>CM067360.1:26560727-26908091 GCA_034401795.1 Chaetoderma sp. LZ-2023a | reverse complement strand
ACGACACGACGATGTTGTGGGAAACCGTAATGTTCTCTGATTTCGTAATTCTCAACAGCCTTTGAGTAAAACGTTAGTAACATAGTAACGTTAATAACGTTAGTAAAGTTGGGTACGCCACTTTTATCTGATGTTTTATTTAAATGTCTAATACAATTATAAAGAAGGGCTTGGTAGCGTTTTATTTTTTCTTATCAACAAAATCGGCCGAGATTATAGGACCGAAAATCGCCGTGTTGCGTGACGTAGGCTGTAAGTATGTATAAAGCACACAACTCCGATGAGAGAGAGAGAGAGAGGGAGAGAGGGAGAGGAGGAGAGAGAGAGAGAGGAGAGAGAGAGAGGAGGGGAGAGAAGGAGGAGGAGGAGGAGAGAGAGAGAGAGAGAGAGAGAGAGAGAGAGAGAGAGAGAGAGAGTCATTAGTCAGCCATTAGAGGTTATGATTATCAAATGTTAAATCTTGTGTCAATCATTATGATGTAATCAATACAGATTCCATTGGTAGTTATATCAGGTTACAACCCCTATATGCGTAAGCGTTTCCTATCCATGTGCTATATATACACCTTCCTATATAGAATGATCCATTCACGCTTCCATACTTGATAATCTCTAGAGTAAAGAGAAAGGGAGTATTCATCTGATTTTGTCATCATCTGTCGATAACATCCTGATTTTGTCATCACCTATCGATAACGTCCTGATTTTGTCATCATCTATCGATAACGTCCTGATTTTGTCATCATCTATCGATAACGTCCTGATTTTGTCATCATCTATCAATAACGTCTTGATTTTGTCATCATCTATCGATAACGTCCTGATTTTGAGTAGTAGGATCGGAGTCAAAATGATACCACCTCCCTCAACTGGCAGCCGTTCGGCGATCTGTGGCCCCCACCGCCCTCTCAATCCCTGGGGCATAGGGTTGTTGAGACATGTGGTTGTTGTATGCCTCTAGATGGAGATGGAACTTTGTAGGCTCATACAAACATGTAGTCTCTGCCAGAGCCGCATCGACATGATGGGACCACCCAGAGGGGCTTCCATCTACCTTGACACGCTCACCTGGGAGGAGGCTAAGGTGATTAGCATCTGAACCACAGCAGACTCTGGCATGTTGACATGTTACACAGAGAATCTGGTGCTGAGTAGGTGTCTCCAGCAGACAACCACGTCCTACCCTCTCCACACCATAGAAGTGGCAGGCAGACTCGATCTCTTCACGTGGGTGAAAGCGGTCATAAATGTTTCTCCGCAAGGGGTCGACCCAAGGATTGTACTGGGGATCATCCCGGAAGTGGGTCCACTTGGCATCCAATATCATGGCAGTCAAGACGCCAGCACGAGCAGTATGATGATAATCATGGCTATATATGAAGAGTTAAACTGAACAGAGTGAACCCCTCGAGAAATATCTGTGCCAGATCGAGCCCTGTTCCATCCAGATCGATAGTGATCATCATTCCGTCAGGGGCAGGATCTAGCAGCTTCATTCTGAAGCCGGCTAAGAAACGTAGCTGTAGGACTATATGAGTCGTTTGTGGACTAGTGAGTCTGACTCGCTAGAGCAGTTTAACAACATCATTGGCTTTGGAGACATGTGACACACCATCTACCCGTAGGATGCCCTCCTGGAGGTTAACAGCTTGTTCTGGTCCATCGAATGGATGACACAGCAGGAGCTTTTCACCTTAACCCCGATCCGGTGACCCACCCTCGTCAGGGAGACACCTTCACCTACATAGGTGAGGAAGGATGATCCCCGATTATAGAACTTTCAAACTGTCCCATCCCTTTTGACTACAGTGACTGCGGAAGGCCTATATAGTGGAAACCATGTTTGCCAGTCACCACCAGGTCCAGCGTGGTACCACACTTCATTCTTTTCAAACATGAACTGCAGGTTTTTGCCAGGGTCAATAGCAGACCATCATGTGTCATCGGCGGGGCATTGCTTGAATAGGGGTTTACCAGATGAAAGCCGAGGTCGTCATTTAGGGTGTTGATGTCTGCGACCTCTGTATCCGAGACCTCAATCAACGACTCGAGGATGTATTTCCTCTTCGGGAAATCGTACCGAAACACGATCTTGTGGCCATCTATGTTGCAACCTAGGTGCTCCTTCGACACATCTTTGAGGTCTGTGAGCATCTCCACCCCATCACCACCAATGGGCTGGAGGGAGAATGCCTTTCAGTTTGCTTCGTACTGTAGGGTGAATGACTTGCCATCGCTCTCTTCTACCTTGGCAGCATCAACTGCGTACACATCTGCCAGGTCAGCAAGACCAGTCGAGTGAGCAAATATGGGTTCCATAGCACGCTATAGGATGGGTTTAAACAGGAGATATAACCATGCCGATTGTTCGACTGTTGCTCTCCGGTGGCGAGAACGTAATCTCACCCTCTCTAGAGGGGAGATGGGTGGTACAGTACCGTGTAGAATGGGTCCTCTTAGAGGTGCCCCAGCGGGGCACAACATACATACACGCCGATGTGCTACATCAACCTCTGGGCAGTGCACACATCAGCTCATTGGTAGAAGTTGGCCGGGACGTGATAGAGTATCTCCCAGGTGCCAACAGCAGCCTATGGAAAGCTATCAGTCCTAGCCTGTTCACACCTGTAAATCACATGTTTTACAGCCCCTCCATTAACAGCAATGCTAGCACGGATGGGATATCGGATGCCCATTTAGAGGTTACACTCTTATTACTCATTGACCTGACGACAACATGATATCACACCAGGAATATCTAACCTTTGCCGAGATCATGAACCCGATAGAGGGATGCCCATAGGCCTTAGACGAACAGATCCTCGCACAGAAACAGATCTGTCAACAAGAAGGAGAGCGACTACAGCGGGAGAGCTGGTATCAACAGGCTGCCAGCAAGGCAAGGAGGCGAAGGACCAGTGAAGGTTCCAGATACTGGCAGGCCCTCCTGGTGGAGAGTAAG
Organism: Chaetoderma sp. LZ-2023a; assembly: GCA_034401795.1. NCBI lineage: Eukaryota > Metazoa > Mollusca > Caudofoveata > Chaetodermatida > Chaetodermatidae > Chaetoderma > Chaetoderma sp. LZ-2023a. The sequence goes on along the minus strand of CM067360.1, from coordinate 26,905,129 downwards.
CGGGATGCAGGAGTCTTGGCAGACGATGATGAGCCAGATGTCTTCACATACAACAATGAGCCAGATGTCTTCACATACGACGATGAGCCAGGTGCCTTCGCAGACGAGGATGGGCCAGATGTCATATAATGGGAAGAGGAGATGGCGCAGAAGTGTAAGACCAAGAAAGCCATCCAGCGGCGGACCTACTATCTTGGTCATAAGGTGACATTCCAGATGTCACGTCTCAGAAAGCTACTGGCACCTGACATAGTGCTGGATGACCACTTTCTAAGAGACGTCTGTCTCGACACTAAAAAGCTGGCACGGTTCACCAGGCTCTCCAAAATGAACGCTTCCATGACTCATGAGCAGATTCTGCAGGTGATGCAGGTTTAATCTCCAGGCATACTATGGCAAAATCAGTGTGGCGGAAGTAACCAGAACTATACCCCTCCCTGACTGACGAGGGTGGTACAGTACACGGCTGGCAACTCCAGCAGATAGATGCCATCAGGCAGAATCTCGTCCATGAGGCAGAAAAGTACAGCAGAATGCACAGGCGATATAAGACGGCCTACAACGTCCTCGCATGTACAACCACTGCTGTGGGTGTGATTGGAGCCAGTGCTGGTGTGGCAGCTGTGGCCTCCTCTCGCTACAGGGGTGGGTGTCATCGTCACCATCCTGCTGGGTGGCGTGACAATATCTACCACTGTATTGGCCATCACGTGCCAGGTGCCCTCTTCAGTTGGTTCATACACGCGAATCCCGATCTTGGCGAAGAACTCTACCTTGTCCAGCTGATCTATCGAGGTCTTGTGGACATCAGGTACTGTCACTGTCTTGCCGTAGAACTGTGTGGCAAGCTCTAGTGCAGGAGCTGTACTTCCATCAGCTCTCGCTCCTCAGTGGACTGCTTGACATCTCCATAGACACATGTTATCCCTGTAGGTGTCGGGGGCAGTCATACTCTTCTTCTGTCGTAACCAGTCTGGGAGGGGGGCCTGTCCCAACGAGAGGTTGGCGATCGATGACAGCCCTGCCCTCAACGTTGATTGATCGAATGAAAGCCCACATGGTGTTGGGTCGATCGATATTGTCTGTGTCGAGGCAGGCTTGCTCTCTTGCTGCCACCGAGTGCTGAGCTGCTTCTATCGTGTTCAGCCACATGCTCCCTGGAGCATTCTTGTGGAAGAGCATCACCCTACCGTCTTCGATTTGACGGATGCTATAGGTATGGGTGTAGCGGAGGTAGAAGGCGTTCTGGACAGTCTGCTGGATCTTTTGCATGATCTGCCCTGTGAGGTCTCCTTCTAGACGTCTGAAGAATGTCCAGCATACTGACCGGCGTCCTCTATCCTCTGTCTCACTTTCGCCGAGATGCTGGTCGAGAATGTGTTCACCTTATTATTATGCTCCGGGCTAAGTGTTCAGACCTCAGCCCCCTCATCACTCGCTTAGTGATCCTGCGTAGGGGAGGTAAGTGCTCCAGTGGATGGTCCGCCACCCCCCCCCCCTCTCTCTACAGTCTTGGCTCGCAAGCTAACAGTCACCTCCTCGTCCAACTGACGAAGCTCACGGATCCGCTGCGCTTTCTTGTTGGGATTCCAAGGATCACCTTGGGTAAGCGCTGGAAACTTTCCCGTCTTCATTGCTCGGGAGAATCGCTTGTGCCACTCCTCGGCACAGGCCTGTCCGATCATCTGGAGCAGGTCGGCTTTCTTGCTTTTTTGCAACATCGCGAAGTTGTGCAACGGTAATCATGGTGTATATCACTGTGGATGCCTCTCTCTAAAGGGGCGTTCAGACCCTATTATGTGTGGTTGGTCACAAGGCGATCAGTACCATCGCGACGCTGTGCAACAGTATACATGGTGTATATCACTGTGGATGCCTGTCTCTAAATGGGCGTTCAGACCCTATTATGTGTGGTTGATCACAAGGCGATCAGTACCATCGCGAATCTGTGCAACAGTAATCATGGTGTATATCACTGTGGATGCCTGTCTCTATATGGGCGTTCAGACCCGATTATGTGTGGTTGATCAGTACCTGGAAAAACCTGTGGGTGGTCCGTCGTGTCGATGTAATACCGACAGAGACTCTGTGTTTGTGTGAGATGTTGTCGAGCTGATGTGATACGTGGAAGTGGTACACAAATTGAGAGGTTGGTTGGGTGAGGGATCACTGCATTTCTTGTTCCCAACTCGATAGCAGCATCCACATCACGTTAATCCATATACTTGAAGAGTTTGTCCATCACTATCACAGTCATCGGATAATGTCTGCGACACGTAAGGCATGTTAGTAGAACTGACTAGCGGAATGTTGGGATCCCTGAGCTTCTCCATTTCTCAAGATTTCGATCTGCATAGTTGCCCATATCACGCAATGGCCCTGGTACTTTTTGTCATCGCGCCGCACAGCCTACATCACGCATGCCTCTTCAGGCCAGCCCATTGTGTATAATATTGTTTGTAGATGAGCGTTTACACGTATTTGAGTGTTTGAGTGTTTACACGTAATGTATGGCTGTGCGTTCACACCTGGTATACCATTATCGATGCTGTGTCTAATTGGGTGTTAACGCATAGCACGTGAGCTAAATAAACTACTATTCTTGACTTTCGCCCAATTTACCATTTGCTAATAGCACATAGCGAGATTTGAACCTGCGATTTTAAAGTTTACCATTTGCTAATAACACATAACGAGATTTATAATACAACGCATTAACTATCTCGACCATGTATGCAATAGCTGATATGTTATGTGTTCACACGTTGCTGTGTTGCTGTGCTATCAGGCTCGACTCACTCTAGATCTTGACGTCACTTCGAGATAACGCAGTAACAGCACTAGCAGGATCGACTCACTCTAGATCTAGCAACATGGTAGCAACAGGGCAGGGTAAGAGATAGGTGGGGTAGGATAGGTAGAATATGTACATAGGTAGGATAGGTAGGATAGGTACAAACGTTCCCCACAGATAGAAAAACCTCCTCAGGATACCGGTCAGAATAGAGAGAGAGAGAGAGAGAGAGAGAGAGAGAGAGAGAGAGGGAGAGGAAGAGGAAGAGGAAGAGGAGGAGAAGAGAAAAGAAGAGAAGAGAAGAGAAGAGAAGAGAAGAGAGAGAGAGGCCGGCCACTGGCTGGTAATCCTGAGGAGGTTCTCCCAGACAGTGGGGTCCGCACGGGAGTTTTATATTCGCCACGGCCTTCCATGTCCGGGAGAACCGCAGCTCCCATCTCAATCTAGAGGCATGCCACATGTCTCCCTATGCCCCAGGGATTGAGAGGGCGGTGGGGGCTACGGACGGCATCCAGTTGAGGGAGGTGGTATCATTTTGACTAGTAGTAGGGTCGGAGTCAAAATGATACTACCGCCCTCGACTGGCAGCATTCGGCGCTCCGTGGTGGCCCCCACTGCCCTCTCAATCCCTGGGGCATAGCTCCCATCTCCAATCTAGAGGCATACACCAACCACATGTCTCAACAACCCTATGCCCCGTGGATTTAGAGGGTGGTGGGGGCCACGGATCGCCGAACGGCTTCCAGTTGAGGGAGGTAGTATCATTTTGACTCCGACCCTACTACTTTTTGTCATCATCTATCGATAACGTCGCATCATATATCTGATTAAGCTATTACTGTATTAATCTTCAGAAGCTATGCGAGGAAGGGTATTATGAAAATAGTATGATTGAAAGTTATATTTAGCGAGTTTACAATAATTTTTCTATATTTCTAAAGCATTCGTAATCGGCACAAAATCACTTGATAAATTTCGTGTATAAGATGGCGAGCAAACATTTGAACCCTGAATTTGCAGAATTCAATTTCAAGGTCAGCTTGAATATTTTGAGGCTAAACTAACAGGAACTGGCCCCTGGCATAGGCATTACAGCTCCCAGTAAAAATAGTTTCAAAATATTCAAAAGAATTCTTACTAAATTGTATAAAATCGTATAATAGTATTAATCTGCTTTGCTTGGGCAGATTTACTATCTATGGTTAAGTCTCGTGTAGCGGGTTCTAGATAGACGCTACTCATATCAAACATGATTAACAGTAGATTGCCATCTTCATTCTAAAGACACGTGAAGATATGGGGAAAACATGGATTATCTGCTATCGGTTACAAGTCATTAAATCTCATCGGCAAATAGAATGATTACGTTCCCTTTCCTTGATCAACTGGAGATCATTTTGAAGACGACTCCACATAAATTACCGCTATCTAAGAGAAAACCAGATTTCAACGAAATCGTTCTTAAAATGGAGACCCGTAGTTATCTCAGACGATCGGCTGCTATCGCGATAATAACGGCATCAGTTTGGCTGTTAAAATATCTATTATCACGAGGTCAGGGGAGATAGATCCAGCTAAATCATCAGGGAAAAGAACACATGCCATATAAATACGCGCCTTAGTAATGTAACTTTCCAGGTTTAGCTATGCCCCGCCCATCTCTGGCTAAGCTCCACCCACACCTCACTCGTGCTAGAACCGATCGAATCCTGAACTCCATGACTATCAATTTTCAGAAAACTATACAGTTACGCTGTTGAAAATTTTGAAACTAATTTGCATTGGTAGTGTTGCTGCCAATAAGACGGACTAAATCGGGGGACTAGATCGAGTTATTTATGCTGCTATTGGTTATGACGTCATTTTACACGTCACGTAGTTGATTATGACGTCATATGATGGATATACTGGAAAGGTACATTTATAATGATGATTGTGCGACAAATTAGAAATATATGAAACAATATCTTTTTGAAGAACCCCGGTTTTAGTCATTCACCTAATGTCGTGCCATGTTTGTAGCCATTAGTGTATCTTTTAATCGAATTGTTCCCATGTGTCTATTGAGTGAAAGTAAACTAGGCCATAATCGGCACCATCCTCCAGTCAGATTAGTTTCAAGATAGACAATAGTTTACCTGAGATTTGGATTCTCATAATTCGGGCTCCAATGTTCAAATCAATACCTCCACGCTTAATAAGTGGGAGGAGCTTAACCAGAAAAAGGCGTGGCATTGCATTATCACTATGACATCGCTAATAACATATGATCGACAAATCCATAGCTCAATTGTCTCAGTAATATCATTTTCTAAAAATGATTTTCTTCTCATATTCAATATGTAATCGACCATTGACTAGCTGTTCCCATGATTTGAATGACAAAGTGCTTACAAAAAACGTAAGCGCATGCGTCACAGAATGATCGAAACGTAACAGCTGTCTCGTCAGCCTCAGCCAACCAAGAGCAGGACAATCGGCAATATGTCAATCAAGAGATAATGGATGTCACAAAGTGCTAGTGACAAAACATCACACTTCATAAATGGACCTTTCAAGTTTTAGCTATGACCCATCTCTAGCTCAGCTCCACCCACGCTTTGCTCATGCGGGATCGGTCTATCCCTGAACTCACTAACTATCAATTTCTAGAAAACTATACAGGTAAGCTGCTGACTATTTTGAAGGTAATTTGACTGGGTCCTGTTGCTGCCTATGACAGCAACAGCGCCCAGTCAAATTAGTTTCAAAATATTCAACAGCATGCTTATTAAATAGTGGAGCCACACAATTCGTCCAACCAGACCGACTATTAAGCATTCCAGACGGACGAAAACGAGTCATTCAGGATGTAATTGATTATGACGTCATCTTACGCGTCACGTACTTGATGATTACATCATATGATTAACGGAGAAACGGGATTCCTCCATTGGGTTGAAAACTGACAAACATGTGAAGAATAATGTACATGTTAGATGCCAGATACCTATAGTCATTTGTTCAACAGGCGGAAGCTGACTGCCACATGGCTAGGGCTAGCTACGACGTGACCATGGTGACGGTCGCTAGACAGTTATTTATGCATGATCACATGCTTGCTTCATTATAACAGCAATGTGACTAGCAATGTAGGGTAAATTAACTACACCCTAGCCTATTGAATCCTAATGCCACATTTTGCCTACATATATTCCAGTGCCCTACTATAATAGATGGTAGATATCGGAGCATTGAGCAACCTGCGAAATATAAAAGCATACCACACAGTAAATGGTTCAAATATGGAACCATGGTTCATTACATAACATTGCATTCTTTCTATTGCTGAACATTTCAAATGAAACAGATTGCCAATATGTTGAATGGATGCTTGCTTGGTACTGTTTATCGATTTAAACTATAAAGGTCGATGAGAGTTATCATATAAAATGTACTGGTACATCTGAGAATATATCGGTTAATGTCCCTCCACGCAAGTCCTCAATTCCAGCATCGTCAACTTTAATTGCTTATGACAATAAACATGAATTTTGATTTCCGTATATCGATAACATTGTCAGCCGACTGAAAGGAAAGTGCACAGTTGATTTGATTAAGCAACGCGATCTTTGGTTACAGAACAATATTGCTACAATACCCGACTGTAATCCTCTACAATTCCTTATGAAAGGCCAGCATTTCGGGACGTAAAAATGTGCGTGCGTGCGTGCGTGCGTGCGTGCGTGCGTGCGTGCGTGCGTGCGTGCGTGCGTGCGTGCGTGCGTGCGTGCGTGCGTGCGTGCGTGCGTGCGTGCGTGCGTGTGATATAGCAATGAATAGTTATCGCAAGCTACTGTCGTATTGTGCTTGTTGAGGTGATATATCGCCTCCAGTTATTAACAAAATAGTCCGACAGAAAATTCTGTAATGGTGATGAATTGTTGCAGCATGACTAGACTAACTTAGAACCAATGTCACATGTCCTTCCAGTGACAGGAGCCATCCAGAAAATACGCCCTCTGACTCAGTAAAACAAACACGTCAGTCAAATACATGGACAGTCACTGTAAAACCTCTTTGATAAGAGCTTATTGTATATTGGCCAAACACTGACATAAGCTGGCAACCTATCTGTAAAATAGCTAAGAGTATATGCCATCTATGTTACAGTTGATTTCTTGTTGTCTATGGAGATACAACATACTAAATCCGATGACGCTTCAGTTTCGTTTAAAAACGTGTTAAATAAGATTCCACTAACTAATTAGTCTGATTTGATGCATTAAATGGTTTGGGCAATTTGAGTATGGACATGATTAACTTATTAGATAAGGATCTCATTTCAGATATTCTTTATTCAAATCTTTTCAAGTGAGAAATTATCGTGCTCATTAGTAAGCTACATTATGTTGAATTTGTTATTTATTAATATTTACTCTACTTATTTGGACCATTTCTGATGAATTGCTCCAGCAACGATGGTTAATAAGGGTATCCATGTTTAGCTATGCCCGGCCCATTTCTGATGGCACGTATATGTTTCTAGGGCGATGAGTACTGAAGTCGATGAGCGACTTCCGACTACGCGACTGCGCCACAAATAACAAAACAAAGACAGGACATCACAAAAACGTTAAATAAGCACTGTATCTCATTACGAGGAGGCCGAAGAAGCCGATGGCAGACTATGGTGACCGCGCTTTAAGGCGTGGAGGACATGAGCGTCTTTTGCCGCCGTCAGAGTGTCGGGAACGAGTCTTCTAAGACTCGGTCTCTAGGAGCTAACGTGTAACTGCATTAGGTTTATGTTAACTGGCCAAGATTCGCTGCTAGGCCGTATAGATATACTATGTGATGCGTTATTGAAGGTATGTAGGATTATTTAAAGGAGTGTGTATTTTGGTTTAGGACTAGCTTAACTTAACAAGAATAAAGCGTCTAAGAACGGCACTCACCGTAGTACAAATATACATTTTAAACAATGAGATCTAGCCGACCTTACAGTGCCTACCTGTAACCGGCACGATATATAAGTATTATACAAACTAAAGGCACCTATTAGGCATTGGTGCATGAAAAAAAGAAATTATATCAAAGTTATCGGTTTTAGCGCTTATTAGTCATCAGCGTGTAAGAACAGCTCGCAAAGATTGGTGCAGTCGATGTTGGCACGTTTTAGTCGTTGGCGCAAGCGAAAACACAGTAGAAAGTTAATATCAAAGTAAGAAATTATGAGTAGTTGAAGAGAACGGCTCCGGGTATCCAAGAAACGTCTGAAGAAGTTTGTGTGCCGAAAAGATGCATGAAGATGAACACGTGTTTAATAAAGTTTGGTGTGCCTCGGACAAGTCTGGCGAGATATCAGATCGGGCAGATTGGTTCACAGTTAGATTCAGGATGTTAATGTCCAAAGTTGGCACCATTCACAAAGGTTTCAAAGTCTCTGATGTAGCTGCGCCACTAGTAATTGCATGGGTGACTTATGGAAACCGAAGGGTCGTCTTGAGGACTCGTATATTTTTTTTGTTTATTAGTCCTCAGAGGGACATAAAAATCTAGTCGTCACCGTATAAGTACGGGGCAGGTCTCCAATCCCGAATTCAAGAATGCTCATTAATTGTGTCGGTGGCGATTGCCATAGCCGCTCAACGCTGAGCTTGGGAGAGCCTTATGATAATCACAACCGTATCGGACTACCTTCCTGTCCCGACTGAGGAAACATAGCCAATACGGGTCGTTTTATACTTTATGGTGACCAATCAGAAGGCACCATTGTCAATGTTTCAGCCAATAAAAGTATGCCCATATTGGAGCAATAGCAAGCTGAAAGCACACGAACATGACGCCACAGTGACCGTAAGAGAAGGCGGTAGCTCAGGCAGTAATGAGCAGAGCTGTGAAACCAGCAAACTCCGGGATCGCGTCTCCGTTCGGCCAACTAACTATCGCGGGAAACATAGGCAATCTCCTTCACTCCTCATCACCTCTCTCCACCCAGGAGTATAAATGTGTACAGTCTAAAAACTGGGGAAGTTACCAATAATAGACTTAAATAAAAACCAGCCTAGAATGGCGTGAATGGGACCTGGAATCAGAGACTCGATAGACACCAACCAAACCAATAACTCCGTCACAGTGACTTCACCCTACCAGTCCCATGGATCATGCACGATACGGGCCTACACCAGTATGTATGTATGATTACTGTATTCTGCGGCTGTAGTAGTAGAAACATCCTACAGCTGCAATCAGTCCTTCTTCGCTTTTGTCCACTGTGTCCTGTCCTCAGCCAAAATCCGTAGCTTCCTCAGGTCCATTCTTGACTTGAGTGTACCGAGTCCTGCTTTCTTGAGGTCACCTCGCAGCATTCTTAGCAGATTTATGCAATGACGTCATCTCCTGGCGCTGTTTTTGCTGGCTCCGAGTGCATGCATTAATTTGACAGGTTTTTAATTTAATGATATCTAAGCTATCCCCTATCCGATTTTAGTCTTGTAAACGGATTCGTATTTCTGAATGAATCCTGGCTATGATCCATCCCACATTAACGATTTGGGAATACGGGTGATTATATATATATATATACAAAAGATGCCATACCCTACACTGTCTACGCAGCATAGGCATGCTATCTCGAATGGCTCGCAAGCGTAATGTATGCTCTTACGGACTTAGTCATTTCCGCGTTTTGACTCTCATAGGGCTATGTACGCCGGCCCATAGGACCATGCCTCCCCGCTTTGTAGTGATTACGCAAGCCATACCCACTACTTTATCGCTTGACCTATTCTTTGCAGTGGCTCATATATGCTTGTGTGACGCTTTTGATTTCAACAACAGTCAAACAATCCAGTCCAACCTTAGCGGACAACATGATGTTGGTTTCCTGACTGCTACTTGGCAATTATGGAACATTTTGGAACACAAGATTTGTTTCATTCCCAAAGTACTTGTTTATCGTACCGGTGTAGGATAGTTCGTGCTGTATATGATTGGATAAACAAGTACTTTGAGAATGAAACAAATCTGGTGTTCCAAAATGTATCGATGTTTTCATACGACAGGAAACGGAGGAATCTAATCCTTACTGTGTGACCTGGTCTATGTATGAATATAAAGACATATTATCCTCTGATATGTCAGTAAATGTCAGGGAGACATTGTCGAGCAGCATGAGTAGGATGTGAGAATATGAATATTGAAAATTGTAAAGATGGCGGCTGGTTTGAGTGTATCAGCAATACGTGTACGTCATCATCTATCACTGGTATTAAGGGCTACACTAGGAGCAGCTAAACAATTTAACTGTAATTTATCGAGCGGTGCGATTGCCCAGTGCATGTACAACTTTAGTAACGTTCATGTAAATGCAGTATTGAAGCTAATTTTGGAATCTAGCCATAATATGTTTGGTAGTTTAACTGTCTGTCTGCTGTAAGCAATCAGACAATAATTACAATGGGCAAAAACTCTTTATTTGCTGATTATTTTGAAAACAAGTTAAGGAACGTGGTTGGTGGATTAGCCACAAACAAACAGTTACATGATTCAAATCAAAATCCAAACTCCTGGTGAGTTGAGTGCTGAAGTTGATACCACACCACGTTATGCAGAGTGCTCTAAGATTGACAATAGTTTCGCTATTATTGGGGTATATTATAACGAATTACTGCAAACTAATATTTGCAATTAGAGATCATTATATTAATCAGCGTCGACCTGGACACAGTTTATATAGTGAAACACACACAGCTTCAGCGTGAGAAAATCAACCACCTGTTGGATGGATTTACACTGTGACAAATCAAGCACAGTTAGAGCCCAATTAAAAATTATAGTTGTTAATAACAATAGCGAAAGCTGGTTAATGATAACAACTATGTATTCTATGGTCTATGTAGATGTGGCCACAGATTATTGCAGCGTGATAAAACTAGTTAAAATTGACATTCTAATGCAACTTGCATCTAGTATAAAGCAGTTTGTCTTTTGCATTATTTACCATTTCATGCAAACTCGCCGATGAATAGTGAGACGTAGGACTACGGATTTAATCAGACTATTTTGTTAAGAAGTATAATTTATCTTTCACAAGTTTACAAAAAAATGATTTATAGTCAATCATTTTAGCAGACAAGATTGACTTATTAATAGACCAGTATTATGGTATGACAAGACTGCAAACCAAGAGCAAATAATAAATTGAATGGCCTAGAAAACACACCAGAGAGATGAAGTGTGGTTGCGGAGATGGGGTGGGGTAGGGTGGGGCTGGGGTGGAGTATTGCTAAAAATTTTGTGAGCACATTCGATGTGTAAATATCATCAAATATATGCCATTTCTCAATGGTCTAATTCAACATGTTCATATATATATATATATATATATATATATATATATATATATATATATATATATATATATATATATATATATATATATATATATATAAATATATATATATATATCTATGTATATATATATATATATATATATATATATATATATATATATATATATATATATATATATATATATATATATATATATATATATATATATATCTATGTATATATATATATATATATCTATGTATATATATCTATGTATATATATATATATATATATATATATATATATATATATATATATATATATATATATATATATATATATATATATCTATATATATATCTATGTATATATATATATATATATATCTATGTATATATATATATATATATCTATGTATATATATATATATATATCTATGTATATATATATATATATCTATGTATATATATATATATATCTATGTATATATATATATATATCTATGTATATATATATATATATATATATATACATATATATATATATATATATATATATATATATATATATATATATATATATATATATATATATATATATATATATATATATATATATATATATATTATATATATATTATATATATATATACACCTGTGCAAAAGTTAAGCACCACCCTATTTTTACGCACATGCGAGGGTATATTCATGTGCTATGAAGAAAGCAATAGCATAAACATTTTTGTACCCATCCATCTTAGTGCAAGAGGTAATAATGCAACTAGAGGAATGCTGATTATGATGGTGGGGAAACACTGTATGTATTTGTTTGAACTTGAAAACGGGCCTGAATATGGTTACGTTGACACAACTGACAACTATTGCCCTACAGTTGACACACGTGGCTAGATTGTCATTAATGGTGTCTGAAAACGAAGTTTAGCATCTGTGCACGAGTTTGAGACTGTCATTATTAATACCGGGTATATCCACCTTGTGCCTGGATGACGGCCTGGACACGACGTCTCATGCTGGTCACCAACCGACTGATACGCCATTGTGGTATTCGTTGCCATTCAAGATGGAGTGTGTGTGTTTATTCCTGTAGGTTCTGCACAGGAGGATCCCTCCTTCTCACCATGTTTCCCAGAATGTCCCAGATATGCTCAATAGGGTTCATGTCAGGGCTCCTTGCTGGCCATGGTAGGGTTTCGATGGCATTCTGGCGGAGGTATTCATGCACAGCTCTAGCACGATGTGGTCGGGCGTTGTCATCCATGAATATAGGTTGGGTTCCAGGTGCATGATTTACAAAATGAGGGACCACAACTCTATCCAGTATGGAATCTTGATATCTTTGTCCATTTAGTGTTCCAGGTACAGTCAACAGATCCAGCTTACAATCAAATGAGATGCACCCCCATATCATAACGGAACCTCCACCAAATGGAACTTCTTCCATGATGTTACGTTGGTCGTACGCCGTGCGTCTGGACCTCCATACACGAGTTCGACCATCTGTGGCATGAAGCAGGAACCGACTTTCATCGGACCAGTGTACCCGTCTCCAGGATCTCATGTTCCAGTGTCTTCTTTCGTTGCACCACCTCAGACGCTCCTCTTTGTGGTGTGCAGTGAGGAGAGGACGTCTGACAGGTCTCCTAGCTTTCATGCCAGCAGCATACAGTCTCCTTTTGACGGTAGACATTGACACTTTATTGCGCGTTTCCCATTGTTGGCTGAGCACTCTGCTGTTGGTGAATGGAGACTCCTAACAAGGCGTACTAGGGCTCGATCATCACGGGCAGTAGTCTTCTTCGGTCTTCCAGATCTAGGCCTGTCCTTCACCTCGTTAGTTTGCCCATGTTTTGCAATCAAACGACTGATTACAGTATGGTTAATGTTCAGCTGTCTGCCAATCTCTCTGCATGACATACCAGTGGTATGCATGCCTATGATTTGCCATTTCACACGATCACTTAACCTTCGTCTTGCCATAGCGGTTCACAATCAAGAGCTAATTCTCTCTGTACAAATAAACCACGGTCATGAACACAAAATTCCTAATCTTGTCGCCTAAATCTGTATGTAATGTTCTACACCTCAAACTGGACTTTTACATAACTGAACATGTGTGCTGTTTCCCGCCACGCACGGACATCAAGCGGCGTGAAGTCATGCATGCATGTGCATTTCGTACTTGGAATTATGTCAACTAACGCGGGGACAAAAAGTATGGCAGCCTAGTTGTACCATCATGATTCTACGTTCTATTGTTTTTGCTGGTGCTTAACTTTTGCACAGGTGTATATATTATATATATATAGAGAGAGAGAGAGAGAGAGAGAGAGAGAGAGAGAGAGAAGAGAGAGAGAGAGAGAGAGAGAGAGAGAGAGAGAGAGAGAGAGAGAGAGAGAGAGAGAGTATGTTATCAGTATAATTCCATTCGCATATTTTTCCGTATCAGCTAATTCACCTCATACATCCGCTTAACCAATGACAATGCATAATGGCTGACGTGGTTGGTGAGTCCGCTAGCGACAGATTCCGTCATGATACTCTATCAGTTGCATTGGACCGTGCAAAGGAAATCATCTTAGAGCATGAGTAATCGGGACGGCAATATCTATATGCTAATGAAGCATTTTGGCGTATACTGTATCGTCTGTACGTGGAGAAGTTTCTGACAGTGCTAAGATGTATGGCCTATAGGCTCGTTATTCATAGCATTGTCTAAGATTACCAGGAGGACGTGAAAAAATTGCTCTGTAGCATGTTGCCTGGACAAAAGCATCTCATCATTATGAAGTAGATTTTATGTCTCAGGACATTTTCCATTTTGGAATATCACAATGCTAACAATTGTTTCATCTCATTTCAATTTTCATCTAAGCAAGTGGTTCAGATCCAACAACCACATATAAGGAACGAGAGTACGCCACTATTCAATATTTCTGGGAACAGACATATGTCAAAAGCTGGCCCAATGCAAGAGTATAAATTTATGATTGACAACTTGCGCCAGGGATCAGATTGGTCAGTAAATCACAAATTTCTATCAACAAAGAGTAAAACATAACCTCCAGGACATGTCTGTCAATATTCACAGTGCAGCAACTCCAGCAGCATAATGCGTGTTCTTACACCCCAGTGCACACACAGCAATACAACACATTTATTGACGCATTACCCTATGCTAAGCCATTACACTATGTGACACATATAGCGAAATCAATTGCAAGCTTGGAATCGCATCACTGGCATATTCAGCTCAACCAGTATTCCACTTGGGCGAATATCGCCTTTGACGAACAGCATTAGGTTCAAGAGAAGTAGCAACGGATCTATACTACTGTGAGGAATAATGGAGGAATCCAGTTTTTGCTTTGCCCTGCCCATCTCCAGGTAAGCTCCACCGACGCGTTGTTTGTGTTGAGATCAGCCGACCCCTGCACATTCTGAATCTCAATTTCCAGAAAACTATACAGGTAATATTGAACAACATTAAATAGTAAAGACATAGAATTCTTACAACAACATTAGTCTGTCATCAATTAAGCATTCATGGCAAACTTAGCTATGCCATTCACGACGTAATAGATCATGACGTCATCCTACACGTGATTATGACGTCATATGATTGAATGAGAAACTGGACTCCTCCATTTCTTGTTGACGACTGATTTTGTCTTTCAGCTTTCAGAACAATAAGAAAACCGTTGATAAGCGTTCTTTTTATGACTCCTGATCGGTGTTGACATAGTCATGTACGTTAACCTGAAAACGTGAGAGAACAGTGCAAAAATCCAATATTTCTGAACAGATTATATTGTTCATTTCACTATCGTTGTCACCATATGATGATGTATTGCTGCCTAGATATATGCATTACTCGCCCTTATAGTTCAACATAAAGCCACTAATGCAGAGTAGACAATGACAAGATAAAATAAAAAAATATCCAAAGAATGGAACATTAGATATTTGTCATGTATCCGAAGGATGATAGGTTAAACGTCCTCTAAGTACAAAGCTGTAGTACATTAACACTTAAAATCTTGCGATCCTTTCCAGTGATTGGATGCTAAAAGCTCTCTACATCTATCTGGCATAGTTGATGGTATATTCCCACTGTTCACGCGGTCTGGCTAGGATACCAGGAACGTCAAAACGGGACGGGACGTACAATGCTCCCACGTTAGAAAAAGATCCTAGAGCGGCCGATATGGTGAGTAGCTAGAAGAGACTTCCTGTTTACTTTCTCAACCTAGGCCGGACACGGAAGTAAGATCTTTTCGATGCTGCGTCAGTTTATATTCTGATCTTATCAGTGGCTGCGGGAATGGCCATTATGGATTGCTACGTGCCTTGACTGAACGGTGTCTGCGGTTAGCCAAGTGCAGTGCAACGCATTATGTTTATACCAAGTAGCGGATGTGAAAACCGCATACACGTGATGAATAGGAAAGTTTCTTACAATTTTCTTGTGGATATTATGCAGCACTCAGAATTATAAAGCTGCTATACTGCTGCCGAAAAATTCAGCTTGTAAGAATGGAGTTGAAATTTACAGTGCGGGAAGAGTCAGAATGAATGGTATATATTTATCTAACAATATATCCACATGCGGAGGAAGTTTGTATATCAAAAGTACGGGCCCAAGAATAGGCAATCTTTTTGACAATTTACGTGTATAAAAGGTTTCAAAAATAGGGTGATTACCTAGTAATGGTATAATTGAAGAACAAATATGAAAAAGCTGCTCGGGTATTCAAAAGCTAAAAAGAGTTTTATATTCCTAACCGAAAAATATTACTATGTTAAAAATAAGCTGCTGAAAAGTGGATTAAAAGGTATGTTTATATATACCAATGCGGCTGGGATTAAACAGTAAAGTCACAAAGGACACACATTTACAGTTAAGTGGTAATGCCACACTTGTCAATTCACATACGGATCGCAGGTGTTTCAGATCCCCAGTTAGTGTCTTTTATTCGGGTTGAACTTTGATTATTTTAGTTTTTTTCAAACGAAATTTAGATCAACTAGGGGTTGTCTGATTTGAATACAACTTCGCAGATGTGTTCTATATTATACAAAGGACTAGTCACTTTGATTATTTTATTTTTTTTTCAAACGAAATTTACATCAACTAGGGGTTATCTGATTTGAATACACCTTCGCAGATGTGTTCTATATTATACAAAGGACTTGTTAATAAGAAATTAATTTTCAAAACCTTTGCATAATTTTACAGCGCTTGAACCTTGATTATATTGGATGTGCTTTGCATCCATGTTATATTCATTACGCGGTGGTTGCGTATTTTTAAACGCCAATTATATTAACAAGGGATTGTCTGATTTGGTTAAATATTAACAGATTAATGCTTAAGACTAGTTCAGATAAAAATACATTTATTTTTACACTTCCCATACGCTTCCAGAGTTTGGACCTTGATTATTTTAGGGCTGATTTGCATCTAAAATAAGTTTATATCAAAAGCGAATTTGGTGTGCATGATAAAGAAATTGAATTGGAATATTTTAACATATTTTTACTGGGTTTGAATATTGATTATTTTAAGGATGATTTACATCCAGGTCATTCTTATTATACTGTGGTTAAAGTTGTTCAAATGACAATTTACTCAGCACATACTTATTCAATTTAGATAAAGTATTTTGATTTGCTCTATTTGCTGCTTAAACGCAGTGTGCATCATATTAATGTACTTGATTTTGGAAATGTTTCTACTTTTATCAGACACTTAATTATGCTTATGTTTGGATCATTTGCATTTCAGTCAGACTGGTAATCATTGTACTGCAGGTTACTGTAGCTCGCAGGGTAGTGTCAGGCCATTCTGGTGTCTGATGTCGACTTGCCGCGCCGCAAGTGCACAACGAATGATGATGCTGGTTAGCTTCCGGTCTCGGGGTGACGGATCCTGTACGATACTGCCCTACGGGTAACAAAGACTGGCTCCTAAGGGCGGTGGAACACAATCGTTTCGGTGGGGCCATCGTCGTGAACATTAAACACAACAGTCTCATCCCAGGAGTTTGTGTCACCAGTATGCCTGTCCATAGCAATTTCGTGATCTATGGACTTACAACAAGATTTGATTTGGTGACTTAATTAAAATAAGTCTATACAATAGTTTTACCTAAAGAGACCGTCAAGTATGCTAGATAAAAATAATGAACATACTAAAATACAAGACATGGAGACAGCATGATGAACTTTTAAATGTGGGGCTCCCGGAGGTACCACACAGACTCGTAGGTCCGCAGAGGTATCCACGCAAGGGAGGCTCCCGTACACGAGACGTAACTATTTAACTTAATATAAGCTATTATACCTCTACGTTGTAAGGAAAGAAAGTTATCTTTGTGATGACGGAAAATCATGTGCCTCACGCGGGCACTACTCCTAGTGCTAGTTTGGGTGACGAGTATTATCCTCGCGTGGACCGTCGTCACTGAATCCTTGCGAGAGGCAAGTGCCTCGCGTGGGCCTCCATCACGGGAAAATGTCGGCACTGCTTAAAGCGGGAGACGAGTAGTAGTCACACTAATATTTAACCAAAATGCTGTAAGAAAAAGACCATACCTAGTGAGATTATGACTATAAGGTTGCGTGCTGCTTTACGTGAAGACGGGATGAACGATTCTCGAAGGATTCCCACGTCACAGTCTTATGTAATTCTCAGTATGCTGAATTAGCAGTTGCCGCTTTTATTTATGCGGGCCTTCTTCTATGCTTAACCTAATATTTAGTTTTTAGAGACAATAATTATTTTAGGCCGCAAATGGCTGGCGTCTACCTAGCTTTTAGATACGGCTGTCATTGAGAACGGATGCCCTAAAACTTCAATACTGAAGACAGCGCGCATACAGGTTACTTAGTAAGATCTCCGAACTGGATAAGAATCCGGACATCTCGCTCCGTAACCAAATACAACGTCACAGGACACTGGTTACTTTCCACAAAAGCATTTTTAGGCAACTGATCTATCGTTATGGTGGGGGTAAGAGAGACGAATACCCACCGTAAATGTCCTTCCCGTGAGGGCGTGGCAGATCCGAATATCATGCCCAGACATTCTTATGGAATTCGGTGGGGATGCTCACGCATCTCGCCCGTCACCAGGGCCTATGGAACTAATCCTTAGCCTCTCGTTAGGTTTAAACACAAGTTGCCCAGTTATGCACTGCGGTGCGGGAGTATTGTTCAGCAGATTAAAGAAAATAATAATTAAGACATGTTTTCGCAGTCCTTTCCTACATTGGCAAAGGTAACTAACTACTGAGTATCCGAGGATATGTGGGGAATGTGTGTAACACCACACCCTGGCCATCACCACTCGGAAACCCCAATAGTTTCCCAGGGTCAGCTCAGTCCCTTTTGGTATGTTGACCAATCTTACACAACCTTGCCGGAGTGCAGGGCTAAATTATCACAACTACCGGAAGAGAGGCGTACACTACGTGTTTCCTAACGAAGAGATTGTCTCTAATCATATTAAACCTATCCAATCGAGCTGAATGGAAAAGGTTTTTAGTCGGTAGCATGCCGGGCTAAACAGAGTTATAGAACGTACAGCGACCTCAGTGAAAAATTGTTGGTGCCAGGAGAAAGTGCTGCATATATAAATGTTGCTGTATAGTGTATATATATATATATATATAGTGTACAGGTTAAGGAACCTACTATGGTGTGGTTAGTAAAAACACCTTATAGAAAATAAGAATAACATTAAACAGATACAGAAATTATAACTACCGGTCCTAAGACCGTCACGGTGCCTTTTAGTCATCGGGGCCGTTTATACAGATACGATATAATTATCAAAAATATAATTAACGGAATAATTAAAATGTCAAGTATAGTTACTTAAATAATCGGTAGCCATTCTCAAACCTGGGCTACCGTGTTACTGAAACTGATACGCCACTCTTAGGTTGACGTGAGTTGATGCATTCCCTGGAAGCTGGAAAGTTCCCGCAGGCTGGTTTCCGCGAACAGGATTCCTGCAAGCAGCTCATGACGGGAGCGGATCGAACTCAGGACTGTAATCACAATATAGAATGTCTAACGAGTAGTCAGCAAGAGATACAATAACATTACTGCTGTGACGAAAGTTCCCATACACCGATGGTACGGATGGAAGTTGACAACAACCCGATCATAAACGGGGTTTGTTAAATGCGGATGAAGATAAATAACTAAGCTTAACGGTGCGGGGTATGTCAACCAGCTTTGAAGATGTACCGGGCAAAGTTTACTTGATGCGGTCGAAAAGTTTAGATAAACCTGCACGACATCAGTGCGGGGACGGTTAAATAACCACTTTTTGGCGTGGTCGACAGATCCGGCGAGTCATCCACCAAAGAACATCACTGCCTCTACATCTGTAGAATCACCTTTTCAGGGCGGGAAAGGCCTCACCGCAAGTTCGTGTTCCGAATTAGTTCTTGATATATTAGTGAACAATATCTAAAAAGTTCCAAAAATGCTCCTGCAGGCAACGGGAGTTACAAAATTGCTTTAGTTCGGTGGGTTGGCTTATTGCTGGCTACGGGAGAGAAACCGACAGAAAGCGAAGTTATCTGTGTAATGCCTGTCGTGCTGATCGTAGATGACACAGGTCCAACCTATTCGGCCCTTGGCCGAGGATGCTCTCGAGCTCTGGATCTCGTCTACTTTTATACTACTCGTTACGTCGCAGGCGCAGGCTCCAACCAATCATCGGTCGAGCAACAGCCAATCAGCGCGTAGCTAATAATAACACAGTAGAATGTTCTAGAGCATTCTAGACGTTCTGCGTACACGTGTTTATGACGTCACGGCAATACCTTGAAGATAATCAAAAGGGGTTTTCCGTAGATTCTTAGCCGATTTTGAAATGGTTTACAGATTTGGAAAGCCCGTCGAATTCTGGTCTTGATTAATGCCAGATTCGGCGGGAACACGTGATTAAAAAGGATTACATTGTACCGTCTCGGTACACTAAAAGCGTCATCCTATCTTGGTCGTAAACTGTGCGCTCTGTCAAAAATAGCATGTCTGCGAGGGATGCCACACTAAATGTTCCCTCTACCGGAGAGGGATGTCACACTAAATATTCCCTATGTCTTCGAGGTGTCTGCGAGGGATGCCACACTCAATGTTCTATATGTCTGCGTGGGATATGCCACTAAATGTTGCCCATGTCTGCGAGGGATGCCACACTAAATGTTCCCTATGTCTGCTGGTTTGCTTGAACTAGACATAGGGGTGCGAACACTCCAGTCAATTTCTGGATAATTGAAATCACCCATAATTACTAGATGGCTATACTTAGAATCACATGCCTCCTTTATAAGCATTCTGATGCTACTGTCATTCAAACTGGTGCTGCTTGGTGATCTGTAGGTAATGTTCAATTAGATTGAGCAATCCTGTGCGAAAAGCAATAAATCTGAGTCTTGATTAAAGCTATTGCAAAAATGTATCTGAATTACTAATATATTTTAGAACACAGTCAATTCGACGATGATTAGGGGAACCAAGCCAGCCGGTTAGCATTGAAAATAGACCATTAACTTTCAGGAACGTGTGTGCTTAATGTGTTGGATGAAATGAAGATGCTTCATAATATTGATTACCTGTAATAGGCTAAATTGAATGAGTGGACTGGTAGCCATTCATGACGCTATTCTCATATATGCATGTTCACTATTGAACTTAATATCGCTCGTCACATAATCTGATGGGAATTCGCAGGTTTCACAACGGTGATCACAATCTGGGATGTATTGTCCCATGCCAGTAATTGCCGTTAATATATCATGCATTCGAGGGTAATCTAGCCGCAAAAAAGAATCGTTTCCCCTGCTAATCGGTCGAGGTTATCCTCTCGCATCTCTCTTGATGACGTCAATGCATTCATTAGAAATGGAATGGCTGTCACACAAATACAGATTTTGGACTAGGGGCGGATGAGTAACTGGATATATTAGATGTTCTATGTCGACGAATACTGGTGTAAATGACAACTTAATGGCGAGCTTGTTATGTTATACTCTGAGGACGTGGAGTGGGTGCACTTGTTCGAAGAAAAACGACTTGTAATTTCTCATCTCGCTCAGCTAGGCAGACCTGAGTGCAAATTGGCCAGGAATTAAATCCCTAATGAAAAGTGCAAATTGTGCAAAGTAGCGGGATAAAGAATAGTTACTCGATGCTACTACGGCTTGAGCATTGTCGCTTCTCCAGATCATGACGCATTCATCAGGGGCTGACTGCATGCTATTCAGCATCATGTGATAGTAGCAGCTGGCGGTCAGTCTCTTGACTAGTGGATGGGCGGGTGGGTCAGTGGATCAGTCAGATAGTCTGTCGGGAAGTCGGTTGGCCAGTTATTCGTTCATTTGTTTAGCTCGTATGTCAGACAATTGATTGATAGGTTGGTTGGTTGGTGGGTGTGCGGTTGGTTAGGTGGATCGGTCGATCGCTCAGTAGGTGAGTTGGCTGCTGCATGGGATGGCTTGATTTGATGAGTCATTGGTTGTGGGAGAAGTTGGGTGTGGGTACGTGGGTTGGTGAATCAGTCAGTTGGTTCATTAGTCAGTCGATCTGTCAATGTCACAAAGATGTAAAGTTCCTTAGCGGGTACACCATTAACCAAAGGAGAGTTGCTTTCGGAAGCAAATGGTTGCTTAGTCGGAAACAATACAGCATTACGCTCTCCACAATTATACATACAGCAAGCTTCCTAATGAAAGTGATTAACGGGATAATATGACCATGGTATTATCATGATGGATGTAAATCATAGTCCTTATTTGACATATTCTTCTAAATAACATGCTCCAATGCCAATCGCCTGTCGGTGACAGCTTACTATTTTTGGAGTGTTGGCAAGTCAGCTAGCGATATACTCCATTACGATGTCTTATCCGTTCTCCTGAGGCATACGAAAATGAAATATCGGTGCGTGAAAAATCTGATAGCATGATATTTATCTGTTAATGAAGCATCTGGGAATAGATTGCTAGTGGAGATGCTTCTGACAGAGCCAATGCGAAAAAACTATTAACTCGTTATTCAGCGTCTTTTCTCAGATAACGGGAACCGGAGATTTTAAATGAAAATGCGCATGTATAACGCGCACACGCATGCTCACGCACGCACGCACACATGTTTGCACGCGCATTTACACGCATGACCGCTTACACGCACGCAGGCATGTGCACGTGCGCTTGTGCATGCACACGCACACACCACACTGCACTGCACTGGAGCCACAACACCGCACTACATCGCGCCATGTGCACGTTCACGCACGCACGCGTGCACACACGCACGCACGCCCGCACGCACTCAAGCACGCACATAGATTGATTCTCTTCTCATAACTATAGTGATACCTGGTTAATGAAAAGGCCTATATATAGTGATGCACAATTGAGGTGATAGCTTTAACCACTGCGATGTGGACAGAGTAGACGAGCATGGTTGTTACAGTAGACGACTTGCATGTATTATGAGGCAGTTCGTCTGATAATTATATCTTTTTACATTTGGCAAAAAACCCTATGCAGTCTCGTGCGATAAAGTTGATTAGTCAGCTTCCAGTGTTCAGGATTTTATTTCAAGATTTCTAATTTATCTTTGCTAAGTTTATCGATTATGATTTATAAACAATCATCTTAGCAAATAAGCTTGTCTTGTTCCCTGATTCGTACATCAATAGTGTACTAGGTTTGGTTTTACAAAGCGGCATAAAATGAGCCAATATTACTTATGCAATGGATTAATAGCCAAATCCAGACAGATGAAGTATGGTTGCGCAGGAGGGCTTCCTTATTTAACCCATGTGAATACATTTCATTGTGTAAATATGATAAGAGGGAGGGATGGATGGAGGGAGGGAGATCGTGTATGTTATCCAAATAATTCTTTTTGCTTATTCTTCCTTATCAATTAATCTAGCTTGTACATCCGTTTATCGGCTGGAACCACTGACAATGCGTAATGGCTGACGTGCTTGGTGGGTCCGCTAGCGATAGTTTTCGTCATGATACTCTATCAGCTGCATTGAACCATGCAAAATTAACTCATCCAAAGCGTGAATAATCAGAGACGGCAATAATTATATGGTAATAAAGCATTTAGGAATGTACTGTCCATGGAAATGTGCCTGACAGTGCCATGCAGAATAGCCTATAGACTCGTTATTCATTGCATTGTTTAAGATTGTCATATGGACGTGATATTATTACCATGTACCACTTCCCATGGATAATTCCATCTCATTAATACTTTATGGCTACAGTCGTATTTTTTTAGAATACCATAATTCTGCTGCGGCTGCCGCCGCTGCTGCTGGCTGCTGCTGCTACTGCTATTATTAATACTACTATTAGCAGTATTAGGCCACAAAATCAGTTGATCGAGCGATTGATTGGTGCTATATGTTGGTCAGTCCGTGGGTTAGTCACTCAGTATGTCAGTTGGTCGGTTGCTTGGTCAGTCAGAAAATCAAGCAGTCTGTCAGTCTTTCGGTCCGCTAAATCGTGCGATGCTACTGAAGTTTTTCAGCTGCTACAAAATCAATGATAAGAAAGTTCCATACTGAAGCGAATAGTTGGGTAGTCGCTATGTTAAACTAAACTGTAAACCCTATCTATAACGACGTTTGTGCCATAAACAATAGTAACTAATTTGGCTACGTCATACTACTTCATGATCGTGAATTATGATGAATCGCTGGGATTTGCCATCTTACGATCACCTGTACAACCTGTTTTTTCATGTCGGACTTACGTCACATGACTGTGACGTCAGCTAAAATGTGCCGTATTTTGATTATAACGTCAGCTACTTGAGTGATAGAGCGGACCATCCATCACAAAGCAAAACTGCTGATGAATTGAATCATCTCATGAACAACGTTATTTCTGGGAAGATGAATGACATATCGTGACCATGGTAATATAACATTGGATGTCATGGAAACTCCTCATTTAGTCTATCCATTCTAAATTATTTGTTGTTTCACCACATGCCAATGGCTGCGCGCTGTCTTGCAGCATTAGCCAGTCGGCTAGAGACAGACTCCATCGTGATAATCTATCAGTACTCGTGGGACAAACAAAAAGTAAATATTGGAGCATAAGAAATTGGAGAGAGAGCTAATGAAGCATCTGGGAATGGACGCCCAGTGGAGATATTTCTGACAGAGCCAGTAAGACTAAGCTACAGACTAAGCATTGATGGATTCTTTCGAAGATTGCAAGGACGAGATCCTTAAATAACAATCTGTATCCTATTACATCGGCAAAGCCCGTCTCCTGACGAGGACAATATTTAGTCAAGAATATCAAATCTCATGGCCATAATATAATATTTTATTTAGAATATCGAACTATGTTATCCAGTATGTCATTCTAAATAAGGGAATGTTACCCATACTAAATGTTAAATGTATACACATAAATTAATTGCCTACCTGGTTAAAATTGCTATAATTTTTGGAACTTGTGTTTGCCTGGTAGAAACAAGAACACGTGGAATAACAACTGTTCTGCACGTTAGCGTGCATAATGTAGTACTGGCACACGCATTACTTCATTTTCTTTTAAGCAAAGTTTACTTTTCTTATTAAAGTGGGAGCACTGTAATATATTTCTTGTTGGTATGTCTCCCACTTTGCAAATACAGGTAATTTTTACAAATCAAGAGACGGTTTACATACTAGAAAAAATAAGTTTGTAATTAGTATTAATAACAATTGTAATAGTATAAATCTTGCTGCGATTGGGATACTTAGTTTGAGAATGTAGATAGAGCAAAATTGGAGCTACAAAAACGTATTTAGGAGGTTGGACTATGGATTTCACCCATGCTTGTTCGTATGAAGTTTTCCTTAGATAACGTGCATAGTGGGCCAAGGCTACAGGATTAACTTCTCCTGTCTCAGCATACCGCTCTGAAAGCCAGGCTTGCCATGACGGCTGATGCAGCGGTCTTGACGTATGTTCATTTGCATGCCAAGAGATGACTACCCTATATAAACCATGCCGGAATAACTTCATTTTGCGGTCACCAACTACAATTATTCCGTTCATTAACGGACAAAATCTAAGCTTTCTGCTTAGTAAACACAGCGACAAATAAACACAGATGTGCAAAAATAGGCGAGATACACAGTCACAGTTGCAATCACTAAACATATTATTGTTTATTTCAAATATTCTCATTTAAAGTTATTCACTGCTGAAGTGGGAAGAATACTACATATGCTAGTTATCCGGGTTAATATATTGGCTGGTATCAACATGAAGAGTAACCTGTTGAAATGTGTAATTACGATGACAGGATGTTAAGACAACCTATCAATTAATTTCATGACGAATTTCATAATGATAACAGGCAGATGTAAAATGGAATACATAATAGTAGTACTTTGCGCTAGTACGGCAATTGGGAATTCGTTAATTAGACTTCTATTATATAAAAAGTAAATGCATTTAAATGATCTTACGTTAATCATCATGAGGCTACATTTGGGAATAACTATGTGTTCAATTGAGAAAGATTACAGCTAAAAGTTACGGAGGAATCCGAACTCTCACTTAAGTATCTGACCTGAAAATTAAAATTACGTCGTTTGTTAGGTGATGACAAAGTCGCAAGAAGACGCAGTCCCAACATAAAAGGTGCAAAGGCTCAAAACACAGTAACTTCTGAAGTGTATGTCTCTGGTGACCTTTCAAAATAAAAAAAACATTCTGTTGAATTTCTGAAAGTAATCTGACTGGTCACGGTCTGCCATCATATTAATCAGAAAATCCTATGTATCTACGATCAATGATTTGAAACTAACGTCCAGGAGGTGTTTGTCAGTATTTTCAGTGCACTGACTCCAGCAGCATAAATATGTTTTCTTGCACATCAATGCATACACAGCAAGAGCAACACATGTATTCACACATTCTCATACTTTACGGCTATGAAGAAATCAATTGCAAGCTAGAAAATGCATAACAGGCCCAGCCTCACGCAATCCTCTTCTATGCGAATTTCATCTCGACTTTAAGTTCGCGCGAAGTAACGGTAGATGCACAGCACAGGGTAGGGTAATTTACAGGTGGCATTGTTAGACATTCTCGCGTATAGCAAGACAATGCGTATAGCAACATATTGTAGATATGAATAATAATCATGATATTCTTGAAGAATCTTAAATATACTAATTATTCTGGTTCACAATTTGACTACATTCCTTTCTGCCTGTTACAATGTGATCAATGAGATGTCGATGTTAGTAATAACGATGATAATAATGTTAAGCTGGGATGACACATTGCTGCCCATGTATGTGAATTTCCTCTCCATTCTGTATTTCAGCTTCCCATCTTTCGCGAGATGTGGAAGATAAAATGTTATCGACTCTCTAAATCTCCGAGGGCTGCCACGTTATAAGCACTCCACGTCTCTCTAGTTTCTAATTTGATCAAAATGTAAACTTCAGGTATGCAGTGCAATGGAATCCGATCATATAGAATAATAATATGCAGACATCCAATGATGACCAATATTTACCGTGTGTGAAAACTAGCACAATACTTGACTTATTACTCTTATGGTCATGTATGCGCTTTAGACAAACACAATGGCCTTGCTGTTGGTACTCCTGGCATTAAAAGAACTGACATTGTCAAGTCAACAGGTACAGGATACGCATTAGTACTACATTTAGCCCATGGGCCTTCATTATTCAATGACACAATGCAGCTTAACATTTTGTTTATGATGGGATGGGGTTTCGTCTTTAGAGCTTTGTGTCGAAGCAGCAACATCGTTCATCTGCACCATTCTACAAGCTCTCTGTGACTCAATGCTCTGCAAGTTTCTGATGGATGGCTCATTAAATGTTTTGTAAATGCGGAATGACAATATAACAGCTCATTAAGTCTCCGAGGAATGACACTATAACAGCTCTTTAAGTCTCCGAGGAATGACACTATAACAGCTCTTTAAGTCTCCGAGGAATGACACTATAACAGCTCTTTAAGTCTCCGAGGAATGACACTATAACAGCTCATTAAGTCTCCGAGGAATGACACTATAACAGCTCATTAAGTCTCCGAGGAATGATACTATAACAGCTCATTAAGTCTCCGAGGGATGACATATTTGGAGCTCATTATCCCTCCTAGAAATGGCACTCTAAATGTTACATAATCCTCCTGGATGACACGTTAAAGGGCCTCCGAGGGATGATATGATAAGCGTTACAAGCCCACTAACTGTTTGAGGGAGGAACAGTTAAAAGATCTCCGCAGTATGATTGGTTATATTTTATTTAATATATCACATTTACACTCATTGTGAGAAGGGACCATATGTCCACGATTAATTCAAATATGATTGTCTACTCCTGAAATAAGGCTGACATGCATAACTAGAAGCAAACCCTAAACACTAACCACGAGATTTAAGATAGAAGGTCACACTGCTCGTTAACCTCGAGATAGACACAGCAGTGCCGTTTCATATTGTCATAGCTAATAAGGAATCCAAGCTTAATTCTAATAAGTTAACCAAATGTGAATTATAAACACATTCATTATTCCATGCAAATGGAGGGTGCCAGTTTATTCATAAATCATATGACGTCATAATCAATTACGTTACGTGTAGAATTGCAGCATGAATGACGTAGCTAAGCTCCTCATGGACGCTTAATCGATAATGGACTAAGCATTGCTATACGAATGATATATCTTTACTATTTAATAAACATTGTTTTGAATATTTTGAAACTAATTTGACTGGGCGCTGGTACAGCCATATAAACAGTTTACCTGTTAACCGTTTACCTGTATAGGTTTCTGGAGATTGAAAGCCAGCGAGTGCATGGATCTATTGATTCCAACACGGGCAAAGCGTGGGCGGAACATTGGTAGACATGGGCGGGGCATAGCTATTGTATTCCTCCTTTCTGAACCCATCTTATTATAAACAATGATGAGTATTCCATGCAAATTATTAACCCCTCTTGTGTTAACAGCACCTCAGCACAGTTACAATGCTACCTATATCAATCAAGTCTTTAATGTGATCTTTACCACAGGAAGTTACAAAGTCTTGTAAGTTGATATTTAATGTGGCGACTGCAGGGCTAATGGCAAAGAAAATCCAAATTTGTGTTTAGTCATTGTCCATTTTCAGGACAAGTGAAAACGATTCGCCGGAAAAATTTCCCAGTGAAATGACTGACTCGGTGGAAAACCTTCAAAACTAGTCTTCTCTTGGCAAGAAATGTGTCTGAATTACTCAAATCTATCTATCTATCTATCTATCTATCTATCTATCTATCTATCTATCTATCTATCTATCTATCTATCTATCTATCTATCTATCTATCTATCTATCTATCTATCTATCTATGTATATATATATATATATATATATATATATATATATATATATATATATATATATATATATATATATATATATATATATATATATATATATATATATATATATATATATATATATATATATATATATATATATATATAAATATATATATATATATATATATATATATATATATATATATATATATATATATATATATATATATATATATATATATATATATATATATATATATATATATATATATATATATATATATATATATATATATATATATATATATGAACTCTGCGGTGATGTTAATCTGTTGAAAATGCATGATTGCATAATTAAAAACAGACCATCCGCTATCCGGTATAATTGCGGACATTGCACATATTTACTATTGAACTTAAGATCTCATAGCATGGCCATCATAGGATGGCACGACAAAATCCGAGATGTTCTGTCCCATGCCAGTACTCGCGGTTAATGTATGACCGATTCCACAGCAATCAAGCAACAAAAGGCATCGTTTCATTCATTAATCGGACCTATGGGGACTTCCTCCATTTCAATCGATGGCTTCAGTGCGTTCGTTGGACATAGAATCCCAAATACAAATCATGGATAGGGGTTGGGTGTCTGAGGTGTGTGCTTGGATACATTGGCTGTTCTCTTTCGAGATGAGAGTGCTGTAACGTACAAATTAGTCGTCATCGTTTTATATTGCTCTCTGAGTATTTGAAGGGGCTGTACTTGTTCGAACAAAAACTACTTGTAATTTCTCATCTCACTTAGCTAGGCAAACGCAAGTGCAAATTGTCCCGGAATTGAATCCCTAATGAAAACTCAGTCACATTGACAAAAGGCAACAAATTGTGCAAAACAGGCAATAAAGAACAGTTATTCAACAAGCTAACCGCAGCATCCTGGTAGTTGCTGCAGATGGTGACTCGGATGCGGCTAATCATCCAGGGCGGACTGCTTTTCAAATTCATATGGTAACCCGAGGGCTGTGCTGCTTAGTATGAGACTATTTACATTCTACACCATTGATTTACACAGCGTCGAAAGAAGGGCAATGCAAGCTCAATTTCAAACGTATGTTTCTAATTTTCTATCCCATTACACAGAGACGTGTGTAACACAGAGAGGTGGATCATTGAAAAATAGAAACTCTAGTTACTCTTACCACGTTAAGGTGAGTGTTTTTACCACAACTAGATGCTGTAGCAGACACATAATCCATTTTCACTGTTTGTTCCGCCACGATCGCTTGTGGAACGAGTCTTTTAGAGACATTGTATAGAAATTATTGGCATATAATTGTGTTAATTTAGGATATGATTCATGGCTAGATAGCAATGTGACGCTGAACAATTATCGAATTACATATACATATACACATTGCATGCAATTTGGTTAAGGACAGGCCAGATACTTATCTCCAAGATACAAACTAATTTGATACAGAGTTGCATAAGGTTCGTTCTTATGATTGCGAAGATTTTGGATAACAAATGCCACCATGACGTAAATCTAGGGGAATATAGAGGCTTTACAATCTAATCAGTTATACGGGCGTCAATTGCTTATATCCAAGACATAGCAACACATTGTGTCAAATAAGTGTATGTCTATGACACGGTGAACAGTGTTGTATATCATCCGTTGAGCTGCAGTGTTAATTTCATAGTGGGCATAAGTAGCCTTACTTCTTTCTAAGATGAAGCATACCTGGGCATGGACATTATCTTTTTACAGACACGGTAGTAGTTGTAGCTAAGCAGAAATCTCTTCTTATCGTGACGGACATGTACGTTAGGCCATTCTAAAATTCAGATGCCAAGATCGTATTGGATCTGATAGAAGACAACACTAATGTACACAGCTGCACGTATTTTGACACGTTTCTTATTGTGATGAAATTATTTATGAATCCATCTTCCGCTCAACGTAATGTAGGTCAGTGTATATTATCTTTGAGTTTCAATATATTTGATGACTTATCAAAGGAGTGCTGACGTAATTCTCGTTTCTTCGTGACGAGAGTACCACTGTTAGTGTAAGTGGCGCGGCAAAGATGGTGTATGCTTATCCATGTTCTGCGAAGGCCACGAGACATGCTTGCAAAGAGGGCCTGGAAGTTTGCTGTACTCAGTACCAATACCCACGATGTCCGCGGAGAACGCCAATGCACAAGCCTGCCAAACATTCTATGAACTGATCTGAAACAGGTTAAGGCTGGACTGAGTACATGGAGAACCAAGAAATTCCCGTCAGAGGTAAGCACTCTGACTGAGGATAAGAAACAATGGCCAAAGAAGAAGGGCTGATTGATGATATTTTCAAATTCCAGCGGCCGCAGAAAACAATGCTTCTTCATGATTAATACTCATTTCTAGCTAATATTCTCCCATGCGTTGCGTGTGCTGTGAAAGATTTATATTCTCTAAATGCTGACATTCCAGAATCCAAATATCAAGGTAACTATACAGCTAAGCTGTTAAATATTAAGAAACTAATTTCACTGGGTGCTGATGCTGCCTGTGGAATGTTTATTAAATAGCAACTCCATCAAAGACATACGATTCTTCGCAGTTGACGCATTTCTCCAGCATCATGACGGAATCTTGTGTGTTATTTGTGATTGTGATGTCAACGTTTATTTGAAGTAATTTATGATAACGCTAATACTTGAGTGACAGTTTAGATTCACCCATTCATCATCTCTGCCGACAGCTTTGTGTCAGACAGAGCTGGGTTCTGGTTCCATATAAACACAAACACATTTGTTTCAAGGAGATATTTTCCTGAAGAAATAATTGCTCCAGTGTTTAATTATTCAGTTGATATCAAAATCAGACGTCACAAACAACATAGACGCCTGTTAAAGTATTCCTGAAAAAACCCTGACAAAGTAGGGCGTGAAGTTAATTAATTTGAAAAAACCCACGTGTAGCAGCAGTATAAGAAGGTACAAAATGGCTTTCTATGGAATCAACTGCTTGTTCTGTGGATGATCAAATAAAGAGTTTGTCTTAAAAACGATGACCATTATTAGGGATATCCACACGGATATGGTAGAAGTAGGCGCTGCTGACCGTCTCCTATAGTTCTACCCCTGGTTGTGCATACATGGAAGCTATTGGTGCCAACATATGCTGTTCTCTTAACGACAACATGTCGCTTTACTTGTCTTCACGCCGGAATATCTGTATCAAATAATTCTGCCTATATATGATGCGTGCATCCATGCTTATATTGGAGCTGACAGGTTCACTCATCCCATGTTTCTATAATACCGATGACTGAATAAGAGTTGATCATGTCTCCATCGTTCATTCCATTCCAGGAAGAATATAGACAGCGAGCTGTCAAGCAAATAAACAGCATCAGCCTTAATGTATATAACGCTGAATACAATAATTGAAAAATGATCTTGTCGTTTTCCAGCCATCTTAATATGTATCTGGTGTGGCATTTTAAAGTGGTGCTCCAACTGTGTTACTGTATCCCTAAATGACAAACACGCCAGTGATCATTTAGTACATGAGTCCGGCTCCGTGTATGCATTTTAGTCTGGTATTTGCGTCCAGGTTCCGTTCCGTCTTTTAATATCATCCATATTTTCTCCGTATCCTGATCAGAGGAAAGATCTAAATTATTATTCACCGATACCAAGCGTCCTTGTGCTAAAATTTGAATCAAATCAACGGTTTCTGGAGATAGTCAAACAAATGGACAGACAGATGGGACCGATGCAATCAGATGATAGATAAGAATGCTATTTTCACGCTGAGACATCGTTATATCCATGCGCCGTATAATCGATACATGGGTGAAGTGGGATGTGGTGACAATAGTACTGATGCCATTCATCTTTTCATGACTGACATATCGTAGATTCCTGGTATCCTGGATTGATGAGACAGCTGTTTTTCCAAGGTGCGCGCGCGTGTGTGTCTGTGAGTGCGTGCATGAGTGCGCGCTTGTGCGCGTGCCGTCTTTCGTGCTTGCGTGCGTGCATGCATGCCTGTATACGTTAGTGTGTGCGTGCGTGCGCAAGGGTGGTCGTGTGGGCGAGTGGACGGACGGACGGGCGTGGGGGTGTGCGGTCATATTTCATTTTTCAGGTCATCTTTCAATGCAAACTAACCTTCATCCTGAGGACAGTTGCTGCGTTGATACAAACAGAATTCGACAGCATCATTAGTAATCCCTCCTTAAAGCTCTTCCCTGAGATCGGGAGAGGAGACAAGTAAGATTTGCACCACTAAGCTCGCATTTAGAACACGCTATTTTATCCATTATCTGTATTAGTTATTAATCATCAAACTACGATCACTGAGTCTGCTAAAAGTCACTTAATCATTGTTTACCGGATATGGTCCCGCTAAAGCTGACAATGGAACACATGTTAAAATGTTTTTAATCTATGCTGTTGTTTAGATAAGTGCATGTTCGCTGTCCGGTGTGTGTTCTAAACTAATTCTTTGGCATTATATGGACTAAATACCAGTACTGTGGTAGATACATTGCAAGCAATATTTGTAAGCATTAAAAAAATTGGGCTTGGTTGCTAACAGATGTTGCTGTCTAAGACATAAAACAGCTCACAGACCAGATATAATTTTCAGAATGAAGAGCACTTGATCACACAGGATACCAATTCAACATGCAGATTGCTTGGGTAATCTTAGTTGAGTAGAAGACTCAATGTGACGGAGATTATACAACATATCCTGCATATGTGTCCAGTTATCATCAGAGTGGAAATATCAAGACGCGCTCAATTCTATCTGATATAATAAGCTTCTATCTAAGACCATCGGCAAGCTCTTTCGCATGGGAAGTAAAGCGAGATTTGTTACACCAGGTGTTAACAGACGATGCGGAGCGTAAGGATGTTTCCTAATATAGTCACAGAATACATATATATATATATATATATATATATATATATATATATATATATATATATATATATATATATATATATATATATATATATATATATATATATATATACACCTGTGCAAAAGTTAAGCACCACCCTATTTTTACGCACATGCGAGGGTATATTCATGTGCTATGAGGAAAGCAATAGCATAAACATTTATGTACCCATCCATCTTAGTGCAAGAGGTAATAATGCAACTAGAGGAATGCTGATTATGATGGTGGGGAAACACTGTATGTTTTTGTTTGAACTTGAAAACGAGGCCTGAATATGGTTACGTTGACACAACTGACAACTATTGCCCTACAGTTGACACACGTGGCTAGATTGTCATTAATGGTGTCTGAAAACGAAGTTTGACATCTGTGCACGAGTTTGAGACTGTCATTATTAATACCGGGTATATCCACCTTGTGCCTGGATGACGGCCTGGACACGACGTCTCATGCTGGTCACCAACCGACTGATACGCCATTGTGGTATTCGTTGCCATTCAAGATGGAGTGCGTCAGTTAATTCCGGTAGGTTCTGCACAGGAGGATCCCTCCTTCTCACCATGTTTCCCAGAATGTCCCAGATATGCTCAATAGGGTTCATGTCAGGGCTCCATGCTGGCCATGGTAGGGTTTCGATGGCATTCTGGCGGAGGTATTCATGCACAGCTCTAGCACGATGTGGTCGGGCGTTGTCATCCATGAATATAGGGTGGGTTCCAGGTGCATGATTTACAAAATGAGGGACCACAACTCTATCCAGTATGGAATCTTGATATCTTTGTCCATTTAGTGTTCCAGGTACAGTCAACAGATCCAGCTTACAATCAAATGAGATGCACCCCCATATCATAACGGAACTTCCACCAAATGGAACTTCTTCCATGATGTTACGTTGGTCGTACGCCGTGCGTCTGAACCTCCATACACGAGTTCGACCATCTGTGGCATGAAGCAGGAACCGACTTTCATCGGACCAGTGTACCCGTCTCCAGGATCTCATGTTCCAGTGTCTTCTTTCGTTGCACCACCTCAGACGCTCCTCTTTGTGGTGTGCAGTGAGGAGAGGACGTCTGACAGGTCTCCTAGCTTTCATGCCAGCAGCATACAGTCTCCTTTTGACGGTAGACATTGACACTCTATTGCGCGTTTCCCATTGCTGGCTGAGCACTCTGCTGTTGGTGAATGGAGATCTCCTAGCATGGCGTACTAGGGATCGATCATCACGGGCAGTAGTCTTCTTCGGTTTTCCAGATCTAGGCCTGTTAAGCACCAGCAAAAACAATAGAACGTAGAATCATGATGGTACAACTAGGCTGCCATACTTTTTGTCCCCGCGTTAGCTGACATAATTCCAAGTACGAAATGCACATGCATGCATGACTTCACGCCGCTTGATGTCCGTGCGTGGCGGGAAACAACACACGTGTTCAGTTATGTAAAAGTCCAGTTTGAGGTGTAGAACATTACATACAGATTTAGGCGACAAGATTAGGAATTTTGTGTTCATGACCGTGGTTTATTTGTACAGAGAGAATTAGCTCTTGATTGTGAACCGCTATGGCAAGACGAAGGTTAAGTGATCGTGTGAAATGGCAAATCATAGGCATGCATACCACTGGTATGTCATGCAGAGAGATTGGCAGACAGCTGAACATTAACCATACTGTAATCAGTCGTTTGATTGCAAAACATGGGCAAACTAACGAGGTGAAGGACAGGCCTAGATCTGGAAGACCGAAGAAGACTACTGCCCGTGATGATCGAGCCCTAGTACGCCTTGTTAGGAGATCTCCATTCACCAACAGCAGAGTGCTCAGCCAGCAATGGGAAACGCGCAATAGAGTGTCAATGTCTACCGTCAAAAGGAGACTGTATGCTGCTGGCATGAAAGCTAGGAGACCTGTCAGACGTCCTCTCCTCACTGCACACCACAAAGAGGAGCGTCTGAGGTGGTGCAACGAAAGAAGACACTGGAACATGAGATCCTGGAGACGGGTACACTGGTCCGATGAAAGTCGGTTCCTGCTTCATGCCACAGATGGTCGAACTCGTGTATGGAGGTCCAGACGCACGGCGTACGACCAACGTAACATCATGGAAGAAGTTCCATTTGGTGGAGGTTCCGTTATGATATGGGGGTGCATCTCATTTGATTGTAAGCTGGATCTGTTGACTGTACCTGGAACACTAAATGGACAAAGATATCAAGATTCCATACTGGATAGAGTTGTGGTCCCTCATTTTGTAAATCATGCGCCTGGAATCCACCCTATATTCATGGATGACAACGCCCGACCACATCGTGCTAGAGCTGTGCATGAATACCTCCGCCAGAATGCCATCGAAACCCTACCATGGTCAGCAAGGAGCCCTGACATGAACCCTATTGAGCATATCTGGGACATTCTGGGAAACATGGTGAGAAGGAGGGATCCTCCTGTGCAGAACCTACAGGAATTAACAGACGCACTCCATCTTGAATGGCAACGCATACCACAATGGCGTATCAGTCGGTTGGTGACCAGCATGAGACGTCGTGTCCAGGCCGTCATCCAGGCACAAGGTGGATATACCCGGTATTAATAATGACAGTCTCAAACTCGTGCACAGATGTTAAACTTCGTTTTCAGACACCATTAATGACAATCTAGCCACGTGTGTCAACTGTAGGGAAATAGTTGTCAGTTGTGTCAACGTAACCATATTCAGGCCTCGTTTTCAAGTTCAAACAAAAACATACAGTGTTTCCCCACCATCATAATCAGCATTCCTCTAGTTGCATTATTACCTCTTTCACTAAGATGGATGGGTACATAAATGTTTATGCTATTGCTTTCTTCATAGCACATGAATATACCCTCGCATGTGCGTACAAATAGGGTTGTGCTTAACTTTTGCACAGGTGTATATATATATATATATATATATATATATATATATATATATATATATATATATATATATATATATATATATATAGCCTGAGTGAATAAAGGAAACTGAAACTGATAAGCAAATACAAAAATTTGTTAAAATAATATGTATATAAATATGCAAAATATATAGTAAACAATAATTTGTTAAAATAATATGTATGTAAATATGCAAAATATATTCTCCGACGCTCAGACATCAGTTTGCGTGCAAACGCAGATTATTATTTTCTTACCGGAAATATTTGTGTTATTCTTATTCTTGGTCACGATTATTAGTCGCTATTCTCCACAGTTTTCATCCGATCGACTTCAACCTTAGTCAACCTCTCGTGCCAACAGAGCAGCAGGGTACGCTTCGAGAGAATTTGGATTTACCCAAGGGTTTTCTAGATACTCACCTTTCGTGGCGAAAAAAGTCTTATAGGAAATGTATGAGCTTTTCAGTCTTGATTTTTGAAGTGGGGCTACACCAAGAGTTTTGATCAGATCACTACCATACTTAGGTACCGTAGGCCATTACTCTCGGTGTCCCAAAGATGACTGCCAACCTAAAAGTTATTCAAATATTCCTGGTATTACGGTATATTAGAATTGACGGAGAATCAACCACGACAGCGCCTAGCATCATAACCCACAAGATGTATTGTAGCGTTGCTCTGGTGGAAGCGTTTGTGGGCCATAATGCAAGGCGCTGTAGCCAATCGTGGGTTCGATTCCCCATACATAAATGTTGACATTGAGCTTGGGCATTTGACCACCAATGCATGAAATATCGCCCCTAGGGAATAAATTAGGATTTTCGATATGGATATTTGACCTGGTACTCTGCCTAGACTCTTTATCGAATGACCTCCATACGTGGCCATAATGTTAAGCTTAGCGTCGCGAAGGTGTGTGCTGACTTGGGGGTCCAATCCCTAAGGTGACGTTTGCCCTTTAGGGGTTAAAATTATCAATGGACTCCCCTTGAGCAGAGAAGGACAATTGACATATTAGACGATACCCCATGTCACCCATACCCACTCCCCAAAAATCCACCATAAGGTCACTGCCTTTGGAAGTAGGGTAACCCTAAATGGCATCGAAATGACCATATTTCTTGGTGTTCAGACAGCAAATCTTTTCCAAAATAAGAAGTTTTCGTATATGCCAGATATGTACTCCTCATGATCGGAAAAGTTGAAATAAAAAAAGAAATTTCTTTTCAAAATGGCCGCCGAGGTGGATTTTACTCCGATCGATTTGAAATTAGGTCAACTTCCACGGCTTATACTGCCATGAATTGGCCTTAAAATTAAAGTAAATCCATCCAAAAGTTTTCGAGAAATCACCTTTTACGTGCCCAGGGTGTGCCCATAGTAAGCCTATGGGAATTTCATGTATGGGCATTTGAACTATTACTACTCCTAGAGATTATATCGGATCACCACGATATTTGAGCAGGATGTTACCCTTGGGATTGCTAAAGAGGCCTGATGATTTTGGGTTCATAGGTCAAAGGGTAAATGTATCTCTTAGGTGTCAAATTTACTAGTATCCGTTTTGACATGGATTACCTCCCTTTACCCATACACGCTGATTGAGTTATCCATACACGCTGATTCTTAGATTGAGGGAAACGTTATGTTTTCGGTCCAAGTCACCACACACACACACGCACGCACACACACACACGCACGCACGCACGCACATAACAGTGCAAATTTCTTAGTTATTTGACGTTCCATGTCCTTTACTTGATTTTCTTGAAAATCTACTAATGGTGAATCACATATTCCAAATCATGCGACTTAAATGCCAACGTCAACCCTTAGGGTTCAAATGTACACGTTTTCTGGTTTTGCATAGATTACTTCCTTTTACTCAAGCAAGCTGATTGCGAATCTATCAACCACCCACCCACACACCACGCACCCATTCATCCATCCATCCATTCAGCAACCCACGCACATAATCGCTCACAAAAAACAACTAACCAACCAACCAACCAACCAACCAACCAACCAACCACCCACACCCACACCCACACCAGACCACCCACCACCCCCACACACAACCAGCCAACAAACCAACCAATCAGCGTTTCAATCAATCAATCAAGCAACCAACCAAACAACTAACCAGCCAACCAACCAACCGACCGACCGACCGACCAGCCAGCCAGCCAACCAGCCAGCCAGCTAGCCAGCCAGCCAACTAATCAACAATCAACCAACCAACCAACCAACCAACCAACCAACCAACCAACCAACCAACCAACCAATCAATCAATCAAGGCCAGCCAGCGAGCCAGCCAGCCAGTTAGCCAGCCAGCCAGTCAGTCAGCCGGCCAGTCAGCCAGCCAGCCAGCCAGACAGACAGACAGACATACAGACAGAGCGACAGACAGACAGACACACATAAAGACAGACAAAACAACCAACCAACCAACCAATCAAGCGAATACAGTCCTATTTCTCTGTCAAAGAAATAAGTTCTCAAATACCGATGAGGAAATGAATGAGGAAAGGCTATACGGTGGAAGCTTACCTTATCCTCAAGAACAACTAATGAGCTAAGCTTGAAGTGTCTGCACAATGGAGGGGTTCGATCTGTCACCCCAGGATATGTCGTCATAATCAATGATGCCACTGGTTAGCTGAGGTCCCCAAAAATATCAAGTAGCTCCTTCACAAAACTCTAAAAGTAGAAGTACACGTCCGCACACACTCTCACATGAAAGCACGCATGAATGCACGCACGTACACAATGCATGCATACAACGCACGGACACATGGAGAGACACACGCACGAACGCATGGACACACGCACATACGCACGCAAGTAGGCAGGCATGGACGCACACATGCATGTATTCACGCGCACTCGTGTACGTATGCACGCACTCAAACACACTATCACGTAGATACACACGCACACACTTACCGACACACCCGCACATACGCACGCACGCACGCACACACGGACGCACATACGGAAGCACACGTGCACGCATGGACGCCCGCACACATGTATGCAGGCATACATGTACACACGCACGCACGTACGCACTCACGCACGCACACGTGCACACAAGCAGGCAGACAGACATGTAGGCAGGCACACGTGTGCAGGCACGTACGAACGCAGCAGCAGGCACGCACGACGCACATTTAGGCACACCACCACCACCACCACCACCACCACCACCACCACCACACATTCACACATAAATTATTAATTCAGAAACAATGATTTTGAAATATGATGTAACGATAAAATTAAAGTTGATGATAGCTTATTAAGCAGAGGTCTACATGTATGTTGCTGCCAAACACAAACTATCCAACAACGCAACAAGTGCCATGTATCGTTTAATCTGAATCACGATCCCTGTTAATTCATAAATTCTAGAATCTATTATTTTGATATATTCATTCAAGTCATCGAGTTAAGACAATATCTAATGAATTTAACTCTCGCTAGTGTTGCTTAAGAATAGAAACTCCATCACTCGGATAATCCAATGCAGTTAAGCATGCGCCAGACCGTCTATTAGCATTTCCGCTGATGTATGAGTAATTTGAGTAAGAGCAAGACACGAAATGGGCGGACACAGTGCTGTGCATGTGTCTCTTCTCGACTTCAGCACTCCCTCTATCGCGACGCCTCCATTGGACACGTTCCTCAAGACATTAGGAAAGCCAAGAATGGGATGGGTTTTTTGCCTCAGCTGGAGCGGTTTTCCTGTCTACGGCTACATGTAGCTGTTTTGGATCCACTGATTAGATGGATGACTTGCCAAACACGCAGGCTTTGCAAATACATATATCGCGTAATGAATACAGACCCCATTCATTGCTCATGCATTTATGAGTGCACAAGAATATTTTCCAAGTGGATTATATTTCGCGATTGCGACGCTTCACATATATGAATACATGTCCTGTAAATACAGGGATCAATTTCTAGCTATGCCCCGCCCATTTTCAGCCAAGATCCGTCCACGCTTTGTGCCATTTGAGATCGATTTATATACTTTGTCCCCTGAGTTCTCAGAATCGCAGTTTCAAGATAACTATACAGGTAAACTGTTTTGAAACTATGTTGACTCGGCGATGTTCAACAGTGTCCAGTCAAATTATCGTCAACATATTCAACAGAATGCTTATTAAATAGTAAATACATCAACGATATACATTTAGTACACGTGACAGATCTTTCAATTTTTACGCATTTTGATTATGATGGCAGTCTATATGTGACATAATTGATCATGACGTCGTATACCTGAGTGACCATATCCCTCCATTCACCTCACCGGATCAGATATTGTAAATACTGTTTGATGCATGGATATTTCAGTGTTAAACCAACTCCTCCTGGAATCTGTTGATCTGGCAACAATAGACACGTAATATCAATTCACTGCACAAAGACATTTAAACATGGGAAGGTACCAAGCAATTGTATACTACTGGAGGGATCCGACCTATCGCCCAATTCCTATGCCATAATCAATTATGCCACATGCAGGCGGACGTCACACTCGTTATGACGTATTATAACCTCCGTCATGAAGCAGGAAATGTCAGACAAATTTACAAATCTAATGAATTTACAATTAAATAAAAATTACATTGAATATTTTGAAACTAATTTGATTGGGAGCCGGAAACAAGCATTCAAATTAGCTTCAAAATATTTAGCAGCTTACTTGCATAGATATTTTGAATTTTTCGATTCTTGGAATTCATGGTGCAAAAGTATATAAGTCTCTCACAACTCTGGTAAATGTGGGCGGAGCTTAGCTATAAATGAGCGGAGCATATCTAGAAATGGATCTCTCAGTGTGTAGCAATGGAGACATGCCATTTATGACTACTGTGTTCTGCGGATGTAGCAGTAGAAGCATCATACAGCTGCACATCAGTCCTTCTTAGCTTTTGCCCACTGGGACATGTCTAGCTATCGGTGTCCAGTGATGGTGCGTAGGTGTTTGTCGTGGCAGGCGTCAGGTTTGTTTAGTGCTGTCTTTGGAGCCGGCCAGGTGTTACAGCCATACAGCATCCAGGAGATGCAGGTTGCATTATATAAACGTAGTCTTTCTATCAAGGGCGTCTTTGATCTACGAATCCATAACTTTTTGGAGGACTGGAAAGCTATGTTACCCATGACACACCGTGCAGCAATGTCAGCAGTACAGCAAAGCAGTGAGCCCAGGATTTTACTCTTCTTCTATGGCTCACCGTCACGAAGTGGATCATAATTTTCATTAGTTCCATGCATGGTAGATAGCTATATGTGGGTGAACTCTGTTTTGGATTTAATCATAAAGAGATTCTCAATTATGGTTTACTTGCAGCCAGAAGGTCGAATTCCAAGGCCCCCTGTGCTGGTGTGTCCCCGGGTATCTTTAGCACATGGCCAAACATGGGCCATCTTTGCTGTGAGACATCTACAGACAGCGATGATGTATTGCCCATTTTGTATAGTGTGTCATTGGGGATTATGCCAATAAATACAATTGAAGATATTCGCATGCTATTGCTGGCCGATTGTTCCGATTTGAAATAAATAAACGCAATTCCTTATGAGGGCCATTTATCATCCCCAATCTTGTCAGTGTGACAATGCAAAATATTGGTAGCATTAACGCATATGCTTATATAACCCATCCATCCGTAAACAGCTACAAAATCTCATCAAATACTACCGAGCCATAAGCTTCATATGACTGAACAGGTCATGTACGGATCTAATAAACTTGTCAATCTTCACGCTGTCTGATATAGCAATAAATGTTTATCTGGTCGTATCATCAATCTTCTGGAACCTATATCGTTTCCCTTGACAAGTGCACCAACTCAAGCATATAACCATTCTTATTTGTCGTCATTGTAACTTTGAATCGCGTCAGTATACTTGTCGATTTGAGAATCGTAATGCATCGCTATGCATACAGCATTCACTGACTCAGACATTGGATGAAAGGAAATAATCATAACGTAAAAACGTAATTTCAACAAGTAAGATAATATGCTTCAGATGTTTATGACTAACTTCATTGATTTATACCCAGCTATTGCACACATCCAGTCTTCGTTAAACTTACCATTGATACGATTCATAAATCGACCAGACATAAAATATTCAAACAGAGAATTTAGTTTGTCATTCTTGTGACATAGCGTAAATTGCGACACATTCTGAGCGAGACAGACGTCGCCGACCACATCCAGTAACATAAGACATTACAAATAAAGCACACTCTAACTGAATCTATACAATTTCTCAAAACAAAGACGTTTCGCTATTTGACATATCTTAGACTACGGAGAATATGGCATTTTAAGCAGGCTTTGCCTACAGTTGCTTATCCATTATAACTGCCGGATTATGCTGGACTTTTCCCATGTTGACTATTTGAATATAAGAACAGAGCACGCTTCTTCTTGCAGATATGAGCACCGTTTGCTGTAGTCTGAGGTTAAGTATCTCTATGCAGCTTAACGAATAGCAAAGAGGGCAACGAGCTCCGAATAGAGTTTATTACCAGATATTTCCGAGACACTCTATGTATTGCTGACACGCCCATTGACATCGTATCTTTGGCGCCTCTCTCTCTCTCTCTCTCTCTCTCTCTCTCTGGCACCCTCTCGCTCTCCCTCCCTCTCTCTCTCCCTCCCTCTGTTTCTGTCTCTGTCTATGTCCCTGTCTCTGCCACACTCCATCTCTCTCTCTCTCTCTCTCTCTCTCTCTCTCTCTCTCTCTCTCTCTCTCTCTCTCTCTCTCTCTGCCTCCCTCCCTCCCTCCCTCCATCCATCCATCCCTCCCTCTCTCCGTCTCACCCTCTCTCCCTCCCCCGTTCCCCCTCCCGCCTCCCCCTCCCTCCCTCCCTCGCTCCCTCCCTCTCCCTCCTCTCTCTCTCTCTCTCTCTCTCTCTCTCTCTCTCTCTCTTAATGCGGTTTAAAACATTGCAATGGTGTGTGTCCAGGGCGCTTGCTGTCTTGCTTGCCTGCTACAAGGGCTAACGCTCCAGTCTGATTGCTTGTCCGGCGAACCATATTAGAGGTGATATGAAACATTATTATCATATTAAAAACATTATTTCAGTATTATGTCTGTTGGGTAGACCGTGATGTTCCTTAAATTGTATTTCATGACAGTTCTATCTTAGAAGCTACCGCATATTTATGCTTGAATGTCATTATGCTTAGATAACCATTTAGCAAACACTGGAGCCGGTAGTTGTAATCAAGATACAATGGCATACATAGCTGCTTTTCATGGAACAAAAATGAGCTATGCTGAAACACAATTGCCCCATACGCAGAGATTTGCATTAAGAAGTGAATGGATGATTCCTGTTTCTCAGTCAACCATATGCCGTCATAATCAAGTACGCGACGTGTATGATGACGTCATAATCGATTACGTCAAGAATGGCGTAGTTAAGTTCGTCACGATCGCTTAATTGATGACGGACTAAGCGTTGTTGTACGAATTGTATGTTTTTACTATTTAATAAACCTGTTGTCGAATATTTTTGAAACTAATTTGACTCGGCGCTGTTGCTGCCACGTGCATGCATGCGAGGGGTGGGGGTTTGTGGGTGGGCCTGTGGGCAG
The DNA here is from genome assembly GCA_034401795.1 of Chaetoderma sp. LZ-2023a. Classification (NCBI taxonomy): domain Eukaryota; kingdom Metazoa; phylum Mollusca; class Caudofoveata; order Chaetodermatida; family Chaetodermatidae; genus Chaetoderma; species Chaetoderma sp. LZ-2023a. The sequence goes on along the minus strand of CM067360.1, from coordinate 26,861,087 downwards.
GCTGGTTGGCGGACGGGCTTGCGGACGGGCATACGTACAAGCAGGCGTGCTTGTGTGCGTGCGTGGGTGCGTGTGGGTGTGCGCGCCGCGCGCGCGTGAGTATATGGCGATTGAAAGGGATGGAAAGCTTAATGTTATCTGATTTCATAATTATCACCGTTTTTTTTTAGTAAAACGTTAGTAAAATAGTAACGTTAGTAAAATTGAGTTCGCTACTTTTATCTGATGTTTTATTTAAATGTCTAATAGAATTATAAAGAATGGCTTGGTAGCGTTTTATTTGTTTCTTATTAACAAAATCGGCCGAGACTATAGTACCGAAAATCGCCATGTCGCGTGACATGGGCAGTAAGTAGGCATAATTTACTTTAAATAATTTAAACGATGATTGTGCGACAAATTAGAAACACAGAAAACAATATCTGTCTGAATAACCTCGGTTTTAGTCATTCATCTAATGTCGTGCGACGTTTGTAGCCATTTGTCTCGCTGGTCAGAATGGTCGAGCCAATGTATCATTTAACCGACTTGTCCCCATTTGTCTGCCTATTGTGTGAAAGTAAACTAGGTCATAATTGGCAACATCCCCCAGTCAAATTAGTGTCAAGATATTCAATGGTTTACCTGAGATTTAGATTCTCATAATTCGGGCTCCAAAGTTCAAATCAATACCAGCACGCTTAATAAATGGGCGGAGCTTAGCCAAAAATGGGCGTGACATTGCATTATCACCATGACATCGCTAATAATATATGATCGACCAACACATAGCTCATTTTTCTCAGTAATATCATTTACAAAAAAATGATTTTTTTTCTCATAATCAATATGTAATCGACCATTGACTAGATGTTCCCATGATTTGAATGAGGATGTGCTTACAAAAAACGCGGGCGCATGCGTCACAGAATGATCGAAACGTAACAGCTGTCTCGTCAGCCTCAGCCACCAAGGCCAGGACAATCGGCAATATGTCAATCAGGAAAAAATGGATGTCACAAAGTGCTAGTGACAAAACATCATACTTCATAAATGGGCCTTTCCAGTTTTAGCTATGATCCATCTCTAGCTCAGCTCCACCCACGCTTCGCCCATGTTGGGATCGGTCTATCCCTGAACTCCCTAACTATCAATTTCCAGAAAACTATACAGGTAAGCTGTTAAATATCTTGAAACTAATTTGACTGGGTCCTGTTGCTGCCTATGACTACATCACAGCCTATTAAATCCTAATGTCACATTTTGCCTACATATATTTCAGTATCCTACTATAATAGATGGTAGATATTGGAGCACTGAGCAACCTGCGAAATATAAAAGCATATCACACAGTAAATGGTACAAATATGGAACTATGGTGCATTACATATCATTGAATTTTTTATATTGCAGAACATTTCAAATGAAACAGATTTCCAATATGTTGAATGGATGCTCGCTTGGTTCTATTTATCGATTTAAACTGCAAAGCTCGAAGAGAGTTAGCATATAAAATTGCACTCGTATACCTCAGTTTATGTTCCACCACGCAATTCTTGAAATGACAATAAATATGACAATAAACATGAATTTTGATTTCCGCATTTTGGGTAACATGGTCAGTCGACTGAAAGGAAAGTGCGCAGTTGATTTGATTAAGCAACGCGATCTTATCATTTCAAGACGTTACATAACAATATTGTTGCAATATTCGACTGCAATCCTATACAATTCCTAATGAAGGGCCAATATCTCGGGACATAACCGTGTGTGTGCGTGTGTGATATATCAATACAAAGTTATCGCTAGCTACTGTCATAGTGTGCTTGTTGAGGTGATATATCGCTTCCAGTTATTAATAAAAACGCTCAACAGAAAATTCTGTAATGGTGATAAATTGTTGCAGCACGACTAGACTAGCTGAGAACCAATGCCACATGCCCATTCAGTGACAGATGCCATCCAGAAAACACGTCCTCTGACTCAGTAAAGCAAACACGTCAGTCAAATACATCGACAATAATCTCAATCAATGTAAAACATCTTTGATATGTGCTTATTGTATATTGGCCCAACACTGACATAAGCTGGTTACCTATCTGTAAAATAGCTAAGAGTATATGCCGTGTATGTTACAGTTGATTTCTTGGTGTCTATGACGATATAACATACTAAATTCGAGGACGCTACAGTTTCGTTTTAAAACGTGCTAAATAAGCTTCCATTAATTAATTAGTCTGATTTGATGAACAGCTGCATTAAATGGTATGGGCAATTTGAATATGGACATGATTAAGTTATTAGAAAAGGATCTAATTCCCGATTTTCTTTGTTCAAATCCTTTCATGTGAGAAATTATCGTGCTCATTAGTAAGCTACATTATGTTGAATTTATTATTTATTAATATTTACTCTACTTATTTGGAGCATTTCTGATCAATTGCTTCACCAACGATGGTTAATAAGGGGATCCATCTTTAGCTATGCCCCGCCCATTTCTGGCGGCACGCACATGTTGCCATGGCGATGAGCACTGACGCCGATGAGCGACTTCCGACTACACAACCACAAATAACAAGACAAAGCCAGGACAGCACAAAAGCGTTAAATAAGCACCGTATCTAGGTACGATGATGCCGAAGAAGCCGATGTCAGACTACGGTGACCGTTCTTTAAAGCGTGGAGGACCAACTAGTCACTTCTAGTCACTGTAGAGTTAGTCTGAAATGCTGGTCTTTTGCCGCCGTCAGAGTGACAGGAACGAGACTCGGTCCCTAGGAGCTAATGTGCAACTGCATTAGGGTTATGTTAAATGGCCAAGATTCACTGCTAGGCCGTTTAGATATGCTATGTGATGCGTTATTGAAGGTATGTAGGATTATTTAAAGGAGTGTATTTTGGTTTAGAACTAGCTTAACAATAAGAAAGAGTCTAAGAACGGCACTCACCGTAGTACAAACATACAGTTTAAACAATGAAGTCTAGCTAGCCTTAGAGCGCCTACTTGTAATCGGCACGAAATATAAGTATTATACAAACTAAAGGCGCCTATTAGGCATCGCTGCATGAAAATAAAATAATTATATCAAAGTTATTTGTTTTAGCGCCTATCAGTCATCAGCGTGTAAGAACAGTTCACAAAGATTTGTGTAGTCGATATTGGCGCCTTTAGGTCGTTCGCGCAAGCGATAACACAGTAGAAATGTTAATATCACAGCAACGAATTCTCACTAGTTGAAGAGAACGTTTCCTTGTATCAAAGAAACGTCTGAAGAAGTTTGTGTGCCGAAAAGATGCTGGAAGAAGAACAAGCGTTTAATAAAGTTTGGTGTGTCGTAATGTTCGTAGATAATATAACACAAGTCGATCGACGTTGCTAGCTCAGGTGCGGTGGCGAAAGCAATGTTCGACAGTGGAAACGGCTTAAGTTATTGTTGTGTCTTAAGCACTCAGAGATAGCACTAGAAACGTGCCACGAAATAGCCACTCTTTGGCGTGGCTCGGACATGTCTGGCGAGATATCAGATCGGGCAGATTGGTTCACAGTTAGATTCAGGATGTTAATGTCCAAAACTGGCGCCTTTCACAAAGGTTTCAAAGTCTCCAATATAGCTGCGCCACCAGTAATCGCATGGGCGACTTATGGAAACCGAAGTGCGGCTAGAGGAATCTTATATTAGTTTTGTTTATTAGTACTTAGAGGGACAAAAAAATTCAGTCGGCGCCGTATAAATACGAGGCAGGGCTCCGATCCCGAATTCAAGAATCATTAGTTATTGCGTCGGTGGAGATTGCCGTAGCTGCTCAACGACGAGCTTGAGAGAGCCTTATGATAATGACAACCGTATCGGACTACCTCCCTGCCTCTACTGAGGAATCGTAGCAGATACGGGTCGTTTTATACTTGACATGACGTCACAATGACCCTCACCCTTACCAGTCCCATGGAGCATGCCCGATTCGGGCCTATACCAGTGTGTGCATTAATTTGAAAGGTTTTTAATTTAATGATATCTCAGCCATCCCGTATCCGATTTTAGTTTTGTAAACGGATTCGTGTTTCTGAATGAATCATGGCCATGATCTATCCCAAGCTTAATCAGATGGGCATCGTATTAACGATTTGGGAATACGGGTGATTATATATACAAAAGATGCCATACCCTACACTGTTTACGCAGCATAGGCATGCTTTCTCAAATGGCTCGCATGCGTAATGCACGCTCATACGACTTAGTCATTTTCGTGTCTTGTCTCTTATAGGGATATGTACGCCGGCCCATAGGACAGCACCGTGGTTTGGGGTGGGGTTGGGGTGTGGGGGGGGTTGGGTGGGAGTTTGTATTTTCTCAGCCTCGGCCATTTCAACCCGACGCCAAGTGATCCACGCTACAGCAACACGAGCGAGGTGTGTGTGTTGGGATTAGCGAGAGATGGGCGGGGCATATCTAAAACTGGAAATGTCAATTTGTTACCCAGCTTCTACACACATAAATTGAGTTGTAGACATTTACTCAGCAGTGCAGCACAATCTCAATAGACCATTATTTGCCATATAATCAATGGCTGTAGAGTGAGGAGTTTGTCTGCGTGGCCATGCTTCTCCGTTTTGTGGTGATTACGCAAGACAGACAGACTACTTTATGGCTTGACTTAATCTTTGCAGTGGCTCATATATGCTTGAGTGATGCTATTGATTTCAACAACAGTCAAACAATTCAGGCCAACCATAGCTGACAACATGATATTGGTTTCAAGACTACTGCTTGACATGCGTCATTGTCGAATTATGTGGTGCGGTGTAGGATAGTTCGTGCTGTATCTGATTGGATAAACAAGTACTTTGGGATTGAAACAAATCTGGTGTCCCAAAATGTATCGATGTTTTGATATGACAAGAAGTTTGAAACAGAGGAATCTAATCCTTACTGTGTGGGCTGGTCTATGTATAAATATAAAGACATATTATCAATTGCTATGTCAGTAAAAGGCAGTGAGACACTTTGATGAGTTGAGTGTTGAAGTTGATACCACAACACGTTATGCAGAAGGCTCTGAGATTGACAATAGTTTCGCTATTATTGGGGAATATTAGGAAGAATGTACTGGAAACAAATATTTGCGATTAAAGATCATTATATTAATAAAAAGCTTGACAGAATATGCTCTGTGCTGATTCTGATAATCTACAGGATGTTAAATGATGCAATGGAATCTGGACGCATCCATTGCAACATTGTCGTGTGCATGACAAAAATGTAATTCAAATTAGTTGAAGTGTTTTTCCAGAAATCAGTGCATAGGGAACTCCTCTCTGGTTCTGTGAATTGGTGATCGTTGTGCTGACCCATTGCAGTAGTTGTGGCTAATGTAGGATATAATCTAATGTAATAAAGTTATAACGAGAATCGATTCACAAGATAATCTTCCCTTCGTTTTGTGTCTTGTTACTTCGTAAAAAGACATTATACTTGGTGTATAGTTTGCAGTCGCAAGGTGGGTATACAAACACAAACGATAAAAATGTGTGACTTTTACATTCGTGCATGAGAGTAATCAAAGACATAAACTATGCACAACTCCCTTTTGTGTACCATGACAAATGCTTTTATAACTTTCAGCTCACTAAGTTAGGCATAGGCAAGTGCATATCGGTCCGGAATTAAATCGCTGATAGAAACTTCAAATTGTGCAAAGCTGGGTATATCATATAGGATGTAGTGTCAACGTGCAGGCAAACCTTCAGCGTCGACCTGGTCACAGCTTACATAATGAAACACACACAGCTTCAGCGTGAGAGTATCGACCATCTGTTGGATGGAGTTACACATTGACAAATCAAGCACAGCTAGAGATCAATTAAAAATTATCAGTGTTAATTCTTTTCCTATAGCATTAGCGAGCGATGGTTAGTGAGAAAAACAATATGTGGTGATGTAACATTGCATTTCTATCGTCTATGATGATGTGGCCACAGATTATTGCAGCATGTTTGTTAGATTAGAAATTGCTAAAACTAGTTAGAATTTACATGTCAATGCAACTTGTATCTAATATAAGGCAGTTTGTCTTTTGCATTATTTACCACTTCTTGCAAACATGTCGCTGAATAGTGAGACGTAGACCTATGGGTTTAATCAGAATCCAGCACTCCGGATATTTTGTTAAGAATTATGATTTATATTTCACAAGTTTACAAAAAAATTATTTATAGTCAATCATTTTAGCAAACAAGATTGACTTATTAATAGACCAGTTTTATGGGATGACAAGACTGCAAACCAAGAGCAAATAATTAATTGAATGGCCTAGAAAACACCCCAGCGAGATGAAGTGTGGGTGGAGATTATTGCTTTAAATTTTGTGAGCACATTCGCCGTGTAAATATCATTAAGAAAGAGAGAGAGAGAGAGAGAGAGAGAGAGAGAGAGAGAGAGAGAGAGAGAGAGAGGGAGAGAGAAATTGTATATGTTATCAGTAGAATTCATTTCACATATTCTTCCTTATCATCTAATTCACCTTATACATCGGGTTAACCAATGACAATGCATAATGGCTGACGTGGGTGGTGAGTCAGCTATCAACAGATTCCGTTATGCTACTTTATCAGCTGCATTGACCCGTGCAAAGGAAATCATTTTAGAGCATGAGTAATCGGGACGGCAATATCTATATGCTAATGAAGCATTTTGGCATATACTGTATCGTCTGTGCGTGGAGAAGATTCTGACAGTGCTAAAATGTATGGCCTATATGCTCATTATTCATAGCATTGTCTAAGATTGCCAGGAGGACGTGATAAAAATTGCTCTGTAAAATGTTGCCTGGACAAAATCATGTCATCATTATGAAGTAGATCTCATGTCTCAGGACACAATTTCCATTTGGAATATCACTATGATAACCATTGTATCATCTCATTTCAATGTTCATCTAAGCAAGTGGTTCAGTGTTCCAACAACCACATATAAGGAACGAGTGAACGCATGTCTTCAATGTTCTGGGAAAAGACATATGTCAAAAGCTGGCACAATGTAATAGTAAAAATGTATGATTGACAACTAGCACCAGGGATCAGATTGATCAGTAAATCACAAATTTCTACCAACAACAATTAGAAAATAATCTCCAGGACATGTCTATCAGTATTCACAGTGTACCAACGCCATCAGCATAATGCGTGTTCTTACACCCCAGTGCACACACAGCAATGCAACACATCTATTGACGCAGTACCCTATGCTAGGCCATTACACTATGTTACGCATATAGCGAAATCAACTGCAAGCTTGGAATCGCATCACTGGCTCATTCAGCTCAACCAGTATTCCACTTGTGCGAATTTCGCCTCCGAGGAACAGCAACTCGCCCGTGTAGTTCAACATAAAGTCAATAGTGCAGACTAGACAATGACAAGATAAAACCTAAAAATATCCAAAGAATGGGACATTAGATATTTGTCATGTATCCGAAGGATGCTAGGTTAAACGTTCGGTAAGAACCAAGCTATAGTACATCAACACTTAAAAGCTGCGATTTTTTCTAGTGATGGGATGCTAAACGTGCCTACATCTATCTGGCATAGTTAATGGTATATTCCCACTGTTGACGCGGTCTGGCTAGGATACCGGCAACGTCAGAATGGGACGTACAATGTTTCCACGTTAGAAACAGATCCTAGGGCGGTCACTATGGTGAATAGCCAGATGAGACTACCTGTTTACATTTCTCAACCTAGCCCGGACACGGAACTAAGATCTTTGCGTTGCAGCGACCATTGTTATTCTGATCTTGTCAGAGGCCGCGGGAAGGGGCATTATGGATTGCTACCTGCCTTGACTGAATGGTGTCTGCGGTTAGCCAAGTGCAGTGCAACCCATTAGGTTTATTCCAAGTAGCGGATGTGAAATGGTGAAAACCGCATAAACGTGATGAATAGGAGAGTTTCTTACAATTTGCTTGTGGATATTATGCAGCACTCGGGATTATAAAGCAGCTATAGTGCTGCCGAAAAATTCAGCTTGTAAGAATGGAGTTGTTATTTACAGTGCGGGAAGCGTTAGAATACATGGTATATATTTATCTAACAATATATCTTCATGCGGAGGAAGTTTGTATATCAAAAGCACGGCCCAAGAATAGACAATCCTTTTGACATTTTACGTGTATAAAGGGTTTAAAAAATAGGGTGATTACCTAGTAAAGGTATACTTGAAGAAACAATATGAAAAAGCTGCTCGGGTACTCGAAAATTAATAAGCGTATTACATGTTTTAAATTCCTAATTGAAAAATATGACTATGTTATAAGCCGTTGAAAAGTGGATTAAAAGGTATGTTTATATATACAAATGCAACAGCAAGTGGTTGTGGTTAAACACTAAAGTCACAATGGACACACATTTACAGCTAAGCCGTAATGTCAGACTTGTCAATTCATACAAGTTCCACGGATCCTAGGTGTTTCAGATCCCCAGTTAGTGTCTTTTATTTAGTTTGAACTTTGATTATTTTATTTTTTCTCAAACGACATTTACACCAACTAGGGGTATTCTGATTTGAATAAAACCTCTCAGATGTGTTCTATATTATACACAGGACTAGTCAACAAGAACTTAATTTTCAAAAGTTTGTTTATTTTAGATCTGCTTTGCATCCATGTTGTATTCATTACTCGGTGGTTCAGTGTTTTTAAACGCGAATTATATTTGCAAGGGATTATCTGATCGGTTCTATACAATGCTTAAGACTAGTTCAGGTAAAAATACATTTATTTTCACACTTTATTATTTTAGGGCTGATTTGCATCTAGAATACGCTTTTATCGAAAACGAATTCAGTGAACAATGGATTATTATTCTATGCGATTCTTAGGTCTCGTGTTCATGATAAAGAAATGGAATGTAAATATTTTAATATATTTTTACTGGGTTTGAATTTTGATTATTTTAAGGATGATTTACATCCAGGTCATTCTTATTATACTGTGGTTAAGGTTGTTCAAATGACAATTTACTCAGGAAATACTTATTCAATTTAGATAAAATGTTTTGATTTGCTATATAGGCTGCTTAAACGCAGTCAGCATCATATTAATGTACTTGATTTTGAAAACGTTTCGACTTTTGTCAGACTCTGAGCTATTCTTATGTTTGGATAATTTGCCTTTCGGTCAGACTGGTAATCATTGTACTGTAGGTTACTACCAGACAGCGACGCTTTATGGTTCAGTCTTAAACTTATGCTTCCCCGAAGATATGCTTGCCCCTTTGGCAGTACCATGAATATTTAGATTCGACAAGTAGAATGCCATTTAAACTTAAGACCGCATCTGATGTTCCATCATGTTCTGTGATGCACAATTAATATACAGGTACGCTATTTGCTATCCTTTGATAGCTATGGTTCTATATATCTAGTTTGGGTCCCTGGTAAGTAACCCCACACCCTCCCCATTCCCATTTTGTTATTTTCGTTCAAAGACTCGCCTTATGAAGGATTTGGAAGTAATGAGTGGGAGAAACCTGACATCCTCTCACCGTGCCAGCCTCTCGACTAAGGCAAGCTGGCTTGATCAAATTTAAAGAACTAAATGGCAGAATGATTCGGATTCCGAAAATAGCTACGTAAACTACATCGAGTCACGAGTCAAAAAGTATTAAATTGTTAAGGGATGTTGCAATTCTAAAGTATCACCGGAGATAATCGTATTTGAAATTACATACATTTATAAAAGGTCAGTCATGCTGGTCCTTTGTTTTAGCATGCGCATAAGGCGAAAGCGTGTTTATCTCCACTCTCATGCTGGTCCAGCACTTAGTGCAATGGTATCTCAACGGGTCACTACCCAGGCATAGGAGAGTCGGGCGACGCTCTTACGCATATTATAAATACCAGCCTGCGAGGTTATGTTATTAACGCTTGCGGGTCGGTAACAAGCTTCTGGGAAAAAGTTTTGATATTCATCCTGCAGTCATTACAACGTGTTAAATGCCCTTCTAATTTTAAAAAGATAACACGAGGCTCCAAGCTCTGTAAGTTTTCTAGAGAGCGAGGACACACTAAATGTTATCTAATTATTGGAGGGATGACGGCCCCAAAGCTGTTTATGTCCTTTACTGAGGACACGTTAGAAGGTCTGTAAGTCTGCGATAGATGTCACTAAATGTTCCCTATGTATGCGACGGATGTCACACTAAATGCTCCCTATGTCTGCAAGGGATGCCACACTAAATGCTCCCTATGTCGGAGAGGGATGTCACACTAAATATTCCATATTGAAGATTTTCGATCTTCGGGTCTAATTTAGAAATATATCTACCACACCTCTGATAAGAATATGATGTAACGGTTGCTGCGACAACCTCTTATCAAAGATGCAGTAGCACGATTATCTGCTCGCCTCGTCGACGGTGATGGTGACGATATTTATACTCGATAATCTGGGCCTGATCTGACTCGGGTAAAAGATGGTGGCTCGGGACGGTGGTCTTCCGTCGCTTCCAGACTGGACAATAAATAACCCAAACTCTTGCTTCGAGGATATCGAAGTGATAATATATTCTCTGAAGTTTGACTGTCTGATATGACCATGAATATGTGTGACTTATGCTGTCACGATAGAAGTTAAAATAAAACTCTAAGTAAATATAAGTGGCTTATACTGCCACCAGCGATGTTAAATAATTAATATTGTACTTATACTAGCCCGACTACTTTGGGTGACTTATACTGCCACCAATGACTACAGAAACAACCGATATCTACGCGATACGAATACTGGTTATTCTATCATTTAAAAGTTGCGTTTCACGATTCGCTAGGCAATTTCGTCAAATACTGTTCTTGGCTACTTAAAGCCATTCACCAAGAATTCATTTGAATCTCGACAAAATCAGTTCCACGGAACTATGCGGACTCGAGGCTAGGCTTTCTTCAGACCAATCTGTTTCTGAACCTTCAACGTTAGAGACCGTACCGACCCCCGACTGAAAGTTAAAGTCCCGCTTATATACAAACTTAGTTTTTTTTTATATCTTGTTGTTCTCTAAAATTCGAGCTGCCTTTTATGACAGAATGACTTATCTTGTTTGACGACAAGTCTCGATTTGTGTATTTACGCCTATGAATCTGTCCGAATGACGAATGGTCGGTTTGATACCAAGTATCGATTTGTGTACCCAACATTCATGAATCTGTCAGAATGACGAATGATGGGTTTGATGACAAGTTTTGATTTGTGTACCCAACATCCATGAATCTGTCAGAGTGACGAATGATAGGTTTGATGACAAGTTTCGATTTGTGTACCTAACATCTATGAATCTGTCAGAATGACGAATGACCGATAAACAAGTTACCATTCTTCTTAGTCTTGAGTGATTACTTTTCGGCTACTGCTTATAAATCTGTCCAAATGACGAATGATCGGTAAACAAGTTACCATTCTCGTTATCCTGATTGTTTACTTCTCGGTTCATTTTCTCAAGCTTTCGTGAGAATATAGATCGCCATTGTAACTAACTGCTTCCGTATGTCATATTTCATCTGATTCCGGCTAGACGCTAATCATCTTGCCAATTTGATAATGTGTACCTCGTCTGACAATGTATGCATATCCCACGCTGATAATGTACGTATTCCTCTTACAAGGACGCTATGGACGGTACCAGTTATCCAGTGCTAATAATATATATCCAAATAATAAATATATATCCAAATAATAAGATGCTGGTAATGCATCTAAGTATAGATGATGATGATCATTGCTAGTAACCGCTGATCGGTACATCTTAATATACATGGTGACATAGTCTATTAGCTCGCCTGGTATTCACATCTGAATTTTGAATTTTTACTCGAGACTTACTCGTACATATAAGATGTCCAGCGGGGTCATGACTTCCCACAAGACAATCCCATATCTACACATGCCCCTCAACCGAAGTTAATTAGCCGTCTCTTGAGGCCTAAAGAGAGTGATAATTAACTCGTTGTGGACTATCAACAACCCAAATCTATACTAGCAGCCTGAACGGATACCACCCGATATTTATCCAATTGTCAAGAAATCAATAATACAGGTCAATATACTATACACCAATACTTGTCCGAGTAGCGGAATGCTCGGAAATACATTAGTAGTATTCGTTAGTGTATGGTTGATAATTATACAAACATACATGTCCGGGTAGCAGAATATCGTGCGCAAAAGACCGCCCCCGGAAACACATTAATAGCATCATTAAACCGTGGTCGATAACCTCGATCCACGCGTAACTTAACATAGAAAACAATACGATCAATCAAGCAATACAATAGTATAATACACCACAATCAATTGTTCTAATGACGCCATCTAATCGTGACGACGTCACCATAAATGTCAGTCCTTAATCCTACAGTGCAAATATCATTACAGATCATGTGAATTTTTCCTATTTAAACAAAACAGTACACAGTATGGTATCATGATAAAGTTCGTGCCACAATTATTAATGGTCACCAATTACTGTTCCAGTAGAAACACATAAAGTTAGTGCCAAAATGTCACGGTGATACCTCCAAGCGGTCTATGCTCACGTTAGGATCCACCATGTCAACGTACGTCTCCATTTCTATCCAGTCGGCAGCCGTCGGGTCGATCTCAGTCCTGGCATTAGCATTAGGCGACGACCCGGCTGCCAGCAGCAGCGGCTCCAGTAGAGCTGCAGGTCTCCGGGGCTGCTGGGTCTGAACAGTTGATACAATGCTATGCGATTCACTACTATGGGCCGCATGTGGCTTGCATTTATGGGCCGCACGTGGCTCGCATTTAAGCGCATTCCACATGCGTGATAACACGCCACATTTGTATAATATAAGCACAATTACTAACACAACTACGAAGGAACTCGTTGAATATGATACAAAAGAGCGTACCCCAATGCCATCGATCGCCACTGGGTCGATCATGGATAACGGTGCTAGCGGCACATACTTGGACTTTTGTAAATGGTTCCATGGTTGCATTTTCAAATGATTCACAATCACGGACTGGTTAAGAATTCCGGTCACATCCAATTGGGGCATGTCGATGGCCAGGCTAACTCGAGTGTACGTCCGACTGTAAGACGCAACAGGCTCGAATCGCCAGCCCTTTCCACTATAACCACATTCACCCGACATACACTCCATTACTCACCACACACTGGTCGGTCAGTCGTCCGTCGCAGTGTACATCCATTGTTTCACCGAACGTTTGCAACACAACGCCTACTTTCTTATGGGCGAATAATTTGCTAGCGGTTACGTTGGATTCCGAAAGATGCACGCTACACGTACCATCGGTGGTGTTTGTTAACAGGCTCACTATGCAGGGCACGTGGGTCTTATCGACCTCTAACTGTCCCTGACATACCCTAGGACCGGTACCGTGACACCCAGACGTCGTGAAGTACCATCCAGTCTTTGTATCGAGACCAATGCTAGTCCGGCCTACCACTATTTGCACGTAATACCCCACGGTAGCTAACGGTTCGGGCCATGAATGCAAACCGTACTCTATATAATTGCCATCGTCGATCAACAGCAACGTCGCCACGTAGTGTAACATATTGTCGTTCTCCCACCACGGGTAAACTATCACATTCCGGTAGTACCACTGGTACGGACGTATCAGCTGGTTCCCTACTCTGACGTATTCTGATACTGATGTCAGATCGGCGGGACCGATTATTTCCTCGGTTAGTCTTCCTAACTCTAGGGACGCAGTTTGTCTATGAAATCGTGCTGCTGCCTTCTGGTAACTATATACCACACTCTCGGCAGAGTCAATAATATGCCCAAGCCGTACTAAAGCGTACAAATCGGCTTGTCGGGCGGCGTGCGCTTTAAATATATTGCTCACATTCCTAGTTAATTCCACTAGGCGGTGGTAATTTCGTTGATACGGTTAACGTTGGTATTGATGCCTACGAATGCCAGTTTCACGTGAGAGGCTAGTTTGTTGGAGAAATGTACCAAACGATTTACGTTCCTTGAAGCAACCTCAACCACCTCCTTAATTGCATCTATATCACCAGAGGTAGCGGTACCAAATAGAGACGAGGCGATATCCCCGACAAAGTTAAACAAACCACGTTTGCGTCGTATACTGTCCTTACGCACCATAGTTTGTTGTGTCTCAACAGCGGTTTTCTTAATGTTGTTAACACGATGTTGTAAACCAAAAATGTCTTGACTGCTTAACGAAGTCTTTTGACCGATGTCCACAATCAGAGCACGAAACTGCGCTAACCGTTCAAGAAATTGGGGAGGTAAATAAGGGTGGTCAATAGACACCACTACGGTCCATTCAGCCCGGATAATGGATATATCCTCTGGTTTAGTTGTCATTACCCTGTTTGGTAATCTATGTACACTAGACGTCTTACACAATCCGTTTATTAAACATACTAGGGTTACCACCATACTTAATCGTAAAATATACATGATTCCACGCTCTGTGATGCTTACTGGTAAAAAGCTAAAACTCACAATTTAAACGAATAAATTTTTGTATCTTGCGAACGAATTTAGTTTTAATTGTTATGATTCTTTACGTATCGGCTATTCGCGATGTTATAGTATAGCGATACAATACACACTACTGGCGGCTGTGCCGCCGAATAACGGCATTTATACGACTGATGAAATCAGCGTATAGCACGTCATCGTAAAGGGCGGAGTCTACTATGCCAATACAGAGTCGCTTGTTACCCTCTTCGTCCTCCTGCCTATGCCCGTGTTTCCGCTTCATATCCAGCCGGAGTTGCTTGCTGTCAAAATCGTCATCCTGTGTATGTCTGCGCTTGCGCAGCATATAAGGATGCGATGGTGCCGCCTCCGGAGCATCAATCACCATGGGCCTAGGAGTTTCGATGACGTCACTTGGTGACTATGGTTTCGACTGCGATTCGTACTGAGTTGCACCCTTTTCCGGGCAACCCTCTTACGCCCTGTACGCACCTCTGGCTCTATATCCGAAGCTGGCCGCTTCTTACGAGCCTGGGGTGTCGTATCGGCGTCGGTGACCATTGGTTCTGGCTCGGGCAACATCGCCCTGGGGTGATGGCTAGCTTTCGTCCCCTTGGTAGGGTTACGAATGGGGCGTGGTCGCACCCCATCCCAGCACATTTCCGAGTCGACTACGCGCAGCTTACATATATTAAGCACACGCATTCTCCCGGACCTTTGATGGCGGACATGGGCCACAGGTCCGTTAATTTTGAAGATCTCATACTCGGGGTCACTGCGAGAGGTCAATTTCATCCTCTCTTCAGCTTTGACGACCACCGAATCCCCCACTTTAAACTCACCAGCGTTCGCACGCTTATTAACCTGTTCCCTGTGAATCTCTCGAGATCTAGCTGTTCCCTCCCGAGCACGTAGCAAGGCGTTGTTGAGATACGTTAGTCTCTCACCAAGGTCTTGCGACGCATCGATTGGAACGGCCATTGGCAATCTCGCCCGTCGCCCATACATCAAATAAAATGGCGTATATCCGGTCGTCGCATGACGAGTACTGCGGTACGCTGTCAAAGCTGCTCCCAACTCGTCTTCCCACGCCCGCGAGGCGTTGTTCACCCCTTTCTGGATCAACTCCTTAAGAGTGCAGTTGAATCTCTCGGTACGACCATTGGTCTGCCGATGGTATGGGCTAGACCATCTATGGTCGATACCGTGTTCCTCAAACCGCTCCTCCAGAGAATGGGAACAAAATTCTTTACCCTGATCGGTTATTACAATCTCAGGGACACCATGACGCGCGATATACTCGTTGAAGAATTTTTCTTCCACATTTTGAGATGTTTTCGCAGCGATTGGATATGCTTCTGCCCACGCAGAACAGTGATCAATCACCGTCATGATATATACGTTACCCTTACCCGATTCTAATAGTGGACCGATCAAATCCATTCCAATTATCTGACCAGGATAATTGGCCATGGGCATTTCACTATACCTGGGTCGGGTAGTGACAGGTCGGTTGACCTGGCACTTCGTACACGTTTCAAGCATACTTATTATGTCTTTTCTTAAAGACGTCCATACAAACGAATCTCTTACCATGCCGATGGTCTTCTGCAGACCTTGGTGATCAGCTCGTTCATGAGCCATCCGGAGCACTTTCTCACGGAACAGGGTGGGTAAGACAATTCTGGGGTACCCAGCGTCCAATGCTGAAGGCGTAATTAAAGAATATAAAATACAGTTCTTGACCATGTACTCCTCCGGGGTGTCCTTGAACAACTCCGGGTATTCCTTGGTCTGCTCGGCACACAATTCGTCACATGGTATGTCGGACGCTTCCAGAGGGACGTGAGGTAATACTCCCTCGTCGACGTCTGGTATTACAAAGTCGCCCGTATCCAACGTCGCGACTTCCACCGGACGACGTAATCTGGACAACATGTCCGCTCGAATATTCTTCGAGCCTTGGATGTATTCAATCTTACATCCGTACTCGGCAATCAGTACCGCCCAGCGCTGCACTTTCGTGTTTTTAACTTCGCCCACAAACAAACTCTTTAGGGGTTTGTGGTCGGTATACACGGTAAACTGCGCGCCAAATAGATAAGGTCTAAGCTTCTTTAGCGCGTATATTACCGCATAAGCTTCCTTTTCTATCACAGGCCAATTCAACTGACTGTCTTTAAGAGTAGAGCTAACATACTGAATTACCCGCTCAATACCCTTGTCATCTACCTGTACCAGTATCGCACCTATCGCATAGCTAGACGCATCAGTATATAACTTATATGGAGCATTCAAATTTGGATATGTGAGAACCGTCTCACTACACAGCAAGTTTTGCAATTTCTTAAACGCTTGCTGTTCCTCCTGACCCCATTCAAAACGTTTATATTTCTTAGTCAATTCTATCAAAGGCTTAGCAATTTCGGCATAGCCTTGCACACAAGAGCGGTAATACCCTGTAGCGCCCAGGAAACTTCTCACCTCACCCACGTCGCGTGGCGGTGACATTTATCTTATGACCTTGACCTTCTGGACCTGAGGAGCCACTCCCTGTGCTGAAATACGATATCCTAACAAATCAACTGATGGTTGGGCGAAATCGCATTTAGATTTTTTTACTTGCAAATTATATTCTCGAATTCTACGCATAACCGTACTCAAATGATGTGCATGCTCAGCCGGATTTCTTGAATATATGACTACATCATCGACAAAAACATGCAAATATTTTCCCACGAATTCTCGGAAAATATCGTTCATTGCCCTCTGAAATACGGCACCTGAGTTCGCAAAACCGAACGGCATCCGAACAAATTCGAACAAACCTTGGCTGCAACCGAACGCTGTTTTCGCTATGTCTTGGCTGTCTATTGGTATCTGCCAATAGCCAGACTTCAAGTCCATAGTCGAAAATATCGTAGTGCCGCCCATAGAATCAAAAATGTCTGATATATTCGGCAAAGGATAGCTGTCCTTACGACAAATGGAGTTCAATTTCCTATAGTCAATGCAAAATCTCGTCCCCCCGTCCTTCTTAGGGACCAACGTAATGGGTGACGCCCATGGGGATGACGACGGTCTTATGACGCCCGCTGCCAGCATCTCAGCCACTTGATTCTTGACTATATATCGCTTGGCTAGCGGTAGACGGTACGCTTTCTGCCTAATAGGATAGGCATCCCCTGTCGGTACCGTACACTTGACTTTGGGAACCAATCCTAAAGTATTTGGACGAGCCGTATCAAAAATATCCGCAAAGTCTGCCATGACTTTGTCGATATCTTTATATCCGGTCGTTTCCTTACAACTTGCATGGACGTAATTTGTCTGTTCCCTATAGGGATATCTAAAGGGATATATCTGGCCAAACCATACTACAATTTTGGCCTGATAGTCAATCTTTGCATTTCCCAGGTGCAAAGCGTCCGCTCCAAGTAAACATTCATGCCTCATTCTGGCCACAATCGTACTAGGGATGGGTCGGGCGTTCTTGAATTTTACTTGTGTTTCCCCCAAAAGTTTTATCGGGGAACCATTTACAGCTAAGAGCGTTTTTGCTCTTTTCAATGGCCTAGCATCCAACATGCTACGCCATATATCTTTACGAATCAAGGATGTGCTAGCACCAGTATCCACTAAGGCATGCAGGTACTCACCCTGATCCGTTGGACCGTTTTTATCTATACGAAGACGGATTAAGAACCGCTCGGTCGGTGATCTCACCAACGGCTCTCTCCGTCGTCGTTTCCCGGGCTCCTTCGTCCATTAACCACTTCGGCGTAACTGTGCCTATGATTCGATGCATTATTTCTGATACCGTCTGAATAACGGCCATGTGCATCGGTATTTTCACTCCTTAAAATAAAACCGTCACGATCAATATAATATTCTCCCACGCGCATCTGATTGTTTATGTCCTTTCTGTAGTTGCGGGAACATTCTCGTGGCGTCGTTCGTACGTTCGTCTGTCGGTCGTTTATTGCGTCGATTTCCATGTCCCAATTCTCTTCTTCACGTGGACGCTTCACCGCTCGTCGTTCCAATGGTCGATCTATCTGTCCGGTCGGTGGTTCTCTGCGCTGGCCGCGCACGCCATGCGGACAATCTTTAACGAAGTGTCCATTCTGATTACACCCAAAACATTTCGTCGTTACGGTCGGAGTCGTCTGTCGGGTCATGTATACCCCAAAACAATTCTGGGCCATGTGTCCTTCTCTCCCGCACTGGGAACAGGTCATGGGTGGCCGTTGTGGTCGGGGCTGTGGTCGCGGTTGTAGTCGTCGTGCGGTTGGTTGCACTGCCTGACGGCAGTCACTTTTATAGTGACCGATTTGTCCACAATTGTAGCAGGTAATGTTTGCGGCGCTTCTCGGCGATCTGCGTCCCGCACCCGGATTAAGTTGCTTGGGTGGCGGGATTGCTGTTTTTCGCATGGGTGCAGCGCGTTGGGCTACCGGTTTAGGTCGTTCTTGCGCTGCTTGCAAATCCTGCACCAACCCGCACAGCTGCTCGATCATTTTAGCCTGCTGCGCCATTTGGCTTTTTAACCCCCTCACTACTTTCCACACCTCTTTTTCCTCCGCTGGCTCCAACATATCTATCTCCATCCGCTCTTCACGCCTGCTGCCGTCAATTTTCATTGCCCGTAGCAGGTCGTTGCAGGTCTCCTCCTCCTCGGCAATTTCGATGGCCCGCGCCAATGTCGTCGTCCTTTTCCGGACGATGCGTTTGCTTAAGTTTTTATCGTTCAGGGCACGTAAATAAATGCCCAGGACTGTGCGGCGATTATCTGCGTTCGCCTCAGGGTAGGCGCGCACGCTTGCCTCCAAATACCATCTGTTAAACGTGACCACTGTCTCGTTTCGGCGTTGATGTGTCCCCTCCAAATCGAATTTGATCCGCTCTCCTTCATTTGCAGATATAAAATTTAGTGTGACGTATTGCCGCAACTCTTCGAAGGTGACGTCCTCCCTCGCTTTCCCCGCAAGGAATCCGTCCAGTGCCCGTGCTAATGGTCCCCGGGCTGCTCGGGTAACGACGTAGACAGGTACGCCTTCAAGTCGCCCCTCGTTGGCCGCCCACGCCCTCCTTGTGGCGTCAAAAAACTCTCGTACCTCTTCCGGTACCACTCCGTCACAGGGTTGGATGCGTTCTATAGCGTCCCGGATTTCTCGCCTGTATATTCTCTCGGTCTCGCGTCGGTCCCCGCCTTGTACTATGGCTCCCGCCATTGCCGTCCCCATTTCCCGCATGGCTGCCACTGTTTCGGGTCTCAATTGTCGGTCGGTTGGCGGTAGTCCCGGGTTGGTAGGGTTTTGTGGTTGGGCCATTCTGGGCAGTCTATCTCAGTCGTTACTTTGATATATTGTACTCACGGTTCACACAGTGTCCAATCCTGGAATATATAAATCCTGGCATGGCGAAGCCACTGAAGATTTTCGATCTTCAGGTCTAATTTAGAAATATATCTACCACACCTCTGATAAGAATATGATGTAACAGTTGCTGCGACAACCTCTTATCAAAGATGCAGTAGCACGATTATCTGCTCGCCTCGTCGACGGTGATGGTGACGATATTTATACTCGATAATCTGGGCCTGATCTGACTCGGGTAAAAGATGATGGCTCGGGATGGTGGTCTTCCGTCGCTTCCAGACTGGACAAAAAATAACCCAAACTCTTGCTTCGAGGATATCGAAGTGATAATATATTCTCTGAAGTTTGACTGTCTGATATGACCATGAATATGTGTGACTTATGCTGTCACAATAGAAGTTAAAATAAAACTCTAAGTAAATATAAGTGGCTTATACTGCCACCAGCGATGCTAAATAATTAATATTGTACTTATACTAGCCCGACTACTTTGGGTGACTTATACTGCCACCAATGACTACAGAAACAACCGATATCTACGCGATACGAATACTGGTTATTCTATCATTTAAAAGTTGCGTTTCACGATTCGCTAGGCAATTTCGTCAAATACTGTTCTTGGCTACTTAAAGCCATTCACCAAGAATTCATTGGAATCTCGACAAAATCAGTTCCACGGAACTATGCGGACTCGAGGCTAGGCTTTCTTCAGACCAATCTTTTTCTGAACCTTCAACGTTAGAGACCGTACCGACCCCCGACTGAAAGTTAAAGTTAAATTATATACAATTTTAGTTTTTTTTTATATCTTGTTGTTCTCTAAAATTCCAGCTGCCTTTTATGACAGAATGACTTATCTTGTTTAACGACAAGTCTCGATTTGTGTATCTACGCCTATGAATCTGTCCGAATGACGAATGGTCGGTTTGATACCAAGTATCGATTTGTGTACCCAACATTCATGAATCTGTCAGAATGACGAATGATGGGTTTGATGACAAGTTTTGATTTGTGTACCCAACATCCATGAATCTGTCAGAGTGACGAATGATAGGTTTGATGACAAGTTTCGATTTGTGTACCTAACATCTATGAATCTGTCAGAATGACGAATGACCGGTAAACAAGTTACCATTCTTCTTAGTCTTGAGTGATTACTTTTCGGCTACTGCTTATGAATCTGTCCAAATGACGAATGATCGGTAAACAAGTTACCATTCTCGTTATCCTGATTGTTTACTTCTCGGTTCATTTTCTCAAGCTTTCGTCAGAATATAGATCGCCATTGTAACTAACTGCTTCCGTATGTCATATTTCAATCTGATTCCGGCTAGACGCTAATCATCTTGCCAATTTGATAATGTGTACCTCGTCTGACAATGTATGCATATCCCACGCTGATAATGTACGTATTCCTCTTACAAGGACGCTATGGACGGTACCAGTTATCCAGTGCTAATAATATATATCCAAATAATAAATATATATCCAAATAATAAGATGCTGGTAATGCATCTAAGTATAGATGATGATGATCATTGCTAGTAACCGCTGCTCGGTACATCTTAATATACATGGTGACATAGTCTATTAGCTCGCCTGGTATTCACATCTGAATTTTGAATTTTTACTCGGGACTTACTCGTACATATAAGATGTCCAGCGGGGTCATGACTTCCCACAAGACAACCCATATCTACAATATGTCTGAGAGGGATGCCACACTAAATGTTCCCTATGTCTGCGAGGGATGTCACACTAAATGTTCCCTATGTCTGCGAGGGATGCCACACTAAATGTTTCCGTATGTATGCGAGGGATATCACATTAAATGTTCCCTATGTCCGAGAGGGATGTCACACTAAATGTTCCTTATGTCCGAGAGTGATGTCAGACTAAATGTTCCCTATGTCTGCGAGGGATATCACATTAAATGTTCCCTATGTCCGAGAGGGATGTCACACTAATTGTTCCCTATGCCAGAGAGGGATGCCACACTAAATGTTCCCTATGTCCGAGAGTGATGTCACACTAAATGTTCCCTATGTCTGCGAGGGATGTCACACTAAATGTTCCCTATGCTCTAGAAGGATGCCATGCTAAATGTTCCCTATGTCTGCGGGGGATGCCAGACTAAATGTTCCTTATGTCCGAGAGGGATGCCACACTAAATGGTCCTTGTGTCCGAGAGGGATGCCACAGTAAATGCTCCCTATATCCGAAAGTGATGTCACACTAAATGTTCCCTATGTCTGCAAGGGATGTCAAATTAATGTTCCCTATGCCCGAGAAGGATGGCATACTAAATGTTCCCTATGTGTGCAAGGGATGCCAGACTAAATGTTCCCTATGTCCGAGAGTGATGTCACACTAAATGTTCCCTATGTCTGCGAGGGATGTCACACTAAATGTTCCCTATGTCCGAGAGGGATGCCACACTAAATGTTCCCTATGTCTGCGAGGGATGCCACACTAAATGTTCCCTATGTATGTGAGGGATCTCACACTAAATGTTCCCTATCTCTGCATAGGATGTTACACTAAATGATCTCTATGTCTTAAGCTCTGCGATCCCACAAGGAACGCTCTGTAAGTTGCCATTGGATGAAACATGGAAAGCTTTGTAACTCTCTGAGGCATGACACATTACAGGCTCTGTAAGACTGAGAGGGATGGCACATTATATCCTCTGTAAGCCCATGGTGGATGTTACTCCTTTCTGTGGGATGTTAAGTTAAATGCTCTTGAAGTAACGTTAATACCGCGTTAAGTCTGCGAGTGATGTCGCATTGAAAGCAATGTAGGTCTCCAAAGGATACGACAGTAAAACTAGTTAGGTAAGTCTATGTGGGATGTCACGTTAATACCTCGTAAACCACTCTAGATCACCGAGAAATGATACGTAAAGGCTGTCAGTCTGCCAGGAATGATACATTGAAATCTCGCTATGTCTCCGAGGGATGATGGGTTATATTCTTTCTAATGCATCACATGGACGCAACAGACACATTGCACAAAGGGAAACCCTGTCCCTGTATAATGTTCAATACGATTGAGCAGTCCTTTGTGAAAGCAATACATCTGAGTCTGATTAATGTTATTGTAAAAACCTATCTGATTTACTTATATATGTTAGAACACAGCCAGTTCGATGATAATTACGGGAACCAAGCCAGCCTGCTAGCATTGAATATATTCAACTTTCAACTTTCAACTTTCATGGATGTGTGTGCCTAATGTGTTGGATGAAATGAGGATGCTTCATAATATTGATTACCTGTAATAGGCTAAATGGAAAGAGTGGACTGTTATACATTCATGACGGTATTATCATATATGCATGTTTACTATTGAAGTTAATATCGCTGGTCATATAACCTGATGGGAATTCGCAGGTTTCATAACTGTGATCACAATCTGCGATGTACTGTCCATGGTCAGTAATTGCCGTTGATATATCATGTATTCGAACGTAATCTAGCCACAAAAAAGAATCGTTTCCACTGCTAATCGGTCGAGGTTTTCCTCTCGCATCTCTCTTGATGACTTTAATGCATTCATTAGAAATAGATCGTCTGTCACACAAATACAGATTTTGGACTAGGGGCGGATGGGTGAGTGGATGTATTTGATGTTCTATGTTGAAGAATACTGGTGTAAATGACAAATTAATGGTGAACTTGTTATAGTATGATCCGAGGATCTCGAGTGGGTGTACTTGTTCGAAGAAATACGACTTGTAATTTCTCATCCCGCTCAGCTAGGCGGACGTGAGTGCAAACTGGCCTGGAATTAAATCCCTAATGAAAACTGCAAATTGTGCAAAGTAGCGGGATAAAGAATAGTTACTCGATGCTCTGGCTTGAGCATTGTCGCTTCTCCAGATCATGACGCATTCATCAGTGGCTGACTGCATGGAATTCAGCATCATGTGATAGTAGCGGGTGGCGGTCAGTTTCTTGAATAGTGGATGGGTGGGTAGGGGGATGAGTCAGTAAGTCGGCCGGGAAGTCGGTTGGCCAATTATTCGTTCATTTGCTTAGCTGGTAGGTCAGACAATTAATTGATATGTCGGTTGCTTGGTGGGTGTGTCGTTGGATGGGTGAATGGGTCGATCGCTCAGTAGTGTGGGTGCGTGGGTCGGTGACTCAGTCAGTTGGTTCATTAGTCAGTCGATCTTTCAATGTCACAAAAATGTAAAGTTCTATAGCGTGTACACCATCAGCCAAAAGAGTTGCATTCGGGAGGAAATGGTTGCTTAGTCGGGAAACAATACAACAATGCGTTCTCCACAATTATGCAGCAACCTTCCGAATGAAAGTCATCACTTTGAATCGCTTCTTGCCAGTCTCTTTAAAAGAAGTATTCATGTAGAGAAGAACGGGATGCTATGACCATGGTATTATAATAATGGGTGTCAATCATAGTTCTTGTTTGACCTATTTTAAAAAATAACCAGCTCTAATGCCGATCGCCTGCCGATGTCAGCGTCTTATTTTTGCAGTGTTGGCAAGTCAGCTAGCTATATATTGCATTACGATATCTTATCCGTTCTCCTTGGACATACAAAAATGAAATATTGGTGATTGAAAAATCTGATAGCATGATAATTATCTGCTAATGAGGCATCTGGGAATGGATTGCTATTGGATATGCTTCTGACAGCCAATGCGAATAAACTATTAACTCGTTATTCAGCATCTTTTCTCATTTTAAATGAAAATGTGACATGTATAACACACTCACGCACGCACGCACACACGCACGCACGCATGCACGCACGCACGTACACACGCACGCACGCACGCACGCACGCACACACGCGCGCATAGATGCACACACACACGCACGCACGCGCACGCACGCACGCACGCACGCACACACACACACGCACACGTGAATGCATGCTTGCATGCGCGTTTGTACGCATATACGCTTGCACACACACAGACATATACGCGTGCGCTTTTGCATGTGCACGCACACACCACACTGCACTGTTCGTCTCATAATTATATCTGTTTTACATTTGGATACACGTCCTATGCAATCTCATGCGCTGGAGTGGATTAGTATGCCTCCATCATTCCGGATCTTTTTGTCAAGATTCCTAATTTATCATTCCTAAGATTGTCGATTATGATTTATAAACAATCATCTTAGCAAATAAGTTTGTCTTGTTCCCTGATACGTACATCAATATGGTACTATCTTTGGTATAACAAAACGGTATACCGTGAGCCAATATTACTTATGCCATGGATTAATAGCCAAGTGTGGTTGCACAGGCGCACTGCCTTACCTAACATTTGTGAATACATTTCATTGTATTATTATGATAAAATTTGGCATATTCTTTGAGTGAATTAGATTAACATGTTCTTGCTGTCCATCATTGGTGGGGAAAATCTGAATGAACCTATTTAGAGAGGGAGAGAGAGAGAGAGAGAGAGAGAGAGAGAGAGAGAGAGAGAGAGAGCGAGAGAGAGAGAGAGAGAGAGAGAGAGAGAGAGAGAGAGAGAGAGAGAGAGAGCTACTGTCTAGGGTCAGAACACCTCGAGCAGAATTCTTACTGGATTTGCATCAATGGACATACCATATTTTGAATGAGAATAGCGTCACGCATATATGTGTCAAATCCTTCAACCCGCTGTAAAGAACTGAACCATTGCACATCACCAAACAGTAAATAGCCTACGGTTATCTTTAGAACGTATATGGTTTCACGTATATTGTCTTCACTCTAATCAACTAGCTCTCTGTCTATATATAAACTGTTCGGTTATAATGATTTGGAGTGACTAGAATATGAAAGTGGACTGAAGCTGAGTTTTTCTTTAGAATTAGCGGAGTAAGCAGTGGGAATGGAATGCTGCCATTTCGATTATCAATGTTGATACATGCCGGTAAACATATTCATTAATTCTATGCTTCGACAAAAAGCCTAAATGGTACACCCCAGCTCACCAATAGAATGCTTTCCTGAGATTTAACCATGCCTGGTCGAGTTTGCAGATATTACTGCGCGATATTTGGCAGGTCGGAAAGAGAACGGATATCGAAGTCTTATCTTTGTTCAGTAATGCTACATGTGCTTAGAAAGCATTGGGACATCAGAAAAGAAAAACATTCATTTTCGAGAAAGCATTTATTTTACACCCATACATATCTTACATTGCGCATTCTGAATAAAAGAAGATTTGATCAGTGTTAGGTTGTTTATACTCTAACCATCTCCGTATCCTGACCGATCAACTAAGCGGTTCACCAACTGACCAAACAACTGACTGACCGACCGACTAACTAACAGACTAACAGACTGGCTGGTTGATTGACTGACTGACTAACTAACTGGCCGACTGATTGACTGCTCAAACGATCGACCGACCTACTGACCAAACGACCAAATGACCAAATGAAGAACTGATCGATTGACCGACCAACAGTCCAACCGACCGATTGTTCATCACTGACAGAGTGACTGACTGAACAACTGATCGGCTGATTGACAGCTCAGTCGGCTGACTGACTCAACAGCCGAACAACTGAAATACCCACTGCAATGCCGCCAGAATAACCAATTGAATAACTGACTAACAGACCACCAAATTGGTAGACTAGCTCACAGACAGAGCAATTCATGATCAATGCAGTCATCGTCGTCGTCGTCGCCACAGCCGACGTAGTTCACATTAGTAGTAGTATTAGTAGTAGTAGTAGTAGTAGTAGTAGTAGTAGTAGTAGTAGTAGTAGTAGTAGTAGTAGTAGTAGTAGTAGTAGTAGTAGTAGTAGTGGTGGTGATGATGGTGGCGGCGGAGGTGGTGATGGCTGTGACAGCGGTGGCAGTAGCGGTGATGGTGGTGACAAATCTTAAGAGAGCATCTTGTGTGTTAATAAAATCACCTCGTGGTATCGGTAAACAGAGTTCTTGTCCTTCAATGATTCACATCTCTGTGGGACCCACATCTCGGGATAATGGGAAGAAAATTACAAAAATTGACCTTGCATGGCCCTTCTCTTGACACTGTAAATCAGTGGTGCAGAATGTAAATCGTCTCTTACTGAGCAGCACATCGCTCTGCTTACCATATGAAGTTGAATAGCATTCCACCCTGGATAAACGGCCTCACCATGTGCAGCAACTATCAGGCTGATGCGATTAGCCTGTTGAATAACTATTCTTTATTGGCTGCTTTGCACAATTTGCAGCCTTTGTCAATGTGACTTAGTTTTCATTAGGGATTCAAATCCCGGCCAAATTGCACTCGCGTTTGCCTACCGAAGTGAGATGAGAAATTACAAGTCGTTTTTGTTCGAACGAGTACAGCCGTTTCAAATACTCAGAGAGCAATATAAAACGATGACCTTGATTTGTACATTGCTGCATTCTCATCTCTAAAGGGAACAGCTAATCTACCCAATCACACACCGCAGACACCCCATACTCAATCCACGACTTGTATTTGTGATTCTATTTCTAATGAATGCATGGAAGCCATCGATTGAAATGCAAGAATACCCCATAGGCCGATTAGTGAATGAAACGAAGCCTTTTGTTGCTTGATTACCTTGGAATAGGTCATACATTAACCATTGGTACTGTCATGAGACGGCTGAACACCTGGGATTTGAAGTCGCACCAAGATACGAGATCAGCGAATAGTAAATATGCACATGAGAATGATGTATGCCAGTCCAGTCATGTCATTTAACTTCATGCAGATAATCAAAATTATGAAACATCTTTATTAAACCATTTTCTGCAATTACCGCGGATTACGGATGGTGTGTTTTTAGTTGTGCAATCCTGCCCTTCAAGAGATCGCGATCAAGGCAGAATTCATACAGATTTGAGTAATTCAGATACATTTTTGAGAAAACATAAATCAAGACACGGATATTCAGCTAATCACGCCAAGATAAATGTCCAATTATGAAATTCGGGAAGCATGTTTTAGTAAAAAGGATTAATAGGCTGGCTATAAGCCACACTCCATGCGTTCTTAATTGTGGTAAATGGAGTAACTCGCTCGGTATTAAGGTTTAAATCTTTGGCCGTGTTTGAGCTAAAAATTGAAAGAGTCCGTTAATTATCTGCCACTGTGATTTTAATACGGCATTCTAGATTGGTAAATGTTATTGGAATTAAACTTGGAGACATATTGACCCTACATTCTCTGATACACAATGTCCAAAAAACTATACAGATAAGCTACTGACTATTTTGTAACTAATCTGATTGGATGTTGTTGCTACCGATCGTTAGTTCCAATATATTCAAAGGCATGTTTATTGAATAGCAAAGCCACAATTCGTAGTCAACACGTTAACACTGGCGTCGGTGTGTTAAGTTTAATATTATTGTAACCTTTGTACTCTTTTCCAAAATAACTAATTCTTGTGTCAACTTAACCATATAATGGACAAGCCAGCCAAATCAATCTCTGCACTGGTCTTGTGGACTGTCCATTTGCAAGGGATTTACAGGCCAAAAGAGGACCAGCTTGAAGATTGTCTGCCGAGCCAATCAGTCATTCCACTGGTGAATTTCCCCGCAAATCGTTTTCCCTTGGCTTGCAAATAGACATTGTCTAAGCAAAAATGAGGAGTTTGCTTTTAACCCTGCAGTCGTCACATTGCATATCAACAGAAAGATTTTTTGTAAATTCCGGGTGTAAAGATCTTGAACATTAAAGTGTTGATTGATATGTGTAGCATTGTAACCGCGTTGAGGTACTGTTAACACGATGGGTTAAGAATTTGTCTGGAACATTCATCATTGTTTATAATAAGAGTGGTTATGAATGAAGTAATCCAGTTTTAACTATGCCCCGCCCAACTCTATCTAAGCTTCACCGACGCTTTGCCCATGTTGGGGTCAATCGATCAGTGTACGCTCTGTCTCTCACTTTCCAGAAAACTATACAGGTAAGCTGATGAATATTTAGAAACTATTTTGGCTGGGCGCTGTTGCTGCCTATGGTAGCAACAGCGCCCAGTCAAATTAGTTTCAAAATATTCAAAATAATCTGTATTAAATGGTAGAGACATACAATTCGTAAAATAACGCTTAGTCTATCATCGATTAAGCGTTCGTGATGAGTTTAGCTATGCCATTCATGACCTGATTGTCTATGACGTCATCCTACACATCAAGTAATTGATCATGACGTTGTTAGAATGATGGATAACCTCGAATCCTTCATTTTCATGGAACAATTAACATTTTTTGTAATTCATATTTGGTTAACATTTATTAGACTTAAGCTTGGATTCCATGTTAGCTATGACACTCGGAAGCGGCACTGATGTGTCTAACTCGATGTTAACGACCAGTGTGAGCTTCTATCTTAAATCTGGTGGTTAATGTTTAGGGTTTACCTTTAGTTCCGCATGTCAGCCTTATTTCAGGAGTAGACAATCATATTGAAATTAAGAATGGACATATGGTCCCTTTTTACAATGAGTATAAATGTGACATATTACAGAAAATATAGCCAATCAGACTGCGGTGTTCCGTGTCAAAGAGGTCTCTCTTCATATATATGCATGATTTGAAATATGGTAATTTGAAAACTAGAAAAGTTTAGATTAAATAAAGCATATTATGTAACAATGGATTGTTTTCTGACCAAAATGGAATACCAATGTTCAGACATTTCCCACATCGTTCAGTTATATACACACGTAAGGTAATTGCAGATAGTGTTGTATATGTTATTGTCTACCTTTCTTCTTTGCTACATAGTATACTTGAATGTGTTATTGTTACCTAGGGCATTAAAGATATCAAAATATGCTGGCAGCTTGAAATAACATCCATGATAATTACTTGGTGAGATTGGATGTTATATACTTGTTTAGGAAACCCGACTATGGAGGAATCCAGCTTAGGCTATATCACCCCCCACCCCCATCGCTAGCTAACCCATACACACGCTTTGTCCATTCAATCGTTCTCTGTACTCTCTGAATCGCAATTTCCAGAGGACTATACAGGTAAGCTGCCTAAGGCAGCAACAGCATCCAGTCAAATTAGTTTCAAACTATTCAACAGAATGTTTATTAAATATTAAAGACAGAATTCGTACAACTTGTCGGAATGTTAAGCATTTGTGACGTACTATGTCACGTTACTCATGATGTAATTGATTATGACGTCAGCCTACATGTGACGTGGTCGATTATGATGTCATATGATTAACTGAGAAACTGGATTCCTCAATTGACTAAGAAGAGTAATAACATAGAGCAGCGGCATCATACCAATGCGGGAAATACGTCTATGCGTATTAATCAATAGATGTATCCATTTCAAGACATGCCCGTCCATGTCTAGCTAATCCCCCGCCCACTTTTCACATGTATTGGATTTGAAATTTTTGGAATTTAATTTGAAACTTTTAAACCTGAATTCCCAGAATCGAAATTTCAAGGTAACTATAAATGTAAACTTTTGAATGTTATGAAACTGATTTGACTTGGAGCTATGGGTGCCCAGGAAATGTTTATTAAATTGAAAATCGATCAACAACATATAGAAGGTTTTACAGAATTCCCTTATGACGCCATTTTCACGCGTTCGCAGATGACTGGCCGTCAAGCGTACGGCCAGCGGATCACTGTTTTGTTAGTAAACACCATTACACTGCCGCGGTTGATGCTACTCAAAGCTATGAAGATTGAAATTTACGTCAGTTCTACCGGTAAAGTTGGCCGAAATGGCATTTCTAACATCAAATACTATTTTCCTATGCATTTTTTGAAATATATTATTGATTCTACGTACAGTAGAAGGCAAAATACTACCGCGACGATATGTCAGAAACGCCCCTACCCCATCAGTACATGTGGATCATGGCAGGCGATAGTACCAATACAAGCGGCTGCTTGATAGATAATGTTTACATATGCCAGTCTGCGAGGGATGCTACAATAAATGTTCCCTATGTATGTGAGGGATGCCAGACTAAATGTTCCCTATGTCTGTGAGGGATGTCACACTAAATGTTCCCTATGTCCGAGAGGGATGCCACACTAAATGTTCCTTATGTCCGAGAGGGATGTCATGCTATTTGTGTCCTATGTCTGCGAGGGATGCCAGACTAAATGTTCCCTATGTCCGAGAGGGATGTCACACTATATGTGCCCTATGTCTGCGAGGGATGTCACATTAAATGTTCCTTATGCCCGAGAGGGATGCCACACTAAATGTTTCCTATGTCTGCGAGAGATGCCACACTGAATGTTCCATATGTCTGTGAGGGATCGCACACTAAATGTTCCCTATGTCTGCGTAGGATGTTACACTAAATGTTCCCTATGTCTGCGAGGGATGTGATGTTGAAAGCTTTGTTGCGTAGGTCATACAGGATGCCACATTTAAAGCGCTGTTACATAAGTCTCTAAGGGATCCCACTACGCACGCCCTGTAAGTTTCCATTAGATGGCCCATGGAAAGCTGTGTAGGTCTCTGTGGCATGGCACATTACAGGCTCTGTAAGTCTCCGAGGGATGGCATATTAAGATATCGAAAATCTGCGACGGATGGCACATTATATCCTCTGTAAGCCTGTGATGGATGTTACTTCGTGAGCCTGCTAGATAACTTTCTGTGGGATGTTACGTTAAATGCTCTTGAAGTAACGTTAATACTGCGTTAAGTCTGCGAGTGATGTCACATTGAAATCAATGTAGGTCTCCAGAGGATACGACAGTAAAACTAGGTAAGTAAGTCTATGTGGGATGTCACGTTAATACCTCGCAAGCCACTCTAGGTCACTGAGCGATGGTGCATAAAAGCTGTCCGTCTGCCAGGAATGATAAATTGAAATCTCGCTATGTCTCCGAGGGATGACGCGTTATATTCTTTGTAATGTATTACATAGACGCAATAGACACATTGCACAAAGGAAAAACTTGTCCATGTATAACGTTCAATACGATTGAGAAATCCTTTGTGAAAAGCAATAAATCAGAGCACAGATTAATGTTATTGCAAATATCTATCTGCATTACTTATATATGTTAGAACACAGCCAGTTCGATAATGATTAGGGGAACCAAGCCAGCCTGCTAGCATTGAAAATAGACCATCAGCTTTCAAGGATGTGTGTGCTTAATGTGTTGGATGAAATGAAGATGCTTCATAATATTGATACCTGTAATAGGCTAAATGGAATGAGTGGACTGGTATACATTCATGACGGTATTCTCATATATGCATGTTTACTATTGAACTTAATATCGCTGGTCATATAACCTGATGGGAATTCGCAGGTTACATAACTGTGATCACAATCTGCGATGTACTGTTCATTGCCAGTAATTGGCGTTAATATATCATGTATTCGAAGGTAATCTAGCCACAAAAATGAATCGTTTCCTCTGTTAATCGGTCGAGGTTTTCCTCTCGCATCTCTCTTGATGGCTTCAATGCATTCATTAGAAATAGATGGGCTGTCACACAAATACAGATTTTGGACTAGGGGCGGATGGGTGAGTGGGTGTATTAGATGTTCTATGTTGAAGAATACTGGTGTAAATGACAAATTAATGGTGAGCTTGTTATATTATACTCAGAGGATCTGGAGTGGGTGTACTTGTTCGAAGAAATACGACTTGTAATTTCTCATCTCGCTCAGCTAGGCAGACTTGAGTGCAAATTGGCCTGGAATTAAATCCCTAATGAAAACTGCAAATTGTGCAAAGTAGCGGGATAAAGAATAGTTACTCGATGCTCCGGCTTGAGCATTGTCACTTCTCCAGACCATGACGCATTCATCAGTGGCTGACTGCATGCTATTCAGCATCATATGATAGTAGCATGTGGCGGTCAGTCTCTTGAACAGTGGATGGGTGGGTAGTTGGATGAGTCAGTTAGTCGGGCGGGAAGTCGGTTTGCCAATTATCCGTTCATTTGCTTAGCTGGCAGACAATTGATTGATATGTCGGTTGGTTGGTGGGTGTGTGGTTAGGTGGGTAGATGGGTCGATTGCTCAGTAGTGTGGGTACTTGGGTCGGTGACTCAGTCAGTTGGTTCATTAGTCAACCGATCTCTCAATGTCACAAAAATGTATTATAGCGGGTACACCATCAACCAAAAGAGTTGCATTCGGGAGAAAATGGTTGCTTAGTCGGGAAACAATACAAAAATACGTTCTTCACAATTATACTGCAAGCTTCCTAATGAAAGTCATCACTTTGAATCGCTTCTTGCCAGTCTCTTTAAAAGGAGTATTCATGTAGAGAAGAACGGGATACTATGACCATGGTATTATAATAATGGGTGTCAATCATAGTTCTTGTTTGCCATATTCTTCTAAATAACCAGCTTTAATGCCGATCGCCTGTCGATGACAGCTTCCTATTTTTGCAGTGTTGGCAAGTCAGCTAGCGATATACTCCATTACGATGTCTTATCCGTTCTCCTGAGACATACAAAAATGAAATATCGGTGCGTGAATAATCTGATAGTATGATATTTATCTGCTAATGAAGCATCTGGGAATAGACTGCTAGTGGAGATGCTTCTGACAGAGCCAATGCGAATAAACTATTAACTCGCTATTCAGCGTCTTTTCTCAGATAACGGGAACTGGATAATTTAAATGAAAATGTGACATGTATAACACACACACACACACACACACACACGCGCGCGCACAGATGCGCACACACGCACGCACACTTGAATACATGCTTGCACCCGCGTTTGCACGCATATATGCTTGCACAAACGCAGGCATACGCGCGTGCGCTTGTGCATACGCACGCACACACCACACTGCACTGCACTAGTCACCACACACCCACTACATCGCGCCAGGTCCACGTTCAAGCACGCACGCATGTACGTACGGACGCATGCACATTAATTATCTTCCCATAACTATAGTGATACCTGTTTAATGCATAAAGCCTATATATAGTGATTCAAAATTGAGGTGATAGTTTACACCACTGCGATGTGGACGGAGTAGACGAGCATGGTTGTTACAGTAGACGACATACATCTAGTATAAGGTAGTTCGTCTCATAATTATATCTTTTTTACATTTGGCTAAACGTCATGTGCTGTCTCGTGCGCTAAAGTGGATTAGTATGCCTCCTTTATTCAGGATTTTATGTCAAGATTCCTAATTTATCTTTCCAAAATTTGTCGATTATGATTTATAAACAATCATCTTAGCAAATAGATTTGTCTTGTTCCCTGATACATACACCAATGTAATACCAATGATATTACCCTAAAGCGGTATACCGTGAGCCAATATTACTTATGCCATGGATTAATAGTCAAATCCAGACAGATGAAGTGTGATGGCAGAGGCGCACTGCCTTACCTAACATTTGTGAATACATTTTTATGATACAATTTAGCATATTCTTTGAGTGAATTAGATTAACATGTTCTTGCTGTCCACTACAGGTGGAGAAATCTGAATGAACTATTTAGAGAGAGGGAGGGAGGGAGGGAGGGAGGTAGGGAGGGGGGGGAGAGGGAGGGGGATCATGTATGCTATTCACATAATTCTTATCAATTAATCTAGCGTGTACATCCGTTTAGCTGCTGGAACCACTGACAATGCATAATGGATGACAATGCATAATGGATGACAATGCATAATGGATGACAATGCATAATGGATGACAATGCATAATGGCTGACTTGGTGGATTCGCTAGCGACAGGTTTCGCCATGATACTCTATCAGCTGCATTGAACCATGCAAAATGAAATCATCCGAAGCATGAATAATCAGATATGGTAATGAAGCAGTTTGAAGTGTACTGTCCATGGAAATGTGCCTGACAGTGCCATGCAGAATAGCCTATAGACTCGTTATTCACTACGTTGTTTAAGATTGTCGTATGGACGTGATATTATTGCCATGTACCACTTCCCATGGATAATTGCATCCCATCAATACTTTATAGTTACAGTCGTATTTTATTTAGAATACCATACTCCTGCTGCTGCTGCTGCTGCTGCTGCTGCTGCTGCTGCTGCTGCTGCTGCTTTTATTAATACTACTCCTAGCGGTATTAGGCCACATAGTCAGTTGATTTAGCGATTGGTTAGTGACATATGTTCGTCAGTCCGTGGGTCGGACAGTCAGTATGTCAGTCAGAAAATCAGGCAGTCTGTCAGTCTTCCGATCAGCTAAAGCGTGCGATGACACTGATGTTCTTTGGCTGCTACACACTCAATGATAAGAGAGTTCCATACTGAAGCGAATGGTTGGTTAGTCGATATGTTAAACTGTAAACCCTCTCTATAACGACGTGTGTACCATCAACAAGTAGTAACTAATTTGGCTACGTCATACTACTCCATGATCACGAATTATGATGAATCGCTGGGATTTGTCATCTTGTGCTCACCTGTCCAACTTGTTCTTTCAAGCCGGACTTACGTCACATGACTGTGACGTCAGCTAACCAGTGTCGTATTTTGATTATAACGTCAGATACTTGAGTGACAGAGCGGACCCTCCATTACACAGCAAAACTGCTGATGAATTGAATCATCTCATGATCAACGTTATTTCCGGGAAGAGGAATGGCGTATTGTGACCATGGAAACTCCTCATTTAGTCTATCCATTCTAAGTTATCTGTTGTTTCACCTTCTAAATCAGGCCACATGTCAATGGCGGCGTCCTGTGGTACAGTATTAGCGAGTTGGCTAGAGACAGACGCCATCATGATAATCTATCAGTACTCGTGGGACAGACAAAAAAGAAATATTGGAGCGTGAAAAATTGGAGAGAGCGATATTTATCCGCCGCTAATGAAGCATCTGGGAATGGACGGCCAGTGGAGATGTTTCTGACAGAGCCAGTAAGAGTAAGCCATACTCATTATTGATGAATTCTTTCGAAGATTCCAAGGACGGGATCCTTAAATGAAAATCTGTATGCTATTACATCGGCAAAGCCAGTCTCATGGCAATAACAATATTTTATCAAGAATATCAAAGCCAATCTCATGGCCATAATAATATAATAATTTATTTAGAATATCGAACTATGTTATCCAGTATGTCATTCTAAATAAGGGAATATTACCCATACTAAAAGTTAAATGTATACACATATATTAATTGCCTACCTGGTTAAATTGGCTATATTTCTTTAGAACTTGTGTTTACCTGGTAGAAACAAGAACACGTGGATTAATAATTGTTCTGCGCGTTATCGTGCATACTGTAGTACTGAGGCACTCATTACTTCATTTTGTTTTAAACAAAGTTTATTTTTCTTATTAAAGTGGCAGTACTGTAAGATATTTCTTGTTGGTATGTCTCCCACTGCAAATATAGGCCATTTTCGCAAATCAAGAGACGGTTTACATAATAGAAAAAATAAGTTTGTAATTAGTATTAATAACAATTGTAATAGTATAAATATTGCTGCGATTGGGATACTTATTTTGAGAATGTAGATAGAGCAGAATTGGAGTTACAAAAAGATATTTAGGAGGTTGGACTATGGATTTCGCCCATGCTTGTTCGTATGAAGTTTTCCTTAGATAACGTGCATAGTGGGCCAAGGCTACAGGATTAACCCTCCTGTCTCAGCATACCGCTCTGAAGGCCAGGCCTGCCATGACCACTAATGCAGTGGTCTTAACGTATGTTCATTTGCAGGCCAAGAGATGACTACCCTATATAATCCATGCCGGAATAACATCATTTTGCGGTCACCAACTCCAATTATTCCGTTCATTGACGGATAAAATCAAAGCTTTCTGCTTAATAGACATAGCGACAAATAAACACAGATGTGCAGAAAAAGGCGAGATACACAGTCACAGTTGCAATCACTAAACATATTATTGTTTATTTCAAATATTCTCATTTAAAATTATTCACTGCTGAAGTGGGAAGAATACTACATATGCTAGTTATCCGGGTTAATATATTGGCTGGTATCAACATGAAGAGTAAACTGTTGAAATGTGTAATTACGAGAACAGGATGTTAAGACAACCTATCAATTAATTTCATGACGAATTTCATAATGATAGCAGGCAGACGTAAAATGGATTACATAATAGTAGCACTTTACGCTAGTACGGCAATTGCCAATTCGTATATTAGACGTCTGTTATATAAAGAATAAATGCATTTATTTAAATGATCTTAAATTGATGATTATTCTGCTACATTTGTTCGTTTGAGAAAGATTACAGCTATAAGTTATGGAGAGATCCGATCCGTCACTTAATTATCTGACGTCATAACTAATACTAAATCACGTGTTAGGCGATATTACAATCAAATGGCGTAGGCAGAACATGGGCATAACGTGTGGACCGTATGTCTCTGGTGACTTTTCAATATAAAACTATTCTGCTGAATTTCTTAGAGTAATCTGACTGGTCAAGGTACAACAGCATAAAAGGGATTAAAAGAATGCCATTACTAGAAGACATACACCAACAGCAGACAAAAAGTATATATTCAAATTTCAGATGACCTGATCAATATGATTATGCTCCTCACTAGCAGCATCGTTGCTTTTTTTACGACACACACGATAGGAAAAAGCAGTCATACAGGTACCCAGTATCTGCCATCATATTAATCAGAAAATCACAAGTTTCTACGAACAATGATTTGAAAATAACGTCCAGGAGGTGTTTGTCAGTATGCTCAGTACACGGACTCAAGCAACATAAATATGTTTTCTTGCACATCAGTGCATTACACACCTAGAACAACACATTTATTCACACATTCTCATACTCTACAGCTAGAGCGTAATCAATTGCAAGCTAGATAGAGATGAATACAGTTTTAGCTATGCCTCGCCCATCTCCAGCAATGCTTCACCCACGCATTGCCCTTGTCGACCACTGCACTCTCTGAATCTTAATCCACAGAAAACTATACAGGTAAGCTATTGAATATTTTGAAACCAATTTAACTGGATGCTTGTCTGCCTATAGTTAAATTAGTTTCAAAATAGTCAAAACAATCTTTACTAAATAGCAAAGACATACAATTCGTTCGACGCTTAGTCCGGCATGAATTAAGCGATTGTGACGTCTTTCATGACGTAATTTATTATCCTGTCATGATACACGTCAAGTAGTTGATTATGACGCATATGATTGATAGACAAACTGGATTCCTCCATTGCTTGACAGGCACAATTACGGCTTCCAGTATTTCTCTTCTATGCGAATTTCGTCTTGACTTTAGTTTCCCGAGAAGTAGTGGCCGATGCGCAACACGGTGTAGACTAAAGTTGACATTGTTTGACATTCTCGCGCACGGCAAGACAATGCATGCATACACAACGTATTGTTACATCATCAATTTCCCGACACCTCAGACACCCAACTAACCACATTGGATCTGTTCAGCCTTTATGTACCCATATTCGGTATGGCTCGAGGATGTAGATAAGAATAATAATTCTGATATCTTTGAAGAATCTTAAATGTACTAATTATTCTCGTTCACAATTTGGCTTCATTCATTTCTGTCTGTTACCATGTGATCGGTGATAGTAATAACGATGATGATGTTAAGCTGATAATTGCAGTTAAACAGATAACACGTGATAACAGTTACTGCCCATGTATGTAAATTCCCTTTCCATCCTGTATTTCACCTTCACATCTATCGTGAGACGTAAAAGATGAAACGTTATAAACTCTCTAAGTCTCTGGGAGCTGTCACGTTATAAGCTCTCCACGTCTCTCTTATTTCTGATTTGATCAAAATGTTAATGGAAACTTGAGGATTGCAATGTCATGGAATATGATAATATATATATATATATATATATATATATATATATATATATATATATATATATATATATATATATATATATATGTATGTATGTGTGTGTGTGTGTGTGTGTGTGTGTGTGTTGCGTGCGTGCGTGCGTGCGTGCGTGCGTGCGTGCGTGCGTGCGTACATCTAGACCCACACTTTCAGCCTCTAAAAGTAAACAATTTCAATCATTTTATTTTCAGTCATATTGCTGTGAATATGCACCT
Organism: Chaetoderma sp. LZ-2023a; assembly: GCA_034401795.1. NCBI lineage: Eukaryota > Metazoa > Mollusca > Caudofoveata > Chaetodermatida > Chaetodermatidae > Chaetoderma > Chaetoderma sp. LZ-2023a. The sequence continues at coordinate 26,822,211 of CM067360.1, read as the reverse complement.
TTAAAAGAAGTGAGATTCCCATGGATGCTTATTATTACTACATTTGGGCTATGGTCCTTCAGTATTCAATTACACAATGCAGCTTAACATATTGTTTATGATGGGACGGTATTTGTCAGAAGGTCTTTGTGTCGAAGTAATAACATCTTTCATCTGCATCATCCTAGAAGCTCTCTATGACTCAATGCTCTGCAATTTTCCAATGGATGGCTCATTAAATGTTTTGTAAGTCGCCCAGGGATGACACTATAACAGCTCATTATGTCTTCGAGGAATGATATATTTGGCGTTCATTATCCCTCACAGAAATGGCGCGCTAAATGTTACATAATTCTCCTGGGTAAAAGGCCTCTAAGTATCCGATGGATGATATGCTAAACTTACCTAACTCTCCAAGGAATAACACGTTACAAGCCCACTAACTCTTTGAGGTGGGAAAAGTTAAACGCTCCCTAAGCCACCGCAGTATGATTGGCTATATATTCTTTAAGATGTCACATTTACACTTATTGCAAGAAGGGACCATATGTCCACGATTAATTCCAATATGATTGTCTACTCCTAAAATAAGGCTGACATGCGGAACTAGACGCACACCATAGACACTAATCACAAGTTTCAAGATACAATGTCACACTGATCGGTAACATCGAGGTAGACACAGCAGTGTCGCTTCCTATTGGTATAGCTAACCCAGAATCCAAGCTTAATTCTAATACGGTTAACCACATGTGAATTATAAACAATGTTGATTGTTCCATGCAAATGGTGGATTCCAGTTTATCCATCAATCAAATGCCGTTATGATCAATTACTTGATGTGTTGGATGACGTCATATACAATCACGTCATGAATGGCGTAGCTAAGCGATGATGGACTAAACGTTGTTTTACGAATTGTATGTCTTTGTACTATTTAATAAATATTCTTTTGAATATTTTGCAACAGCGCCCAGCCAAAAATAGTTTCTAAATATTCAACAGCTTACCTGCATAGTGTTTCTGGAAAGTGAGAGCCAGAGCGTACACAGATCGATTGATCCCAACACGGGCAAAGCGTGGGTGAAGCTTAGATAGAGATGGGCGGGGCATAGTTAAAACTGGATTACTTCATTCTTAACCCCTCTTGTTATAAACAATGATGAATGTTCCAGGCAAATTCTTAACCCATCGTGTTAACAGTACCCCAACGCAGTTACAATGCTACACATATCAATCAACACTTTAATGTTCAAGATCATTACACCCGGAATTTACAAAAAATCTTTCTGTTGATATTTAATGTGACGACTGCAGGGTTAAACGCAAACTCCTCATTTTTGCTTAGACAATGTCCATTTGCAGGCCAAGTGAAAACGATTTGCGGGAAAATTCACCAGTGGAACGACTGATTGGCTCGGCAGAAAATCTTCAAACCCCTTGCAAATGGACAGTCCACAAGACCAGTACAGTGGTTGATTTGGCTGACTTGTCCATTATATGGTTAAGTTGACACAAGAATTGGTTAATGTTGGAAAAGAGTACAAAGATTACAATAATATTAAATGTAACATACCGGCGCCAGTGTTAACGTATTGACTACGAATTGTATGTCTTTGCTATTTAATAAACATGCCTTTGAATATTTTGGAACTAACGATAGGCAGCAACAGCATCCAGTCAATTAGTTACAAAATAGTCAACAGTTTACCTGTACACCTATATAGTTTTATGGACATTGAGAATCAGAGAGTACAGGTTCAATATGTCTCCAAGTTTAGTTCCAATAACATTTAACAATCTAGAATATCGTATTAAGATCACAGTGGTGGATAATTAACGATCTCTTTAAATTCTTTAGCTCAAACACGGCCAACGCTTGAAATCCTAATACTGAGCGAGTTACTCCACAGTTAAGAACGAATGGAGTGTGGTCAGACTGGCAGTCCTTTTTACTAAAACATGCTTCCGGAATTTCATAATTGGAGTTTTATCTCGGTGTGAATATCCGTGTCTTGATTTATGTTTTCGCAAACTTGTATCTGAATTACTCAAATATATGTGAACTCTGCCGTGATCGTGATCTGTTGAAGGGCAGGATTGCATAACTAAAAACTTACCATCCGCCATCCGGCGTAATTGCGGAAAATTATTTAATAAAGATGTTTCCTAATTTTGATTATCTTCATGAAGTTAAATGAAATGAGTGGACTGGCATACTCCATTCTCATGTACATATTCACTATTGAATGTAATGTTGCTGATCTCATAGCATGGCACGACGTCAAAATCCGAGATGTTCAGCCGTCCCATGCCAGTACTCACGGTTAATGTATGACCTATTCCACAGTAATCAAGCAACACAAGGCATTGTTTCATTCACTAATCGGCCTATGGGGACTTTTCGCATTTCACTCGATGGCTTGCGTGCATTCATCAAAAATACAATCCCAAATATAAATCTTGGATTGGGTGCGGGGTGTCTGGGTGTGTGATTGGGTACATTGGCTGTTCTCTTTCGGGATGAGAGTGCTGTAACATACACATCAGTTGTCGTCGTTTTATATTGCTCTCTGAGTATCTGAAGCGGCTGTAGTTGTTTGAACAAAAACGACTTGTAATTTCTCATCTCTCTTAGCTAGGCAAACGCGAGTGCAAATTGGCCCGGAATTCAATCCCTAATGAAAACTCAGTCACATTGACAAAGGATGCAAATTCTGCAAATCAGCCAATAAAGAATAGTTATTCGACACGCTAACCGCATCAGCCTTATAGGTGCTGCACATGGTGAGGCCGTTTATCCAGGGTGGCCTGCTATTCAACTTCATATGGTAAGACGAGCCATGTGCTGCTCAGTAGGAGACGATTTACATTCTACATCATTGATTTTCACAGTGTCAAGAGAAGGGTCATTCAAGCTCAATTCCAAACGTATTTGTGTAATTTTCTTCCCATTATCCCGAGACGTGGGCACCGCAGAGAGGTGAATCATTGAAGGACAAGAACTCTATTTACCCATACCACGAGGTGATTTTATTGACACACAATATGCTCTGGTAAGATTTGCCACCTCCACCACTACCGCCGCCGCCGACAATGACGACGACGACGACGACGACGACGACGACGACGACGACGACGACGACGACGACGACTATGATTATGTATTGGTCAGTCTGTGACCAAGTCGACTAATTTGGTCTATAATTTTTCAGTTATTCAATTGATTATTCTGTCGGTATTTCAGTGGGGTTTTCAGTCGTTCAGCTCTTCAGTCAGTCAGTCGGCGTGACTGTCGATCAGCTGATCAATTGGACAGTCAGTCGCTCTGTCAGTGATGAGCAGTCGGTCTTCTGGACAGTTGGTTGGTCAATCGATCAGTTCTTCATTTGGTCATTTGGTCGGTCGATCATTTGGACAGTCAATCAATCAGCCAGTCAGTCAGTTGTTTGGTCAGTTGGTGAGCCGCTTAGTTGCTCGGTCAGCATGCTGAGAAGCCCAGAATACAAACACCCTAACGCTGATCAAATCTTCTTGCATTTAGAATGTGCAATGCAAGATATATTCTGGGTGTAAAATAAACGCTTTCTTGTAATTGAATGTTTTTTTCTTTTCTGTTAGATGTCCCAATGCTTTCTAAACACATGCACACTTACTGAACAAAAACAAAACTTCGATATCCGTTCTCTTGCCGACCTGCCAAATATAGAGCGATTACATCTGCTAACTCGACCAGTTTGCCAAATCATACTAAAGGCATGCTAAATCTCAGGAAAACATTTTGTTGGTGAACTAAGGTATCATTTAGCTGTAAATGTGGATACTTATGTGTGTGTTCTTGCGACTCTCAGCATACTTCTGAAGCTGTAGGCTTTTTGTCGAAGCATTGACTTAATGAATGTGTTTACCGGCATGCCACACCATTGCTCATCTAAACGGCAGCATGATCATTCCCTCTGCTTACTCCGCTACTTCCGACGATACACTCAGCTTCAGGCCACTTTCATATATTAGTCACTCCAACTCATTATAGCCGAACAGTTTATATATAGACAGGGAGCTAGTTGATTCCTATAGCGAAGACAACACACATGAAATGATATACGTTCTAAAGATAACAGTAGGATATTTACTGTTTGGTGATGTACCATGGTGCACGTTCTTTACAGTGGGTTAAACGATTTAAGACATATATGCGTAGCGCTATTCTCATTCAAAATATTGTATGTCCATTGATGCAAATCCAGTCAGAATTCCGCTCGATGTCTGTATGGCATTCATCTTCGGGTGTTCTGGCCCTGGACTGTAGCTATTGTTAATGTAGTATCTATATTAAGGTAAGATTTTTGCGAAAACAATTCAATTGCTAATCGGTCCTTTGCGCCTTGTCATATCCCCCCTGATGGCGTGTTTCGTTCATTTGGAACATCGAAACACTAAGGATTTCGGCTGAGGACAAGGCACGGTGGGCAAACGCGAAGAAGGACTGTTTGCAGCTGTAGCATGTGTCTAATACTACAGCCACAGAATACAGTAATCATACATACAAACACTGATGGAGCTCTTAGGATGGTGTGTATATTTTATGAAGATCAGGGTGCAAAACACGCACTGATTAGTTCAAGTTTTGCGTGAGTCAGCAGTATTGATCTGACCAATGGAACATTTAATTTCTCATCACACCTAGCTAGGGAGAATTGAATGCACCATTCCTCTGAACTAAATTCTATTGAAAAACAGTCACCTTGTATAATTTGCAAAATGATCGGTAATGGGAGGCTGTCTGAAATTTACACAAACCGCAAGTTTCCAGTTGCCACTCTTAGCAAAAAGAAACAAGCAGTACTCCAGCGAGTTGGTGTGGCGTAGGTAGGGTTTGGTGCTGATATCGAAAATGTTCATAATTGATATGCACAGTGTCAAGTCAATGGAAGGGTGAGCGGAATTTAAAAGTATTTCTCTAAATCCCTTCTGATTACACTATGTTCTCTGCCGAACATACGGCTCAGTGTGCTACTGAATCACTATATATCGATGTAATGTCATGTCCATGTCATTGCCGCACACGCTACATTTCGGTGTCAACAAAAGAGAATGGCAAATCCCATGTTACATATTTGTTGGAATTAAAGATGGGGCTTTCCATACTAAAAATAATGCCTATACCACGATACCTGGCGCTTGACAAACTTCAACTTATCGATATCTTTTGGACGGTTTTTAAAGTAACCATACCGCCCCACCCTCCCCACGCGCATGATTCCCCAGAGATACACGGGCATATATCTTTTTATTGAGATGTGTATTTTATTTAAGTGGTGGCGTCATTCCAACCACAAGCGAGGAAATTAAACTTTCTATTATCACGCTTATTTTATGTCTCGGTATGTCGAGATTTTCAAACACACATTATAAATAATTCAATCTTGTAACAAAATAAGTTGAGTACAGAGCCCGAATATGGCAAGGGCTAACGGAGCTACAGCACCTGGCCCTCAGCCCCCGAAAATTAAGGTGCCCACAAATGAAAAACAATTATCGGCAGTAGTAGTAGTAGTAGTAGTAGTAGTAGTAGTAGTAGTAGTAGTAGTAGTAGTGGTAGTAGCAGCAGCAGCAGCAGCAGCAGCAGCAGCAGCAGCAGCAACAGCAGCAGCAGCAGCAGCAGCAGAAGTAGTAGTAGTAGTAGTAGTAGTTGTTGTAGTAGTAGTAGTAGCAGTAGCAGTAGCAGTAGCAGTAGCAGTAGCAGTAGCAGCAGCAGCAGCAGCAGCAACAACAGTAGTAGTAGTAGTAGCAGCAGCAGCAGCAGAAGTGGTAGTAGTAGCAGCAGCAGCAGCAGCAGCAGCAGCAGCAGCAGCAGCAGTAGTAGTAGTAGTAGTAGTAGTAGTAGTAGTAACAGTGGCAGCAGCAGTAGCAGTAGCCAAAAATAAGCTTAATCAGAATCCCTATAATACGTGAGGTGAAGCTTAATTAAAATTAAGCATGTTTTCTATAATTTCAGCGGATATTATACTATGCCATTACAGCGATCACTTATGGTATTAGCAACAGCAGTTTCAAATTGAGTTTCCAATCCAAATGTTTTCGAGACAATACACAGTTCGAATGGTCCATACACATAGCTGTCTGAAGGATGACATTACAAAGAATTTTCCTGAGAACGTGTGCATACCAGTAGAGGCAAAATGTAGTATAGCAAACTTTTGCCCAAACTATTAGTGACTAGCAAAAGGACGAGGCATGATTGGGCAGATTCCTATCACGCGCATGCACGCACGCACGCACGCACGAACACACACGCGCGTACGCTCGCACACACGCACGCACGCACGCACACACAATCTAATGAAAAAAAATGTAGTTTTCCACATCAGCGCTCGCAAACCATTCATTGCTTATATCTCCTACGATATAGCCACTCAACTTCATTTGTAAATAATCAATTACGTAATTTGCACAATCAGCGTCACCAGGATGCCATTCGTGGATGACACTCTGCTCGGTAGATTTAACTGCTGATATACGACACTGTGAATCCTAAAGACCAAACTCATTGACACATTCGCATAATTAAAATTATAGAAAAAAACACCGCCTCCATTGTGATAGTATACGTATCAATAATAAAACTCAGGATGACAACTATTCTGTGACAATTTACAGTCACATTATCCAGTTTCAAAATAAACGACAATGTGGATATAACTTGGTAAAGTGCGTGGTATGGAAATCCACCGACACAGTAACAGATTCCTGCAAATTTATAGTGTTAGGTTGAAAGCATTCAAATGCCATTACTTCGTGACAAATTGTGTCCGAAATGTATTTACGTAGGAGAGACACATTTAGTGATTTAATATACATCTATGCGGGCAATTTATCCCAAACCACACACTTGAGTTAATTTGATGCAAGCTTTATGCAACGGCACAGATTTGTCAAATTACTGTGCACGGTTACCATGTTAGCAACTGTTTGTGCAGGTTTGAAATTCGCTAGCTTTAAAATATTTTTATAAATTGGAATTCAATGTGTAGAATGTTAATCAGCTAAGGCTTATATCTGTTCCAGTGAAAGCTGTTCACGGATTGGTACAAGATGACGTTTGTAGATGATACATCGTAACTGAGTGACGGACATGTGGCGGTTTCACACGTATACCGCTTGACCATGGCGCCGGGAAACGAAGGCGGATGATAAACAATGGAACCTTGAATGATATCATCCTATTTTTGGAATACTTACGCATCAATTTCACTGATGAAATGCCATTTAGGACTACATTTTCCTTGAAAACCTACGCAGATTTTGAAAGCACTGTTGGTGTAGGATGCTGATATTTGTAGCAGTAAATCTCACACCTATGATTCTTACAATTGATATAACTCTTTCAATAACCTTCTGAAAACAACAGGCCCTTGCCATTTTGATGAAAATGCTGAATGGATATGTAGAATTTTCCAAAGCAAATAACAAATAGCAATACAGTCCCACCTGTTTCCTGATCCATATCCTTTGGGAGTACTGCATTAACTGATCGAGTCAACGTATATCGAATTCGGTTGTTCCGTGATGCCATCCACTGTATGTGCCATCTAGAAAGCCCATTGTGTGGCATTCACTGCCTGTGATATATATATATATATATATATATATATATATATATATATATATATATATATATACACTAAGCTTCAGATAGCTCATCAAATAGTTTGATTAATGTTACTGAATTGCTCAGGAACCTTTCAAATATCACAGGCAGTGAATGCCACACAATAAGCTTTCTAGAAAATACAATCAAGATATATATGTTGATTGTATTTTCTAATGATGCAGTGGGATGCCCCATTTCACGGAAATATTTGGTGTGCAGACGATGAATTGATGTAGTACCAATGGGTCAGATAGAACAACGTACATCAATCTCTTGAAATTAACGTACGAATTAAATCTGTCTGTCAAATATATGATGCCACGATGAATTACGTCACATATAGGCTGACGTCACAATTAATTGCGTCATGAATGACGCATCTAAGTCCGTCATAAATCCTTACTAGTTCGTCAAGCTGTATGGATTTTATGTATTTATTATTTCGTAAAAATTCTGTTGAATATTTTGAAACTAATTTGACTTGACGCTGTTGCTTCCATAGACGAAGTGTGTATGGAGCTTAGTTAGAGATCCGTGGAGCATAGCTAAAACTGGATTCACCCACTGGGTGTCCATTGCATGGGTAATTTCATTTTATTCACAAATCATACATCATGCATCGTAACTAATTGTCCCTTCATTTTTGTCTGCTACGTCAAAACATGAAATATTCCACAAAAAACATAAATCTTAGGCATTAATTATGCTCCCAATTATAGCGAAGGGAAGAATAATTTCTGCAGTATACGTAAGCCCAATATCTTGAATATAATTTGCATCACATCATTAACAAGGACAATCGTATGCGATTGTGGGCTAAGATAAATGTGTGAAGCGTATGTTCAAACACTAGTCTATGATGTGAACTCATTTTCAGGATTTCTCCTGGCAGACTAATCGTACATTCTACCAGGACAGGATACAAATCAAGAAAAAAGCCGGTAATTGCTGTTTTAGTAAACGTCATTAACCAAGCTGATGCTAGAAACATGATCAAGCTAATGGAGACATAGTGTACTGATAGTGTACTGAGGTCACATGACACATCCGTGCGATTGCACACTTTTAAGCCATATTCACCCATCAAGTCTCAGACTTTAAATATTTAGCGCAACATCTTTGAAATGGTCAATGAGTTGTGTCATTTGCGTCGAGTGACTGATCAAAGTGGAAGATCATTTGTACTTTACCATAAAACAGAACATACTGTGTACTAATACAGAATGTCACGAAACAGTTCCGAGTGATGTCAAAGCGGACATAGTTCAGTCACGTGAATTGATTAGCAAAGGCTATCGGCGGGAGTGTTACAGAAAAGTGTTCCATGCGAAAGCACTGACATTCGTTGTAATGGATGTATCTATTTTGTCAGTCAATCATGTAGCGTCATAATCAACTACACCATGAATGATGCGATATAGTCCGAGACAAACGCTTAATAAGTTGTACGAATTGTATGTCTTTATTATTTAATAAACATTCTGTTGTATATTTTGAAGCAGATGTGACTGGGCACTGTTGGTGTTAATGAAATTAGTTTCAAAATATTTAGCAGCTTATCTGTATGTTTTTCTTGAAATTGTGATTCAGAGAATGCAGTGATCGATCGATCGATCTTAACATGGGAAAGCATGGCTGTCGCGTAAATAGAGATGGGTGCAGCATAGCTAAAACTGAATTAGCGGGAGTTGGGTTGGGTGGTGTGGTGGGGTGGGGTGGTGAGAGCGGGGGTGGGCGTGGTCCATGCTCAGATGATACAATGGTTCTCCAATCTCCAGGCAACAGTACCCAGTCAAATTAGTTTCAAAATGTTCAACAGCTTATCTGTATGTTTTTCTTGAAATTGTGATTCAGAGAATGCAGTGATCGATCGATCTTAACATGGGAAAGCATGGCTGTCGCGTAGATAGAGATGGGTGCGGCATAGCTAAAACTGAATTAGCGGGAGTTGGTTTGGGTGGTGTGGTGGGATGGGGTGGTGAGAGTGGGGGTGGGCGTGGTCCATGCTCAGATGATACAAGGGTTCTCCAATCTCCAAAAAAGTGTGATATTTCAGGTGCAAAAATGCTATTTAATGTTCTCTTAGTGGCAAATGTGAATATTTACGGTGCTTTTCAATTCATGTTTATTTAGCTTCTGAACATTTAAGTACTATTCAGTAACTCAACTGCATGATACTCATCCAGATACGTTGTGGAACATTTTAAAACTGATATGGCTTTCGAAATATTTAACATAATATTTCTTATGCCTTTGAGACTTCTTGTATCTGCAGCGGAAAAAATGGTCACAACAAACGTGACTGAAAGAAGATTTAACCATGTAAAGATCAAAACGGCTACAATGGCTTCTGTACTGGTCTCGGGAAATGTCAATTTTTAGACCAAGCGAAGACCATTTCTAATGATTACCACTGGAAAGACTGGCTCAATACGGAGCCAGTTATTCCACTACTAACCTTTCAAAAAATAATCTTCTCTTGGTCTGCAAGTAGATATATCATATGACAGATTTGATGGTTAAAGATCTTAAGAGCTACCACATTGTGCTACCAATGTTCACTTTACATAACAACCGTCAAATACAACGTGACCGTCTGTTTGTAATGCCAACCACCAAGTGGTCAGTATAGAATGTGCTCAAGACAGGTTTTGCCTTATCTCTACTTTACATTATCTGCATCTCTATTTATGAAAACAGCATTGCGTTCAAAAGGAAAAATGTTTGAAACGTTTTGCATTTTACGGAATGAATCCGAAAATAGCAGATTGTTATAGTGTGCAGACTTTTTATAACGTTTTCCGTACCGAACGCATATTTGGATGGCGAGACTTTTCCAACCTATCGAGAATGGTTGACCATAAAATCATGATAAATAAGAATCAAACGAAGCATGACGACAGGCAGATTAGTGTGTTAAAGGAGCGATATGTGAACTACATAATTATTGTTCCATTGCAATAACGGGACAGCGCATTCATCATTCTATGATTCATATATGATTCAACTGATAACAAAGATCAAAGCGCTTCTCAATAATTATCTCTATTTATTCTGCCATATGCAGTGATTGGAACTGCAATGAATGACAACGTACCAGGATGTTGTTATTGACCAGGCGGTACTTCAAAGGAAAATGCGCAAAGTAGAAACAATTGATTTGGTTTTTGCATATATGGCAGCGTATGTATCACAATATATCAATAACGTATTTTTTGATGCTGATTAATGTCACTATGCCCCAAAAGACATGCCAACATTGCAGTAGAGACTACTTCTGATTATGACCATGCACATCTTTGAATCACAAGATCCAATCTCTCAGAAGAGATAAAATTAAGTCATGTAATTAAAAATAAATCTTGTTTACCATCGGACACCATGTGTATGTGTATTCTTGAAGGTTACGATATACATAAGCCCTATACTCCGAAATTAAAATTAAATCAACAACCACATGGCATATACTGAGCATCAGGTACAGGACATAAAGGATACATTGGATGAGTATTGACCTTTGCCGTGTATTCATACATCCACATGCCACTGTTATACTCGGACTGATGGAGGCATCATTATACTCGGACTGATGCAGGAAACAATATGCCGATCTTATCTCGTAAGCGTGCCTAATTCTGAAATAAAGGAAAGATATGCTGAACAAAAGGACATATTTTGAAAAACAGATTGTCAAACTGAATAAAATTATGACAGCCATTGTATTGTGTTCCATTCTCTTAGTAAGACTAATCATATGTCCAATTACTCGCTTAACCTTATTTTAAAATTATAGAAGAATGTCAATTTTTTTGGAAAATTTACCACTGGAATAACGAAAATCAAGCCTGTCATTCCAGTTGTAAATTTCCAAAAATAGTCTTCTCTTTGTCTGAAAATGGACTTTTCCTCAGACGTCTGCAGAAGCCGTTTTGGCTGATATGAGTGTTATGGGTTAAGTTTCAATAAGCTTAAGAAATCGACGTACAGCAAGATACTAGGTTAATCTAGAAAATATAATGTTAGAAATCAGAGTTATGCCACAAGGTAACAAAAACATTAATTAACCTTTGACCGATATGCTGACTATGTTATTGTGTTGCATGCTTTCTGTATATATACCTGTCATTCCAGTTGAAATTTAAAACAATAGTCTTCTCTTGGTCTGCAAATAGACATTTCTCAAGACCACTGCAGAAGCCATTTTTAGCTAATATGAGCGTTCAATTAGATAAGTTTTAATAAAGCTTAAGAAATCGATGTACAGCAAGATACTTGGTCAATCTAGAAAACATAATGTTAAAAATCAGAGTTATGATACAAGGTTATAGAGCCATTAACCTTTAACCAAGTACTGTCTATGTTATTGTCTCGAATGCTTTGTGTAAAGATAAACATCTGTCCACGCTTAGTTCAAATACGTTTGAACCGTCCATAAATACAGAATATGATGTGGAGGTAAATGCAAAAAAACAACTAACTATAAAAATGAGTTTTATGCCAATATCACAAAGATCATGAAATCTGATGTAGTGACCTCAAAATAATTATGTGTACGTCTGCACTTTCAGTAAAGCGAACCAATGTTAATATATACGATATGGAGAGCTATGCAAAACACCAACGCAAATTCGATGGAATAAACATCATCCACATACTCCATCTCTAGTGGATTGTCTAGCTTCAGGATTGGAATGTGTCGTTCCATTTGTTATTACTTCTGTCATGCGAGACTCTTTTAAAACACATTTTGCCAGTCTTGGATTTAATGATGATAAGTGACTTCTCGCAATTCCAATCACTCTTCTTCAACCTTGGAATTATCCATTGCGACTGCATTGCATTTATTCTGGAAGAAAAATATTTCCTCCAAGACGTTTAGAAGAAACTGGTGTGCGTGCGTGCGTGCGTGCGTGCGTGCGTGCGTGCGTGCGTGCGTGCGTGCGTGCGTGCGTGCGTGCGTGCGTGCGTGCGCGCGCGCACTTGGAGGGGGTGGGTTGATTTCTTCGCCATTTCCCACTATCTTCTGGCAGAAATCCATTTCGTCCAGGACAACTGAACGAAACTGAATGAAAGGGGTGTACTCCATCTTTAATCCTCTTTCCTCCTGAAGAAAAGGAAAGGGGGAAAAAACTCCCAAGAACATCTATATTAAGAATTTATCCTTCTCCTTGTTAATTTGATTAGCACAATACTGTGTTCATTTTTCATTTTAAACATTATTTAGTTAGTCAAATGGTAGTCTCACACATTTTGCAAGGACACATTCATACTCAGAATAATAGATCTCTAACCTTGTAACTATCAGGGCATTCGTCCAGAGCACTGAAAAATTACAACATTTTCTTTGCGATGCATTTGATAAGAGTGATATTCATTCTGTTAAAAATACGAAACTAATTTGACTGAAAACTATTACCTCATAAAACGGCAACAGCAGACAACAAAATCCTTTTCAAAATATTCCACTTATTTCCTGTATATTAGTTTTGAAATTAGGAGAATGTGTGTCTTTAATTCAATTGTCCATGTATGCATAATAGCTAAGGAATGTATTCCGACTCCAGTGGTTCAGACCAACAGATCTAATCATATTTCACATCGGTGACACCACCAATCCAAGCTTCCAAGTAGCTAGATTACAGGAGCATGCCACAACTCCCAAAAGCTAAATGCTCATCAAAAATGTTCTTTCTAAATTGTGATATGTGCATGTGCATGTGCATGTGCAAAGTGCTGTTAGAAAACATGTTGCTAAATTCATGATCTCTTTGTTGATGATTTTAACGTGACTGGCGCATTAGGCTGCAATGACTTTCAGTTGAGTCCCCAACAATTTTAATATTATTCTATGTTATATAAAAGCTCAAACTTTACAATTCAAAACCTATTTACAAGTGCTACAAACATAGAGCACGTATTTGCAAATAATTCTACTAAGAGAATGTCAAATGTGTAATATAATTTGAAACTGAAAGGTACGGCCTAACAGTTAAACCATGTGCAAAGATTACAGTGAGACTCTAGAGGGAGTGATATTTTCTATTCCCTTTTACTAAGTACTAGATTGTAATATATTGCAGACTGGACATGTTTCCAGTAGTTGTAGGATCACCACAATTGTAATGCAACTTAGCAATATGTGAATTCTATTTAAATCACCTTACTTATCATAGAAAACTATTTGCCTGAAAGTTATTTCTATCCTATAACGAAATTCGGTTAACTTACCTCCAAAATAATTAATATGAATGTATTTGTGCATCAGAATAACATAGTAAATGTTTGGTCTGAATATTCATTATTATTATTATAAACATATAAACATTCCTGGCAGAACCTTTTACAAACATGCTGTCGCAGATTTGCCTGTGAAACCAATTTATCCTAACAGAAGAATTCCAACGATTATGAAATGTGGCTTACCATTTCCTGATACATGGAAGATTTCCTTGTCTAAACATATCAGCCATTACATCCTTGGCCATATACTTTGAACAACACATCCTGCAAAAGAACAGCAGTCCAGTATAGACTGCTTGGGTCACATACATAATAACTCTGATTTGCCTACAATGACGGATTAACACCTAGAATAGTTATCAGCTTGTGGTCCTAACTGCTTATACTGAATTTAATCACTTTCTTCTCAACCAAAATATAAAATATAGGCATTTTAAGGCAACTTTTACTAGAAATAACCAGGCATAATTTGACATTAGTGTCGGGAACCAGTATTCGGTAATCACATATGCTTAACCTCGTGGAATGAAACCTGGGGAAGAGGGTCACATCTATGTGACTATGGTATTGAATCATATATTAATTTCAGAAACAATGCTTATACAGTATAGTAATTGGTTTATGAGATCCAGAGAGCCACCTTGATTATTTTATATTACAATTCTCAAAAGATGTTAAGAGTATTTTTTGTAGGGCACCGAAACCGTACTATAATCTAGAAATATGTCATTCAGGTGAAACTGCTAACCCTGTATTGCGAGCATTATACGGGCACTCGGGCTATGTTTCATATTTAGTGAACCTGGATTGCGGTATTAGGCATGATGGCAACACACGTACTACATTGTTATTATAGAGACATCTGCATGGCTGATATATGTTGACTCCAAGTAGCGAAAATTCTAATGCTTTTTATTCTAATGCTTTTAAACCTGCATATTTTCTGGAATTCGAAGAACATTCCAGCACATTGAATATCCTTGTCTCACTACCCACGCAGCTAGTTGACCTGTGTTATACAGTTTGCAAAGTGCTGTATTTGCAATTTAGCTACATGGCCCATTGTGATTTGTGTTTGTATAAGAGTGTATTTGGAGCTATCACTATGTCCTGGTGACATATTATTATTGAGAGACATGTAGCACAGCGATGTGTAGTGTCTATTGAACTGTAGAGGCATGAAACCAAAAATGCTCTATTTTAATTCCAAGCTGCCTAAAAACATAGGAATATGAATTAAAGTACACGTTTGCCGTCAACATAGTAACAATCTTCAGTAGCACTGCTGTATACGGGATTCAAATATTTAAATTCGTTTAGCATTTTATATCCAAACATTTAATAATGTATAAAATATAGCTGTGAAATTGGCACATGACTTTGTTTAATGTTTAAATCTCCAGCGTGCTTAGAGATTAGTGTAATCAATTCATTTAGAAATGCAAGAAATAATTAAATTAATCTTATTATTATACCCCAAATTCAAAATCTCCTCCAATTTGCCGTAGACGTAAGGAACGCGAAAACCTGCTTATCCACGACAGTGATACTTCATTCCATCTCTAAACACATCCGCACATTCAGCATATAATGGAAAAATATAGAACAGCTTCCAATTAAGGTTCCTGAGATGAGTGAGTGCATTAATAAAATAAAAATTATATTTAATTTACTATTGCATTATAATGCCCTCAATGATAAATCACATATTCTGAGTTGCTCCTTCTTCGGGTCCAAACCAGCAACTCTCCGGATATAGCAGATTGAGATGGAAATAAAATCTAATCTCGACCTGGGTCATTTTCCTGACAGAGCTGAATATTATTCCAATATTGTAGTCAGCAAAGCTATTGCAGAAGACAAGACTGGACAAAATCTGTTGATATTTGCGACAATAAAATGTGTGTGTCTGATAAAGTAGCAAGCCATATTTGTCTCTCAAGCTATCCATAATTCACATACTAATGTCAATAGGTAAGAAATAGACAAAACCCTGAGTTCATCATTTAGATATGTTAGAAGCGAAACACATATGCGAATTGAGAATGGTATTACGAAATGGTGTTGCTGACGAAGACAGTGACAGCTTCTCAAGTCTCTCCTCCCATATGCTCAAATAGTTTCTAAACATTAACAATTAAACAGTGCAACTCACACATTCGCCAAGCAAAGATGGCCCATGTGTGGCCATCTGCTAAGTATGCCAGAAGACGCATCAGCACCGAGATCCTTATAATTCGCCAACACATATAAAGCCAGGGCAGGACATGATTGCATGAGTATGTTAATCTCGCTGCGAGGTGACCTCAAGAAAGAGGAACCTAGAGGATTTTGACTGAGGGCAAGACACTGTGTTCAAAAAAGAAGTCGGACTGATTGCAGCTGTGTGATAGTTCTACTACAACAGTCGCAGAATAGAGAAATAAAAAATACACACAGATTTCAAGGTACAATTCATATTGTACATTTGTCGGAAAAATATGTTGTATTCAGGTGAAACTGTATAAAACGACACCACATGTTAGAAGGCATTAAAGCTAAGCATGTAGAACGGATTCAGTATATCGTCTTTTTCAAAACATATTTTCCTTTACTAATACACCACTGGAATTGGGTGCGTGTTCTACTAACTTACATTGACCATCTTCCTACACAAGCATTACGACGGCCCAATATGTAAATTAATATAAACATATGTACAGTTTAAATGTATGCCCATTTATATTACCAAAGGAGCATCCAATTTTGTATGCCATTGTCGCATTAAATCTAATAACATACCCTTTGTCATATCAATGTATACCACACTTCAGCGCACATCCAACTGATAAATCTCAGTTTGGTCCTGGAAAGAACTATGTGTATTGTTATACTCATCTATGCTGCTGAATGTGATGGTTGATTGTGGCAGTGATGTAATGCATATCAATGGAGTTTAAGTCAATTCATCTATTAGAACATGCTTGCTAACATTGCATTCATCTGATGTGTTATTTATGTAACTGACAGCATAATTTAAAATGTGGCACTCGCGAGCTGACGTCACAATTATATGACATATGTCGGGGACAAAATATACGAAAATTCGGCACTACAAATTAGAATTGCATGATTTGTCTTAAAATATCACATTGACTTTGTATGTAATTTATATTTTTCTGGAAGGAATTCTATTTTAGGACGGATTCATTTCTAGCTATGCCCCGTCCATTCTTAGTTACGCTCCACCCACCTTTTTATGTGTGTTGGATTCAAGTGATATGCTTTGAACCCTAATGCCACAGAATCCCGTTTTCAAGGTAACTATACAGGTAAGCTATTGGATAATTTGAAGCTAATTCGACTGGTTGCTGTTGCTCCATTGCTACGTCCGTAGTTATCAGGTCCATCTACCTATGCATTCTTTAAAACTGTCAGTAAGTACACAGATTTCAGGTAATTAAAACACTTTGTACTGTCTCCTAAATTAGTTTACTTGCTTATGTCGTGTTTAAATATACCCATGGAAATGGAATGGTAAGGATAATAAGATTGGGTGGCGCATTTCCGCATGATGTCCTGTATTTTCCATGGTCAGATAGAAGGGATTCTGCCATTTATCATAATAATTTCATCATATTCATTAGTTTGTGCTTTGTATGAATTTATTGGTCCACAAGACCATACATGTTTCCATTATTGGCTACGCTCAGAATCTAGACTGCTCTCTATTAACCCCTGGCCGATGTGGCTTCTGACATTCATCATGTGGGTCTCCAAGTACGTCATGGACATGTGACATCTATCGAATAACATACATCCATTCTTTTCCGACAAGCCTTGGAATAAAATAATCATTTACTGAAACTGATGGCTATTCAGTAATGACAAAAATTTCAGAGAAACCCACAGCCATGCAGATCATACACCTGATGGGCGTATGATTTAGTGATATAGTATCCATGCTCATCTAACCCGTTTTCTGTGATATACAAGCTATATGTATATATCTTTGTGATTTTCATTAATTTGCTGGATTCCACCTCGAAAATAAACTGATACATTTTAATAATCAAACAATTTATCTGTCAACAGCACACTGTAGTCAGTGTACTTAGAAATAGCCGTGTCACTTATTTCCCAGGAAGATATTGACGAATGTGCAATCTCAAGGCTGTTCTGGACCATAGTTATCTTATTAGTTATGGTTGGTATAGTGTTGTTTATGATGACATCAGATACTTAGTTATGGTCAGTTAATTATTCAGATGTACACAGCCTTCTCTGTCAATTATGTGGCGTCAGCATGCATGTGACGTAATTAATTATGACCTCAATACAGCACATAATATTTATATATTTACGTTATCTACTACATAGTTTCTATGAAAATTGATTAGACTGGTAAAACATGATTTTTGAAAATAATAAGCAAAGATCATATTTAGCACAATTGCATTTTAGGTATGAGCGGATTACCGGAACATTGTTTTAATTGAATTCCTGCCACCTGATGTTGAAGTGCCATGGCATGCCAATATTCGCCACTAATGGCCGCAATGCTTTCGGGGAATGACACATTACATAGGCCATCCAGGAACAAGTTTATCGCTTTATTGCTACACAATCTGCATCCATTTTAGCAAATATTTGCATCTATTAGGAAGAATATCATTGCTCTAAATATTCGTTGCTTAAGCAGGATACCGTGAAATATGAAGAACAGACTTAGCCTCATCAGCTCCTGCCCGATACTCGTTTGTTTGCTTACATAGCTGCACGTGTCAAGGTAGAAACACGTTACTGGTGTAGTGAGTACTGTGTCACGTGTCAAAGTGTGGTCTGAGCCACAATCAGTAATACTTATATCGCCAGATGACAGTGTGAGTATTATTGACGTTGATGCTATCTGTCTGTCTGTTTGTTTGTCTGTCTATCTGGTTGTTTGTCTGTTTACCCAAGTCATATATCAGGAATCATATAAGGCAGGAATACAAAAATTTGGCACACATTCATATTATCAGTGGATAGAATTTTGTTTGTGTTAAAAAAAGTCAATCATCGAGCTCACAGCATACCAGAATTCAACACATTTTCGTTGATAACTATGTAATGTCAGAAGGTGGAACCGCCAAATCTGTAATATGCATTCATATTTTGTTTGGCTAAAAGGAAAGTGTAGGCTCAGGTCAAACGTTCAAATGCCAAGGTGATAGGATCACTTAATGCATTACCAAAACAGAGTGACAAGATCTGAGTCTACAGCTTCTTTGAGTGCATTATAGTTCATTGTTCAATGGATATGTATACAATTATTCTTAATAACGTAGTCAGCTAGGGTAATCTGACAATATCTCTTCCTGTATCACGATTTTGGGCTAAAACTAAATGAGCGGTTCCAACATAATTTACGTTGGCGTATTTGTCTAAATGTGCAGTCATAATTGTGATTATATTTGCAGAATAAAGCTGCACATTTAGAAAATAACACCAAATCAATTTAGTCCCAAAATCTTCAACAAAAATAAATTAGTAATTTGCTCGGCTTTCTGGTGTGATTGGTTAAGAAAGGCCTTCAGCCTACGACTTTCTATGGTTATTAAGCTATATGCCATTAACAAATTAGAGTAATATACACCTGTGCAAAAGTTAAGCACCAGCAAAAACAATAGAACGTAGAAACATGATGGTACAACTAGGCTGCCATACTTTTTGTCCCCGCGTTAGCTGACATAATTCCAAGTACGAAATGCACATGCATGCATGACTTCACGCCGCTTGATGTCCGTGCGTGGCGGGAAACAGCACACGTGTTCAGTTATGTAAAAGTCCAGTTTGAGGTGTAGAACATTACATACAGATTTAGGCGAAAGATTAGGAATTTTGTGTTCATGACCGTGGTTTATTTGTACAGAGAGAATTAGCTCTTGATTGTGAACCGCTATGGCAAGACGAAGGTTAAGTGATCGTGTGAAATGGCAAATCATAGGCATGCATACCACTGGTATGTCATGCAGAGAGATTGGCACACAGCTGAACATTAACCATACTGTAATCAGTCGTTTGATTGCAAAACATGGGCAAACTAACGAGGTGAAGGACAGGCCTAGATCTGGAAGACCGAAGAAGACTACTGCCCGTGATGATCGAGCCCTAGTACACCTTGTTAGGAGATCTCCATTCAGCAACAGCAGAGTGCTCAGCCAGCAATGGGAAACGCGCAATAAAGTGTCAATGTGTACCGTCAAAAGGAGACTGTATGCTGCTGGCATGAAAGCTAGGAGACCTGTCAGACGTCCTCTCCTCACTGCACACCACAAAGAGGAGCGTCTGAGGTGGTGCAACGAAAGAAGACACTGGAACATGAGATCCTGGAGACGGGTACACTGGTCCGATGAAAGTCGGTTCCTGCTTCATGCCACAGATGGTCGAACTCGTGCATGGAGGTCCAGACGCACGGCGTACGACCAACGTAACATCATGGAAGAAGTTCCATTTGGTGGAGGTTCCGTTATGATATGGGGGTGCATCTCATTTGATTGTAAGCTGGATCTGTTGACTGTACCTGGAACACTAAATGGACAAAGATATGAAGATTCCATACTGGATAGAGTTCTGGTCCCTCATTTTGTAAATCATGCACCTGGAACCCACCCTATATTCATGGATGACAACGCCCGACCACATCGTGCTAGAGCTGTGCATGAATACCTCCGCCAGAATGCCATCGAAACCATACCATGGCCAGCAAGGAGCCCTGACATGAACCCTATTGAGCATATCTGGGACATTCTGGGAAACATGGTGAGAAGGAGGGATCCTCCTGTGCAGAACCTACAGGAATTAACAGACGCACTCCATCTTGAATGGCAACGAATACCACAATGGCGTATCAGTCGGTTGGTGACCAGCATGAGACGTCGTGTCCAGGCTGTCATCCAGGCACAAGGTGGATATACCCGGTATTAATAATGACAGTCTCAAACTCGTGCACAGATGTTAAACTTCGTTTTCAGACATCATTAATGACAATCTAGCCACGTGTGTCAACTGTAGGGCAATAGTTGTCAGTTGTGTCAACGTAACCATATTCAGGCCTCGTTTTCAAGTTCAAACAAAAACATACAGTGTTTCCCCACCATCATAATCAGCATTCCTCTAGTTGCATTATTACCTCTTGCACTAAGATGGATGGGTACATAAATGTTTATGCTGTTGCTTTCTTCATAGCACATGAATATACCCTCGCATGTGCGTAAAAATAGGGTGGTGCTTAACTTTTGCACAGGTGTATATATAGACAGACTGCTTTATGGTTATGTAAATGTCAATATATTCCCGAATATATTGGATGAACATGTAGGTTGTAGTGCTAAGATGTAAATAATTTGGCCAAATCTGCTTATTTATAGATACGCTTTCAAGAGGTGTACGGTGAAGAGGAACTCCGTAAGGTCATCGTGGGAAGTGACAGGCACGCAATAATAGACAGATATGCTGTTTCCATTAAAACTGCATGTGAAAGGTAAGATATGTTAGCAACATGGCATTAACTTCAGTTCCAGGACTGCAGCGGGCGGGCCCAATGTATTTGAGTTGATCAGTTTGTCTCTGTGTCCATTTGTTTGTTTGTCTCTCTCTATTTCTATCTGTAGTGATTCCTCAGATACTGTTGATCCAATCTACCTAAAATTATGACAAGAGATGGCTTTTTCAGTTCATCATGATATCTCCTCTTCGGTGTTTCTCCACATAGAGTTAGTACGAAGTGCATGGATGTGGAGAAAATTTTGGATCTTTGTACGAAACGTGCATAAGAAATTGCACTTGTTAACACAGACGATTAACATCTATCCCACATTATCTGGTTTAACTTTTGAAGAATGTTCACGATCCTGTTTACGTGAAACATTGGTGAAGATGAGTGATCTTTGCGAATCTGATAAGATGATTGAAATAGTATCTTATTATGTATTCTTACAAGCTTTCGCACACAAATGTGTTTCATCTATTCCTGAGATGTAAAATGTTAAGCTATCATAGACATCTTTATAGATGCTCATTGGCTTTCTGAAACATTAACCCTTTCATGACAAATCCGACCAACATCGGCATCTGCAGCGGTCTCGAGGAATGTTCATTTGCAGGCCAAGAGCAGACTATTTTTGAAGATTTACCTCTGGATTGATTGGCTCGATAATCGAGCCAGTCATTCTAGTTGTAAATCTTTAAGGTATTCTATTGAGCTGCAAATGGACATTCAATAAGCAAATTCCTAAAATCTTTGCCAAATTTAGCCAATAAAGGATTAAACACAGATGAGAAATTAGGTATGTTGGCTTATCCTGCAAGGTGGTAGGCAAGCAGTAGATGGGTGGTGAAATAAACTAGATTTACAATATGTCATTATCTTCAATATCCCGGAGTATGAGGTAGTGAATTGCATGGATGTCACATGCAGTATGATATTTATTTCGACAGTAGGTAGCTGGTGACGTCGGCTTTTAATCCGACGATCCTTATCAATCTGCTTTGACAGTGTTTAATATCGCCAATAATCTGCACCGTTGGACACTTGATGGAAGCCTTTTTGGTTGCTTGATAGCAGTTTATCATATCAACTCGGATTAACTATGACTTGCCAGTTCTGCCAAAGACAACTGGAGAGATATAGCGGATATAATGTACTTCAACTCACCAATCTGCTTTGACAGTGTTTAATATCGCCAATAATATGCACCGTTGGACACTTGATGGAAGCCTTTTTGGTTGCTTGATAGCAGTTTATCATATCAACTCAGATTAACTATGACTTGCCAGTTCTGCCAAAGACAACTGGAGCGATATAGCGGATATAATGTACTTCAACTAACCAAGTCGAAGATAATATCTTATTCAAACCAACTATTGATCCAATCATTGGCGTATGGTATTGTTGTACAAAGCAGCATGTTTTGCCAAGTACAAATCGACATCATTTAGAAAAATCATAGAACCAAGACATGCTTGGTATGCCTACCAATAGTGGCATTGTATCAGTATGGGTGTTAACAGATCCAGCTCTTAAGCTATCTATATCCAGTGAATTTTTACTAAACTTTGGATGCCTAAATACCACATTCAAAAAGTGTTACGGCAACAATAGGTCACAGATAAATTTCAATAGATTATGTGTATGGTTGTATTGGAATTAGGATTATAAGATGTTGTGGTTTAAGCAGTTAAACTAAGTCGAGTGTGAAAACTCAGATGGCCTAGTCAGTCTTACATTTCTTCTAAAAAAAATACCAAATCGCCTCAAGTTGAGGAATGTTGAAGAAAATCACAGAGAATAATCTGACCACATTGCTTTATACAGTCTTTACTGGATATCGTATATTTATAACAGTCTTTGGCAGTATGTCGCTATTGATGAAATCGCATCAAGCATGGTATTGTCTCTCAGATTGTTGTTGCTTAAAGTTGGCATCGTCACAACCAACACTAGCTTACAACAATATGTTATCAAAAATCTATTTTGCAGGGAATGTTTACTTGAACAAAAGCAGACGATCATGCAACACTACTGGGCATTGCAGCGAAATTCCCAAGAGAAATGTCAAGTTCAATTTTCTGTGTACCTTTATGCATGTGGCATGCGTGTGTGCTTGTTCAATTCGAATAAGGATTATTTCAAGAATCTTTGCAATGGCTAGATCTCAGCTGCTGTTCTGTGTCTTTGTATATTGTTTTCATTTAAACGTTATTGCTCGTTGGTATCCCCCTTTCGGAAAGCTGTGCACAGCTCGATTATATTTCCGATTCAATATCCTCATGCTTCGCCAAGCTAATCGTGGTGTTATTGTTATATTGTCTCTTATTATTTCATAGAAATCTCTAACAATATACGAGGGAACAATCTCTAACTTAATTATATTTGCAATTTTCTTTTTCTAAAAAAGTAATTTTGTGGTATTCAATATCTAATCAACTATTTGTTCGGGATACTCGTGAGCTAGATGAAAATGAGAATGGCAGGTATACACGTGCGTCAGAGAGTGATCGAAATGTAACAGCCGCCTCCTAAATTGGGAGTGTTGAGAGAATTGAGGATGTGTCAGTCCAGGAAGCTGAATATCAGCCAGTACTATTGACAACATGTCACATATCATTCAGTAGATGGACTGAACTTACCAGCAGGATGGATGACTATTACTAACTCTCCAATAAGGAAATATACTAATTATTCAGATGTGGCATATCCAATTATGACTTCCTACAACCTGGCAGGCTACGCTCCTAACGTGAATACACACTTGTCAATGTCATAAAGCATCCATGATAAATGCAGGGATCTGATTAGTGGCTCAAGTATCTCATAGCACAATCAAAATATGTCACAGCTTAGCTGAGATCACAGTCAAATGACGTACCCCTAAGACGAAAGAGACAAATGTCCACAAGTTACCATTTCAAGTATATGGCTTTTCTCATATCATAAGTTTTTGACATTTCTGATACCACCGTAACAACAATAACGAGGCACATAGCTTATAAGGTAAATGTCACTCTATTGCAGCAGATAATTGGGATTCCTTGTACAATCGTGTCCACGGCACTATTAGAAGTAATGGGTCATATACTGCGTTCACCAGTATCATTGAGGATTGTCGGGCATTTTCTTGACCACCAATAATAAATTCGATGTGGACACACGTGCTTATTGCCAGCACAAAGTTAGACATGGATACCTATATTATCAACCAATCGATCTGCCCTGAAATAAAAGTCATTTTCAAGATTTATCCAGATATAAGAAAAACGAAATTCTGTGCATAAATATTATAGCAAGGGGCCGTTGTCCATAATAGAAAAATGCTGTTTAGGAAACCGATATTAATCTTCCAATAACTGGTTTGCTGTGTTACAAAGTAGATATGCCAAATCTGTAGACAATTTATCTGATAGCAGGTGGATGTTAGTCGTTTATTCATGTGAAAATATTCAGCAGTGTTGTCATTCTTTTAAGTCAGTTTAATTATCCATGGCTGGCAGAAGATATAATATGATAACCAGCTAGGTGTGTCGAATTTTGAGATGCAGGAGCTGATTTGGATGTGCATATCGGTTGGGGCTGGGGTGTGTGGGTTGGAAACGAGTTTTCTCCTGCGCTTCTGGTGGTAGACAGTTGGCCAGCTAATTGATTGTAAGAGGAAGTCACTGTTACTATATGCATAAAAGTAAATAAGCTTAACTAACTTGGATTACATGTTGATCATGTTTAATTGTGTATTTAGTTAACCATTTCACCGACAAATCCCTGAAAAAGTATATTCTTTTACGATATCAAACTTATTCTGTTGAATATTCTGAAATTAATTTGACTGGAAGTCATTGCTACCTAAGGCAGCAACAACTGCCAGTCAAATTAATTTCAAAATATTCAATAGATTTCCTGTATGGTAGCATTTAAAATGAGACACCAGCTGATTACAGATCAATGGCTGGTCGTGAGGGAAACAACCAGCATGGTCTCAACCTGAATGCCAACAGGGGATGGGATAATATGGATCATTGGGAATTAGGGGATAGAAGGCATGTACCATACAGCAGAGAGACAGCAGCACTGAGCAGAGATGTGAGATCGAGGCCTTCAGCTAACTATCGTCAGATGTCACTAAGAGGCAATCGGAAAGCAAAAAGACCCAGATCATTATTATGGCGAATCAGTCGAGTGGTTAGATTACTATAGGCACTTTGAGACGGTGGCGGACTGGAATCAGTAGACCACAAGGGAGAAGGCAATGCAATTGGCCATGAGTTTAGTAGGACCAGCTAGAAATGTGCTAGGAGATCTCTCGCCAAGTGAGGAACCCAGTTACCACCAGTTAGTAGATGAGCTGGGTAGGAGATTTAATCCAGTGGAGCGAGAATCTGCATACAGAGGGGAGTTTAGGAATCGAGTACGATGACCCAATGAGAGTGCAATGCAGTTTGATTACAGCTTACGAAGACTTGCAACCAGGGCTTTCCCCAGAATTTCAATGGTGGCACAGGACGAATTGGTAAAAGATCAGTTTATCAATGGTCTTGGAAGCATAGAACTTAAGAAGCATGTACAGTTTGTACCACCCACCACTCTTCATGCAGCAATAGCTTTAGCAGTGGAGTTTGAGTCTTTTGACCCGATCGTGCGTGGGCGAGGTGTAAGAAAACCTACTTCAATGGAATATGGGGAGACATATGTAATTGAGAATAAACACTCAATGGACACCAAGACAGACGAATCACAAAGCAACCTGATAAGACAGATGCATGAGAGACTCACAAAAACGACAGAAAGTATTTCTGCTCTACAGAATTAAATACAATCCATGAAAGCTGAACCCAAAACTATCAATAGGCCAGCAGGGAGAATCAATTCAACACACGGCATCAGGATGTTGAGAATCATTGCTATTTTACAAAGCATATGGCATTTTCAGAGGAATTGTCCTCGGAGAAATGCTGGTGCTCATCCCATGGGAAATTATGGGAGGGTGAATCATCAAGGTCATGGTCCACCCAGAGAAACTAGGGAGATTCCACCACGAGCAGCCAACTTAAACTAGACGAGGCTGGTTTTGAGACCGCAAGACCAGCTAAACTTGTGGATTTTCCAGATGGAATGGTCGAATCAATTAATGGATCTTGTTTATATGTTACTGCAAGTATATGTGGAACCCCAACAGAGTGGCTTGTCGATACAAGATCAACCTATACACTTGTCAATTGGGTTGTTTATCAACAGATTCCTGAAGAAAAGAGGCCTGCTCTTAGGCACAGTCAGTTAATACTCAAAGCAGCGAGTGGTGAAGATGTTCAGGTGCACGGAGAAACTGATTTAAAAATACAAGTGGGAGGAAGAAACATGCCCCATAAAAATAGTGTCCCTGTCTACCAGTGCCACAATTTTGGGAATAGACTTTATGGAAAACCACAAATGCATGTGACAACAGAATGTTTGTATATGGATTCCGTACCCGTAAGCCTTCTTCACAATCAGCTAGGGAAACAATGTATGGAAATTAGAGTGGAGACCCCCCATTCTAGTTCATCCCGGTCAGGAGATGCTATTTATAGGAAGTATTAATGGGAAGTGTGTGGGCAAAGATGATGATTTGATTGTAGAACCTATTCCGACGCAGTGGGAAAAGACTGGATTGTTATTGGCTAGAACTCTTGTTCGTAGGAAGCAGCTTCCACATATACCATTGCGGGTCATTAGTGTTGGCAGTAATACAGTGGAGATAACAGCGAGATCAATAGTGGCATCATTAGAATCCATAGAAGTACCCGTAAGGAATGCCAATGTACCAGAACAACATGATTTTATATCTTTACCTGAGCCATTAGAGAAACTGGTGACTTCAACAACAGATTTAAGTACAGATCAGCAATTTCAGCTCCGCAAATTGTTTTGTCAATACCAGAATTGTTTTCAAGCATCGCAAGACGATCTTGGTAGAACTAATGTCACCAAACATGTTATCAACACGGGTGAAGCAAAGCCCATTAAATTACCACCTAGACGCTTACCTGTTCACCAGCGAGAAGATGCAGATGCTGAGGTTGATGAGATGTTGAATCAAGGAATCATCGAAACAAGCACCAGTCTTGGACATCACCTATTATTTTAGTCAAAAGGAAGGATGGAAGCACCCATTTCTGCGTGGAATATAGAAAATTGAATGAAGTTTGTCGAAAGGATGTTTAGCCCATTCCATGTATCGATGACTGTGTTGAATCTCTGTCTGGAGCACAGTGGTTTTGTACTTTGCATTTGGCCTCAAGTTATTGGCAAGTTGAAATGGACGAAGACAGCAAAGCAAAGACAGCATTTGCGACGAGAAGAGGTCTGTTTCAATTTTGTGTTATGCTGTCGAATGCGCCTGCCACTTTTGAACGTCTTATGGAAGTGGTATTACGGGGTTTATAATGGGAAAGCTGTTTGGTTTACATTGCCGATATAATTGTGTATGGACGTAATTTCAGTGAGACGCTGGAAAACCTGACGGTAGTCTTAGGACGTTTTGCAGATGCTAATTTAAAATTGAAACCATCCAAGTGCCAGCTATTTCAACAGTCTGTGACGTTCCTTGGCCACGTTGTCTCTAGAGATGGTGTACAGTGTGATCCAGAGAAAACAAAAGCTGTTCGTGATTGGCCCACACCTAGGTCAGTGAAAGAGGTTAGGCAGTTCCTGGGTTTGGCCTCGTACTACAGGAAGCATGTGGAAGGATTTTCCCATATAGCCTCACCTCTTCATGACTTAACCAATAAAAGTGTTAAATTTCTCTGGACAGATGAGTGTGAGTCTGCATTTATGAAGCTGAAGAAAAAACTGGTATCTTCTCCAGTATTAGCATATCCCCAGAATGATGGCCATTTCTTAGTGGATACTGATGCTAGTGCAACTGGAGTTGGAGCAGCTGTATCAGAAGTACAGGATGGACATGAAAAGGTGATAGCGTATGCGAGCAGAACATTGTCAAAAACTCAGCGCCAGTTTTGCACTACGATGAGAGAACTTTTGGCAGTTGTTCTGTTTGTGAAACACTTCAGACATTATTTATACGGTAGACATTTTGTTGTGCGTACTGATCATGCATCACTAGTATGGTTGACGAATTTCAAGGAGGCTGAAGGAATGTTGGCTAGGTGGTTGTCTGTGCTAGGCACCTATGACTTTGAAAGTCAACATCGACGTGGAGTTCAACATGGAAATGCTTATAGCTTATCTCAATTGCCGAGACGCTGCAAGCGTGAATATTGTCAAGATTGCCGTGATAAGGATCATGCCCAAGTTGGATCCAGTGGATGTGGAAATGGCCAGAATTTTGCTATTGCAGCATGAGAGATACAGTCGCGGAATTGTCCGAAGAAGACTGTAGCTGGTTCACATCCGAGTGATGGTCAGCTATGTTCTACAGATGGTTACAATTGGGTAGATGGATGGACTCCAGAACAATTATTGCAATTGCAGAAGGAGGACTCTTCTATTCAAGTACTGGTAAATTGGAAAACTCAAGGTAATGAGCGTCCATCCTGGAGTATTGCAGCTTCAGAGAACAAAGAGGTCAAAACACTCAGGGCTCAATGGAATTTGTTAGAGATGATTGATGGGTTATTGGTCCGTCATCATACTGATGCAAAGGAGACGTCAGTAAAGCAGTTTGTTGTACATGTGGGAATGAGAAAACCAATTTTACATCAACTTCATAATCAGCGAACATCGGGGCATGTAGGGGTAAGAAAAACCCTAGAAGCAGTGAAACGGTGCTTTTATTGGCCAGGGTATAAGAAAGATGTGGTCTGATGGTGTTCAAGATGGCATGCCTGTGCTAGGCACAAACCACGTCTACGTCCCAGGAAAGCACCTCTTAAGCAGGAACCAGTGGGTGCACCCAATGAGAGGATCGCATGTGACATCATGGGCCCTCTGCCTGAAACAAAAATGGGAAACAGGTACATATTGGTAGTTGCAGATTATTTCACTAAGTATGCAGAAGCCTATGGTTTGCCAGACCATACCGCTAAAACTGTGGCAGACAAGATCATGACTGAATGGATATGTAGGAGAGGTACATCTCTAAGTCTGCATACTGATCAAGGACGGGAATATGAGTCAAGTTTATTTAGTGAGCCATGTAAACTTCTACAAATAAATAAAACTAGGACAACACCATATCATCCATAATCTGATGGACTAGTAGAGGGATTGAACCGCATGCTGAAGCAAATGCTGAAGAATTTTGTTTCCGCATCTCAGGACGACTGGGATAATCATCTACCTTACCTCACTATGGCATATCAGTCGACCACGCAAGAAAGCACGGGATGTTCACCGCACCTTATGACATATGGAGCAGAGATGACACTTCCAGTTGACCTTATGGTAGGACAGCCTCCAGGGAGAGCAGAAGCATCAAAGTGTCCTGTGAAATATGTGGAGTGGGTCCGTGAAACTTTAGAATCCACACATGCCTTTGCCAAAAAGCAGTTAAAGTCCAGTGCAGCTAGACAAAAACGAAACTATGACCGACTGACCCCAGGCTAATAAAATATTCTCGGGGAGATTGGGTATGGCGGTGGGATCCACTGAGAGACTGGGAGAAATGTGGCTGTGGATGGAGGGACCCATCTGTAATTCTGTCTAGAATCAGTGATGTACTTTACCGGATTCAGGAAGCTCCTACCTCCACTCCTCATGTTGTACATGTTGATCACCTGAAGATATACAATTGTGACACAACTCCCGACAGTTGGCTCATTGATTGCTTGGACCGTAGTGAGAGGCACTGAGTGCATGTCCTTGAGGTAGCATGTTCATAAATATTGTCACTGTATTTGTACTCTGATGATGTTTTCTTCATATATGTAAGACATCTTTCTCTGGTGTGTTGCAGGATGGATGATGGATTCGACGAATTATGGGAACAGGTTAAGAATGAAATGATGGTCCCAGTACCAAGTCTGATATCACCACTAGCAGATGATGTAGTATCATTAGATCCTCCGGAGGAGATGATTTTGGAGCCAGGGCTGCTGGAGACACCCAGGCGGAGTATTCAAATAGCAAAAGAAGACCGTGCGTGGGAGGTACGAGGCAAAGAGACGCGATGCCTCGTACCTTCATGTAAATTAAAGGCATTCTATCATCTGAACTCGTTTGTCCGCCATTTCAACGAAGTACACAAATCAACCTGCCTGCAGTATTCCTGCCCAGTGGTTGGCCGCCAATGTACCACCTGGAAACGTCCATATGACGTCGAGTGCCACCTCCTGGGAAAGCACTTACAGCTATTCACTTGTAGGGAGGAGGCAAGATGGGCTTCCGCGATGGCGACTCTTCCGCAGGGATTCTGGTCAAATCGTCAGTACATCGACCCACAGGGAAAGAACGGCCCCGGAGAGGATCCGGAGACATGCCAGCAGTTTCAGGGATCTCCAGAACTGTTCACTGTAGTTATTCCACCATCGCCGTCGATTCCTCCTGTGGTAGAGTCGCTGAAAAGGCGAGCACCTTCACCTCCAGTCCATGGGGAGAAGCAGCGCACTGCTGTTCCCATCTCCAAGAAGAGTAGGACCATTGGCCCTGTTGTACGGGAAGCGGCGCTGGTAGGAAAACTTCTTCCTGTGGATCGGTCGGGATTAGTGGCCGCTATAACCTATGCTTGGGCGCAGAAGCAGTTGTGGGCTGATCGAGCAGAGTCAGCCAAGGATGCCCTCAAGAAGCTGGAGGTGCATCAGGCAGAGAGAAAGGAGATCCAGCTGAAGGAAGCCTTGAAGAGGGTGAAGGAGCTTGAGGCCCAGTGGTAGAGCAGAAGTCTGAGCCTTCTTCTACTCCAATTGTGCCTGCGGTTCCATCACCTTCCTTAATGCCCTTCACTGAGCTGGATACCCCTCCGGTTGGGTTGTCAGACCCGCGCTGGTATAATTTTTCTCTCTATCTGATGCGCTCTCTGCAGCGAGAGGGCAAGGTCCAAATGCCTTCGCCTACCCAGCCCACATACCTGCCTGCGGAAGAGTAATCTGATATTTTATCCGTAGATATTGTTGTTAGTGGGATTTAAAAAAATTATTTTTGGGGAAGTTTCATCTCTCTTAGCATCAATGTTATGTTGTCAGAATGGTCAGCTGATGGGAATGAGCCATCTCTCGCTCAACCATTTCTGTCAACATGACATCGGTGGCGGAGACCCGAGAACAGGGTGCAGCGGATGGGAATGGGCCATCTCCCACTCTCTCCATGTTCTGGGTCTTCCGTGTGAGGGATGAAATTGTCAGTCGAGAGGGAAATGGGTGGAATTAAATAATAATGTGGATGTAATATTTTTCATCACTGTTTGAATTTTTCATTACCGTTTACTGTAAATTGTATATGTCTGGCAAACATATTTTTGCTAGTTCTGTTAACTTAAATGTTTTTGAAAAATCTGTTATTTGTACAGAATCAATCATCGATCGAAGTTTCAATCTTCTATAGTCTGCCTACCTCCTTGCACGAGAACGTGCAATATTGTAAGGTGTGTGTGGGGGCGGGGGGGGGGGGGGGGGGGGGGGGTTGTGGGTGGGTGGGAATTTAGCAGATTTTCAAGTTCCATGAGCTCTATTCTGTATTCAAATAGTTTGTCATGCTCCAGTTTTATTAATATTTTATCAGAGGTTTCAAGTTTTATATTTCGACAGTCGGGTTATAAGATTGCTATCGTGATGTTACAACCTTACCTCTCTCATTATTATAGCGTTGGCGATTTATTTAACACGTTTTGTTGATATCTCACAGATATTCTCTGTGTTTTGTTCACAAAACATGCTATTTACATCGTAACTTACAAATTCCAATTGTCATTTTCGTTCATAACTAAACCGGATGTGACCCAGTTGTCTGGCATTCCGATGTTTGCCGACTTATTCAAATGTTGTAATATAGTATATTTTTTAGGATTTATATATAATTCTATCGTATTCTAGCCGTAATTAATAATTTTCATCTATCAAACTGATTTATTCATCTCGTATAAGTTGTATAAGTTTCCGTAATTTATTCATGACGTCACTCTCCAAAATCTTATAAATAGCACCGCTCAGCCAATAGTCTGGGAGTTGGCTTGTTTTCAGCAACTCACTGAGCTTTGATCTGACGCTTCGCCGCATTTTGATGTTTGTTACTGCCTACGTACCGAAGTATAATTACCGCACTTTAGGTACAGTAATGTATTGAGGGTTTATTCACCGCATTGTACACGGTAATAATAGGCATATTGCAGGCGTTACCGCTGCGGTACGCATATTATTATTGCGGTACAGTGTATATTACGTCGTAGGTTATCGTCTGCCGTCACTGCATCTTACCGAACCGGTCTGGGGTGACAGGGGGCGTAGGCTAGCCGCAAATATTGTGATAAACTAATTTCTAGTGTTGGATTCTTCTGATTATTAATTAATCAGAACGGTAGATATATTTTCCCATTCTTGAATGCGTGGAGTATGAATTTCCATTTCTCATAAACCAGATTAATAGAATTTAGACGTCTCCGGGCTGTGGGAGATTTCCCCTGTCAAATGACGTCATATGTAAACAAACCGTAGTATTTTTACTACACATTCCAGTCATGTTTCCGGTCGCTGTTTAGCGAGGGGTATTGTAAATAAACATCAGTCTTTTTAATTCCATCTTGTCAATTTCTTGCCCAGTAGCACCAAGAGCTGCTGGCAATTATCCCTTTACTCTCAATCCTAGAATATTAGTGTCTGAACCTGGTATTGGAGGACAGTCAGAGGCTATCGTATGGAACACAACGAGGCGATGGTCAACTGTGACACGCATGTACTTTACACTACACGCACGCATATTCACGTCATAATCAAGGCGCAGTTGTGTGGTTTAATTGCCGTTTCGGCTTAAAATTAACCACACTATTTCAATCATTTCAGTGGATTCGGCTCAAAGTGAATGTATTACCGACCTTTATGGAGTTAATTGCCGTCTCGGCTTAAGATTAACTTGAAGGCCCGGCTGATTACTGATCATTGCCGTTTCTTTGCACAAACCATATACCCACGTGTACACACCAGAGCGTTAATACCCACACCAGAGCGTTAATACCTGTGTGATTTCACTCTAAATACTCCCACTCACACTATCTCACACATACGTCACAGTTCAAATCTGATCTTTTCCATTTGAAGCATCGTTGGCTAGGTTAGGAAGGTCAGGGTCGCTACAGTAGCATTGAAAATGTGACATGGGGAATTCAGCGGTGAAATGATTAATGAATAGCTGTCCTTAAGGGTTAAAAGTATATGGATGTCTAGGATTCATTACCTACATGCACCTGCAATAATGGATATAATTTACCTGCTCCCAAAAATATTGCAATATTAATATTTCTATACCAAAAGACTGGACAAATTGTTAAATTTATTGAATTTTGTTCCTACCTTTATTTTGCTGCGCTTAGCAAAACATAGTAAAAGAAACCCTAACCTTCACCATGAAAGATACTTCTCTACATTTACCTACCTCAATTGATAGGGGCGTGTGATTGGGTTATTATTTTATTGGGCCTCAAGACATGATACCAACTGCTCTTGCATACATTATATGTATGGAGTTAAAATAACTGAGAACCACCCATGCAGAGCCTCGCTTTCACTTCGCATTGATGAGATATGCTTGATAAAGTAGATAATATACAAAGCACAATCAATGTTTATATCAGTGTATGTAAACAGTGTAAGTTCTACAAAATGTTTTAACATTTGATAACCACATGTGCGCATCTGCAAGTGTCACGCCAGAGAAATTAGTAGTATTGCCCGCGTTGAATCACTAACTCCATATTAAAAAATTGCTGAACATATGGTCCCCACATCTTCCCATCATAGAAACCAATTTGTATTTTAAATAGGAGTGGAGTAGACCAGTGGTGTATGATATTTAGCCATATACCATTCATTCAAGAAATGCTGAAAAAATAGATGTGTGGAAGCAAGTTCCTGACAGACAGGGGTGTAACTCCGCCCATACAGGGAAATTTATAGGCTCTAGATAGCAGATGCAATTTAATAATGACCAGGACTGGTGGTAATTGGAAGTTGTACGAATTCAATTACCATAATTTGGATAAATTAGTACATTTTTAGGAATTGGAATTGAAATTGCTAATTGAAATTACTTTGCCCCAAGAATGACTAATTCCCAATTTCCTTTCAATTATTTTATAATTTTATCAACATAGGTTTGTCTCCTAACATAGTATAACATATGTAATATAACAAAGTGAGTAGGTTTTAACACTTTAAAGGCGAAATTGTCCAAAACCAGCATTTGTATTGAACTTGAGATGCCTGGCTCCATAATTAAACCAGCCATTTCAGTTATACATTTTAAAATTGCCTTCTTTTGATCTCTAAAGTGTAAATGTGCATTTTGTGTGAAAAAATTGAAATTTTCTTAATGAAATTTGACCATTAAAGAGGAAATTGTCATGTTTACCAAAAATTGCATCTGTAGTGATATGTCTTGAAAGATGTCCATTTGCAAGCCAAGGGAAGATTACTTTTTGAAAAATTAAATGGTTGGCATTGTTACTGGGGCAGTAAAATAAAATAAAGTAAAAAAATCTTCCCTTGACCTACAAATGGCCAGTTACTAAGCAAAAATTCAAATATCAATTTACCAATCCTCACCATTACAGGGATAATGCTGGACAGATAGCCCTAGAGTCAGGTCCCACAGCAACTGATCCACAGCATATGGCCTCACTATATTCACTCTGTAAATTTCAGATGTTTTTCCAGTTGAATATTAAATATACTGTACTGATCAGCTATCTGAGTATGACTGTATTTAGTATTATTTTATTTACTGACTATTATACATTCTCAAGACTGCTGCCAGGAAAAGAAATTGTCTTAACCACCATGCCTCCCTCTACGCCTCCACACACCATCTAACACTTTTAGGGGCCCAATGCTCCCTACCACACCCTCTGTTTCTGTCACTAACCCCACAAAACACACAATTTGTGAAAATAACACTCATAGGTCTGGAAAGTTTAATAATAAATTCACCAACTGTGGCATGGTGGATTTAAGATGCTATTTTGGGGTGTGTCCAAACTAGCAGTCATGATCTGTGTGGGGTTCCCAGTGCTGGTGGGGTAGGGAGGGGTGTCATTGCCCTTCCCATATAATAATTGGAAAATGAGATGCTCTGATAAGTAGTTTCCTACATATTGATTAATTAATTCGTAATCAAATTGAAATTAATCATTGTTTATTTACTGGGATGCGGGTGGGAATTAATACAGTCCACCACCACCTCCACCTCCCACCAACAACCACCTCATGGGTGGGGTTGGGGTTGGGGTTGGGGATGGGGGCTAGCGGGGGTGGGGGGGGGGGAGAGGGGGTGCAAGGCCAACCTAAATATGGGGTACAGAGGTTTCCCCCAGAAAAATCTTTAAATCTATATGTCATGAGATAGCGTCGCCTGCATTTTCTCGGTGGGTGGCGGTTGGGGCGGGTGGGGGTGGGAGGTAAATATGGAATTTCAGATTTTATAATTCAAATTAGACACTCGAGTGTGTGTGTGTGCGTGCGTGCGTGCGTACGTACGTACGTACGTGCGTGCGTGTGTGCGTGCGTGCGTGCGTGCGTGCGTGCGTGCGTGAGTGCGTGGGTGGGTGCGTGCGTGCGTGCGTGCGTGTTTGTGTGACAAACTCATATCTATGTCAGAAAACAATCC
Source organism: Chaetoderma sp. LZ-2023a (assembly GCA_034401795.1). Classification (NCBI taxonomy): domain Eukaryota; kingdom Metazoa; phylum Mollusca; class Caudofoveata; order Chaetodermatida; family Chaetodermatidae; genus Chaetoderma; species Chaetoderma sp. LZ-2023a. Next base: position 26,786,083 of record CM067360.1, on the reverse strand, counting down.
AACATTACATAATGTGCTTTATTTAGTCTAAACCTGTCTAGTTTTCAAATTACCATATTTCAAATCATGCATATATATGAAGAGAAACCTTTTCGACACGGAACACCGCAGTATGATTGGCTGTATTTTCTGTAATATGTCACATTCATACTCATTGTAAAAAGGGACCATATGTCCATGCTTAATTCCAATATGATTGTCTACTCCTGAAATAAGGCTGACATGCGGAACTAAAGGTAAACCCTAAACACCAACCACCAGATTTAAGATAGAGGCTCACACTGGTCGTGCAAGTGAAGGATTCGAGGTTATCCATCATTCTAATGACGTCATGATCAATTACTTAATGTGTAGGATGACGCCATAGACAATCACGTCATGAATGGCATAGCTAAGCTTATCACAAACACTTAATCGATGATGGACTAAGCGTTGTTTTACGAATTGTATGTCTTTGCTATTAATAAAAATTCTTTTGAATATTTTGAAACATAGGCAGCAACCGCCCAGCCAAAACAGTTTCTAAATATTCAACAGCTTACCTGTATAGTTTTCAGGAAAGGGAGAGCCAGAGCGTACACAGATCGATTGATCCCAATCCGGGCAAAACGTGGGTGAAGCTCAGATAGAGTTGGGCGGGGCATAGCTAAAACTGGATTCCTCCATTCTTAACCCCTCTTATTATAAGCAATGCTGAATGGTCCACGCAAATTCTTAACCCATCGTGTTAACAGTACCTCAACGCGGTTACAATGCCACATATAACAATCAACACTTTGATGTTCAAGATCTTTACCCCCGGAATTTACAAAAAATCTTTCTGTTGATATTTAATGTGACGACTGCAGGGTTAAAAGCAAAGCAAATCCACATTTTGCTTATACAATGTCCATTTGCAGGACAAAGTGAAAACGATTTGCGGGAAAATTCACCAGTGGAATGATTGATTGGCTCGGCAGAAAATCTTCAAGCCGGTCCTCTTTTGGCCTGCAAATCCCTTGCAAATGGACAGTCCACAAGACCAGTACAGAGGGTGATTTGGCTGGCTTGTCCATTATATGTTAAAAGTTACAATGAAATTTACCTTAACATACCGACGCAAGTGGTAACGTATTGACTACGAATTGTATGGCTTTGCTATTTAATAAACATGCCTTTGAATATTTTGGAACTAACGATCGGCAGCAACAACATCCAATCAGATTAGTTACATAATAGTCAACAGCTTATCTGTATAGTTTTCTGGACATTGTGTATCAGAGAATGCAGGGTCAATATGCTTAATTTCAATAACATTTACCAATCTAGAATGCCGTATTAAGATCATAGTGGCAGATAATTAACGATGTCTTTAAATTTTTAGCTCGAACACGGCTACAGATTTACACCTTAATACCGAGCGAGTTACTCCATTTACCACAATTAAGGATGCATGGACTGTGGTTTATAGCCAGCATAGTAATCCTTTTTACTAAAACAAGGATCCAGAATTTTATAATTGGACCTTTATCTTGGCGTGATTAGCTGAATATCCGTGTCTTGATTTATGTTTTCTCAAAAATGTATCTGAATTACTCAAATCTGTATGAACTCTGCCGTGATCGCGATCTGTTGAAGGGCAGGATTGCACAACTAAAAACATACCATCCGACATCCGCGGTAATTGCAGAAAATTGTTTAATAAAGATGTTTCCTAATTTTGATTATCTGCATGAAGTTAAATGAAATGACAGGACTGGCATACATCATTCTCATGTGCATATTTACTATTCGCTGATCTCGTAGCATGGTGTGACTTCAAATCCCAGGTGTTCATCCGTCCCATGACAGTACTCATGTTTAATGTATGACCTATTCCAAGGTAATCAAGCAACAAACGGTATCGTTTCATTCGCTAATCGGCCTATGGGGTCTTCTATCATTTCAATCGATGACTTTAGTGCATTCATTAGAAATAGAATCGCACATACAAGTCGTGGATTGAGTGTGGGCTGTCTGCGGTGTGTGATTGGGTACATTGGCTGTTCCCTTTAGAGATGAGAGTAACGTACACATCGGTGGTCATCGTTTTATATTGCTCTCGGAGTATTTGAAACGGCTGTACTTGTTCGAACAAAAACGACTTGTAATTTCTCATCTCACTTCGCTAGGCAAACGCGAGTGAAAATTGGCCCGGATTTGAATCCCAAATGAAAACTCAGTCACATTGACAAAGGCTGCAAATTGTTCAAAGCAGTCAATAAAGAACAGTTAGTCGACACGCTAACTGCATCAGCCTGGTAGTTGCTGCACATGGTGAGGCCGTTTATCCAGGGTGGAATGCTATTCAACTTCATATGGTAAGCAGAGCGATGTGCTGCTCAGTAAGAGACGATTTACATTCTACACCATTGATTTACACAGTGTCAAGAGAAGGGCCATGCAAGCTCAATTTCAAACGTATTTTTGTAATTTTCTTCCCATTACCCCGAGATGTGGGTGCTACAGAGAGGTGAATCATTGAAGGACAAGAACTCTATTTACCGATACCACGACGTGATTTTATCGACACACAAGATGCTCTCGTAAGATGTGTCAACACCATCACCGCTACTGTCACCGCCGCCGCCGCCGCCGCCACCGCCACCGCCACCGCCGCCACCATCTCCACCACCACCACCACCGCCACTACTACTACTACTACTACTACTACTACTACTACTACTACTACTACTACTACTACTACTACTACTACTACTACTACTACTACTACTACTACTAATATTACTACTACTACTACTACTACTACTACTACTACTACTACTACTACTACTACTACTACTACTACTACTACTATTACTACTACTACTACTACTACTACTACTACTACTACTACTACTACTACTACTACTCCTACTACTACTACTACTACTACTACTACTACTACTACTACTACTACTACTGCTACTACTACTACTACTACTACTACTACTACTACTACTACTACTACTACTACTACTACTACTGCTGCTGCTGCTACTGCCACTGCTACTGCTACTGCTACTACTACTAGTACTACTAAGAATTACGTCGACGACGACGGCTGCGGCGGGGACAATGACGACGGCGGCGAGGACGACGACGACTGCTTTGATTATGAGTTGCTCTGTCTGTGAGCTAGTCTACCAATTTGGTGGTCTGCTATTCAATTGGTTATTCTGTCGGTATTTCAGTGGGCATTCCCGTCGTTCGGCTGTTCAGTCAGTCAGCCTACTGGGCTGTTGATCAGCCGATCAGTTGTTCAGTCAGTCGCTCTGTAAGCGATGAGCAATCGGTCGGTTGGACAGTTGGTCGGTCAATCGATCAGTTCTTCATTTGGTCATTTGGTCGTTTGGTCAGTTGGTCGGTCGATCATTTGGACAGTCAATCGGTCGGCTAGTTAGTCAGTCTGTCAGTTAGCCAGCCAGTCTGTTAGTTATTCAGTCAGTTAGTCGGTCAGTCAGTCAGTCAGATGGAAATCCACCGACACAGTAACAAATTCCTGCAAATTTATAGTGCTTAGTTGAAAATATTCAAATGCCATTACATCATGACAAATTGTGTCAGAAATGTATTTATGTAGGACAGAATTATTTCGTGATTTGATATACATCCCTGAAGGCAATTTATTCCAAGCCGTACACTGGAGTTAATTTGATGCAAGCCGTATGTAGCGACCATTTATTGGCACAGACTTGCCAAATTACTGTGCACTGGTACATTGTTGCCAATTCATTGTGCAAGCTTGAAACTTAACTAACTTTTAAACCCTTTTATACAAATTGAAATTCAAAATGTAGACTGTTAATCAGCCAAGGCTTATATCTATTCCAGTGAACACTGCTCGCGTATTGGTCACCTTTATACATTTCGATAATACAGAAAATAGAATAGTGTGTGTGTGTGTGCGTGCGTGCGTCCGTCAGTGCGTGCGTTTGTGCGTGCATGTGTGCGTGCGTGCGTACGTGCGTGCGGTACGTGTCTGCGTGCGTGCGTGCGTGCGTATGTGCGTGCGTACCTATGCATGCGTGTGGTGAGGGTCAAATTTGGTCTGATGGTATTGTGAGTCGGGTGAGTTAATGTACACGATGGCGTTTGTAGATGATACATAGTAAAGGAGTGACGGACATACGCCGCTTGACCATGCAATCGGTAAGGCGAAAGAGGATGATAAACAATGAAAGCTTCAATGATATCATCCTATTTTTGTAATACGTACGCATCAATTTCACTGACGAATCGACAGTTAAGATTACAGTTTATTTGGAACCTTATGCATATTTTGAAAGTACTGTTGGTGTGTGATGTTGCTATCTGTGGCAGTAACTTTCACACCTTTGATTCTTACAATGGGAATAACTCTTTCAATAACCTTCTGAAAACAATTAGCCATTGTCATTGGACATGTAGATTTGTCCAATGCAAATAACACATAGCAATACATTCCCGCCTGGTTCATATTCATTGAGTATTGCATTTACTGATTCACTCATGCCCAGTCAACGTATATAGCATTCTGATGGTCACTGATGCCATCCACTGTATGTGTTATCTGGGAAGCTCATTGTGTGACATGATTGTAGTGTTTCTCGATATATTTTATAACGATGCCCCATTTCACTGATACATTTGGTGTACAAACGATGAATTGATATAGTACCAACAAGCATAGACCATTTCTAATGAGTTATCACCGGAATGATTGGCTCGATAACGGAGCCAGTCATTCCACTACTACCATTTTACAAATAATCTAATTTTCTATGACAGATTTGAGGGTTGAAGGTCTAAAGATCTATCACATTGTGGTACCAATGTTCACTTTACATGACAACTGTCATATACAACGTGACCGTCTGTTTGCTGTGACAACTCCGAAGTGGTTAATAAAGCATATGCTAAAGACAGGGTTTACATTATCTGAATCTCTATTTATTTTTTTCAGTTTGAATATTATATGACTTATTTAACCCGAAAATTGCAGATTGTCATTGTTTGCAGCTGATGTGACAGAGGGGACATATTCGGATGAGTCGACTTTTCCTACCTATGGAGAACCATAAAATTAGTATAAATAAGAATCAAACGAAACAGGCACGCATGCAGACAGGTAGGTTAGTCTTCGTTAGGAATACGCGAATTACATCATTGCAATAACGGGATAGGATTCATCTGATAACAAAGATCAAAGCCTTTCTCAATAATTATTCTCAGTTTATTCAGCTATATGCAGTAATTGACACTACAATTACTGACTAAGAAACAGGATGTTGTTATTCATGACCCGGTACTTCAAAGGAAAATACGCAAAGTAGAAAGAATTGATTTAGTTTTTGTGTATCTGGCATCATATTTATCACAATACATTAATGAAGCATTGTTTGATGTCCCTATGGCCCCAATCCCATGCCATTATTGTAGTAGAGAATAGATTCGGCTATGACCATGCACCTCTTTGGTGCACACGATCGAATCTCTCAGGGGAGATATTATTAAGTGCAACTAAGTGTAATTATCTAACTTACCATCGGAAAATGCATGGAGATAATGCCTATGTGTGATCTTGACGCTTACGATACACATAACCGTTATGCGAGGAAATGAAAATTAGATCAATATCCAAATGGTATATGATGCGCATTAGGAACATGACATACACGGTACGTTGGATGAGTATTGCTCTTTGCCTTGAATGCATACGCCCCCATGCCAATGCTATACTGGGACTGATGGAGGCAACATTATACTCGGGTTGCTAGAGGCAACATTATACTCTGACAGATGCAGGCAACATTATACTCTGACAAATGCAGGCAGCATTATACTCGGACTGATGCAGGCAACATTATACTTGGACTGAAGGAGGCAACAGTATACCCGGACTGATGCAGGCAACATTATACTCGGACTGATGCAGGCAACATTACATTCTGACTGATGCAGGAAACATTACATTCTGGCAGATGCAGGAAACAGTATACTCGAACTGATGCAGGCAACATTATACTCGGACTGATGCAGGCAACATTATACTTGGACTGATGGAGGCAACATTATACTCCGCCTGATGGACGCGACATTATACTCTGCCTGATGGAGGCGACATTATACTTGGACTAATGGAGGCAACATTATACTTGGACTGATGGAGGCAATATTATACTCGGACTGATACAGGCAACATTACATTCTAACTGATGCAGGCAACATTATACTCGGACTGATGGAGGCAACATTATACTCGGAATGATGGAGGCAACATTATACTTGGACTGATGGAAGCAACATTATACTTGGACTGATGGAGGCATCATTATACCCGGACTGATGCAGGCAACATTATACTCGGACTGATGCAGGCAACAGTATACTCGGACTGATGCATGCAGCATTATCCTTGGACTTATGGAGGCAACATTATACTTAGACTGATGGAGGCAATATTATACCCCGACTGATGCAGGCAACATTACATTCTGACTGATGCAGGAAACATTACATTCTGGAAGATGCAGGAAACATTATACTCGGACTGATGCAGGCAACATTATAATTGGACTGATGGAGCCAACATTATACTCGGACTGATGGAGGCGACACTATACTCTGACTGATGGAGGCAACATTATACTTGGACTAATGGAGGCAACATTATACTTAGACTGATGGAGGCAATATTATACTCAGCCTGATACAGGTAACATTACATTCTGACTGATGCAGGCAACATTATACTCGGACTGATGGAGGCAACCTTATACTCGGACTGATGGAGGCAACATTATACTCGGACTGATGGAGGCAACATTATACTTGGACTGATGGAGGCAACATTATACTTATACTGATGGAGGCAACATTACATTCTGACTGATGCAGGCAACACTATACTCGGACTGATGGAGGCAACCTTATACTCGGACTGATGGAGGCAACATTATACTCGGACTTATGGAGGCAACATTATACTTGGACTGATGGAGGCAACATTATACTCGGACTGATGGAGTCGACATTATACTCTGACTGATGGAGGCAACATTATACTTGAACTAATGGAGGCAACATTATACTCGGACTGATGGAGGCGACATTATACTCTGACTGATGGAGGCAACATTATACTTGGACTAATGGAGGCAACATTATACTTGGACTGATGCAGGCAACATTATACTCGGACTGATGCAGGAAACATTACATTCTGACAGACGCAGGAAACATTATACCCGAACTGATGCAGGCAACATTATACTTGGACTGATGCAGGCAACATTATACTTGGACTGATGGAGGCAACATTATACTCGAACTGATGGAGGCGACATTATACTCTGGCTGATGGAGGCGACATTATACTTGGACTAATGGAGGCAACATTATACTTGGACTGCTGGAGGCAATATTATACTCGGACTGATACAGGCAACATTACATTCTGACTGATGCAGGCAACATTATAATCGGACTGATGGAGGCAACATTATACTTGGACTGATGGAGGCAACATTATACTTGGACTGATGAAGGCAACATTATACCCGGACTGATGCAGGCAACATTATACTCGGACTGATGCAGGCAACATTGTACTCTGACTGATGCAGGCAACATTATATTCTGACAGATGGAGGCAACATTATACTCGGACTGATGCATGCAACATTATCCTTGGACTTATGAAGGCAACATTATACTTGGATTGATGGAGGCAATATTATACCCCGACTGATGCAGGCAACATTACATTCTGGCTGATGCAGGAAACATTACATTCTGGAAGATGCAGGAAACATTATACTCGAACTGGTACAGGAAACACTATTCTCGGACTGATGCAGGCAACATTATACTTGGACTGATGGAGGCAACATTATACTCGGACTGATGGAGGCGACACCATACTCTGACTGGCGGAGGCAACATTATACTTGGACTAATGGAGGCAACATTATACTTGGACTGATGGAGGCAATATTATACTCGGACTGATACAGGCAACATTACATTCTGACTGATGCAGGCAACATTATACTCGAACTGATGGAGGCAACCTTATACTCGGACTGATGGAGGCAACATTATACTCGGACTGATGGAGACAACATTATACTTAGACTGATGGCGGCAACAACATACTTGGACTGATGGAGGCAACATTACATTCTGATTGATGCAGGCAACACTATACTCGGACTGATGGAGGCAACCTTATACTCGGATCGATGGAGGCAACATTATACTCTGACTGATGGAGGCAAAATTATACTTGGACTGATGGAGGCAACATTATACTTGGACTGCTGGAGGCAATATTATACTCGGACTGATACAGGCAACATTACATTCTGACTGATGCAGGCAACATTATAATCGGACTGATGGAGGCAACATTATACTTGGACTGATGGAGGCAACATTATACTTGGACTGATGAAGGCAACATTATACCCGGACTGATGCAGGCAACATTATACTCGGACTGATGCAGGCAACATTGTACTCTGACTGATGCAGGCAACATTATATTCTGACAGATGGAGGCAACATTATACTCGGACTGATGCATGCAACATTATCCTTGGACTTATGAAGGCAACATTATACTTGGATTGATGGAGGCAATATTATACCCCGACTGATGCAGGCAACATTACATTCTGGCTGATGCAGGAAACATTACATTCTGGAAGATGCAGGAAACATTATACTCGAACTGGTACAGGAAACACTATTCTCGGACTGATGCAGGCAACATTATACTTGGACTGATGGAGGCAACATTATACTCGGACTGATGGAGGCGACACCATACTCTGACTGGCGGAGGCAACATTATACTTGGACTAATGGAGGCAACATTATACTTGGACTGATGGAGGCAATATTATACTCGGACTGATACAGGCAACATTACATTCTGACTGATGCAGGCAACATTATACTCGAACTGATGGAGGCAACCTTATACTCGGACTGATGGAGGCAACATTATACTCGGACTGATGGAGACAACATTATACTTAGACTGATGGCGGCAACAACATACTTGGACTGATGGAGGCAACATTACATTCTGATTGATGCAGGCAACACTATACTCGGACTGATGGAGGCAACCTTATACTCGGATCGATGGAGGCAACATTATACTCTGACTGATGGAGGCAAAATTATACTTGGACTGATGGAGGCAACATTATACTCGGAATAATGGAGGCGACATTATACTCTGACTGATGGAGGCAACATTATACTTGGACTAATGGAGGCAACATTATACTCGGACTGATGGAGGCGACATTATACTCTGACTGATGGAGGCAACATTATACTTGGACTAATGGAGGCAACATTATACTTGGACTGATGCAGGCAACATTATACTCGGACTGATGCAGGAAACATTACATTCTGACAGACGCAGGAAACATTATACCCGAACTGATGCAGGCAACATTATACTTGGACTGATGCAGGCAACATTATACTTGGACTGATGGAGGCAACATTATACTCGAACTGATGGAGGCGACATTATACTCTGGCTGATGGAGGCGACATTATACTTGGACTAATGGAGGCAACATTATACTTGGACTGCTGGAGGCAATATTATACTCGGACTGATACAGGCAACATTACATTCTGACTGATGCAGGCAACATTATACTCGGACTGATGGAGGCAACATTATACTTGGACTGATGGAGGCAACATTATACTTGGACTGATGAAGGCAACATTATACCCGGACTGATGCAGGCAACATTATACTCGGACTGATGCAGGCAACATTGTACTCTGACTGATGCAGGCAACATTATATTCTGACAGATGGAGGCAACATTATACTCGGACTGATGCATGCAACATTATCCTTGGACTTATGAAGGCAACATTATACTTGGATTGATGGAGGCAATATTATACCCCGACTGATGCAGGCAACATTACATTCTGGCTGATGCAGGAAACATTACATTCTGGAAGATGCAGGAAACATTATACTCGAACTGGTACAGGAAACACTATTCTCGGACTGATGCAGGCAACATTATACTTGGACTGATGGAGGCAACATTATACTCGGACTGATGGAGGCGACACCATACTCTGACTGGCGGAGGCAACATTATACTTGGACTAATGGAGGCAACATTATACTTGGACTGATGGAGGCAATATTATACTCGGACTGATACAGGCAACATTACATTCTGACTGATGCAGGCAACATTATACTCGAACTGATGGAGGCAACCTTATACTCGGACTGATGGAGGCAACATTATACTCGGACTGATGGAGACAACATTATACTTAGACTGATGGCGGCAACAACATACTTGGACTGATGGAGGCAACATTACATTCTGATTGATGCAGGCAACACTATACTCGGACTGATGGAGGCAACCTTATACTCGGATCGATGGAGGCAACATTATACTCTGACTGATGGAGGCAAAATTATACTTGGACTGATGGAGGCAACATTATACTCGGAATAATGGAGGCGACATTATACTCTGACTGATGGAGGCAACATTATACTTGGACTAATGGAGGCAACATTATACTCGGACTGATGGAGGCGACATTATACTCTGACTGTTGGAGGCAACATTATACTTGGACTAATGGAGGCAACATTATACTTGGACTGATGGAGGCAACATTATACTTGGTCTGATGGAGGCAGTATTATACTCGGACTGATGGAGGCAGCAGTATGTCAATGCTATCTTGTAAACGTGACTAATGCTGAAATGAAGGCTAGATGAGCTGACCAAAATAACATAGCTTTGAAACACAGAGGATAAATTGAACATATGACTGCCATTAAATGTTTCTGCATTCTCTTAGCAAAGTTAATCGTATGCCCAAATAATCGTTTAACTCTCGAAATTGTTCAAGAAAGAATTTATGATGATAATCGAGCCTGTCATTCCAGTTGTATATTATGATTAAATATTCTTCTCTTCGTCTGCAAATGGACATTTCTCAAGACTTCTGCAGAAGCCGTTCTTGGATGATATGGATGTTAAAGGGTTCAGTTTCAATAACATTAAGAGATCGATGTTAATTTAGAAAAGATAATGCTAAAATTCAGGGTTATGACACAAGGCTATACTTTAACCTTCTTTAAATACTGCCTATGATATTGTTTCGCATGCTTTGCATATGGATACACATATGTTTCACCAATCCATGACTACAGAATATGATATGGGGCTAAATGCAAAAAACTGAGTTTTATGCCAATGTCAAAAAAACTTTGAAACCTGGCGCTGTGACCTCAAAATCATTATGCGTGCATCTGCTTTCTATATGCCACTACTTTCCCAAGTCTGTATTCTCAGTAATGCGAACGAATGGTAACATATAAGATATGGGGTGCTATGAAAAAAACATCTATGCAAATTTGATGGAATCAACACCATTTACGTACTCCATCTCTAGTGGGATTGCCTAGCTAGGAGTATGAAGTGTGGCGTTCCATTAATTATTACGTCTGCTATGCCAATCTGTTTCAAGAAACATTTTATTGGTCCTTGGAGTAGGAATTGGATGATGATAAGTGATCTTTCAGTTGCAATCATTCTTCTCAACCTTCGACATTTTGTCTTGTGTATTGGGATTGTGTTGGGTTTATCCCTGAAGAAAAAATTCTTACATGATGTTTAGAAGCCACTAGACGAAAGAGGTGTGGGACATGATCTTCCATCCCGAACCCCCGTTTTCTACTTCCATCTGACAGAAAATTATGTCTTCCAGGACAACTGGGAGAAACAGACAGAAATGTGTTTATTCCATGTTTCTTCCATTGTCTCCATGAAGAAAGTAAAAGAAAGGTGGAGGGAACTGTTAAGAACATCTATGTTAACAATGTATCATTCTCCTTGTTAGTTTAATTAGCACAAAACTTTGTTATGAAATAATTAATAAAATGCTAGTCTCCCAAATTTTGCAAGGACACATTCGTATACTCAGAATAATACATCCCTAACCTTAGAATTAGTAAGTCATTCGTCCAGACTACTGATAAACTACATTTTCTTTGCGATGAATGTGATGGGAGAGATATTCAAATTTGTAAATAATTACGAAAATAATTTAACTGAAAACTAATACCTCATAAAGCAGCAACAACTTTTATCAAAATCTTTTTCAAAATATTCACCTTGTTTCCTGTATATTAGTTTTGAAATCAGGAGAATGTGTGTTTTTATTCAATTGTACACGTGCATAATAGCTAAGGAATATATTCCGATCCCGGTGGCTCAGATCAACAGACCTAATCATAGTACACATTAAGAGGTAATAAAGCCATTCTTTCTGAAGTGTAATATGTGCATGTACACAGTGTTATATGCAAACATATTGCTAAATACATGATCTTTATGTTGATGAGATTAATGTGAGTTGTGCATTAGGCTGCAATGACTTTCAGTCATTTTTTCTCAAAATCCCCAGCAATTTTAATATTATTCTATATAATATTAACATTTTCCTGAGAATTCAGAATTTATAATTCAAAACCTATTTAGATGTGCTACAGACACAGAGCACTCATAACTCACAGTGAGAATCCAGCTATGGCGGTGTCTTCTATTTTGTCTTACTAAATATTGAACTATATATAATAAATTGCAGAGGATATATTTCCTTTAGTTTCAAGATTCCCACACTTGTTATACAACTTAGAAATATGTGAATTTCATTTAAATCACCGTGCTTATCATAGTTAGATAAATACTAAAACTATTTCACTGAAAGTTATTTCTACCTTGTGACAAAATTCAGTCAACATAAAGACTGAATATAAATGTATTTATATATCAGAATAACATGGTATATGTTCGTATGTTTGGTCTGAAGATTCATTAGTATTATATATATATCACAAGCTCTCTCACAGTTTCTTTTGTGAAACCAAGTCAACCTGACAAAATAATTCAAAAACTTATAACATGTTGCTTACCATTCCTTGATAAATGGAAGATGTCCCTGTCTAAGCATATGCTACACTACATCCTTGGTCGTGTACATTAAGCAGCATATACTGCCAAAGGACAATAGTCCAGCATAGAGCGCTTGGGTCACGGAAATACTCTGATTTGCTGATAATGGCGATGAGTAATATCTTGAATAGTAATCAACTCGTGTTATTACCTACTCTGACGTAATGCAGGAAAATTCCCTGCATTGTGAGCATCCTATGCTCATTTAGGTTATGTTTCATATTTAATGAACCTGGAGGTCTGATGGCAAAACACGTACCAAGTTGGTATTATAGTGACTTCTGTATGACTGATAATTCTTGGGTCCTACTAGTTAACATTCTGATGATTTTGAACGGGCCTATTTTCTGGATTTCATTGAATATCCCGGTTTCGCTATTGAGAGACATGTAGCATCGCATAGGTGCATCTTCACTTTGATGGAAATATAAAGTCGCGAATCCATAGATTCCAGAAGGTCTTGAAGTCAATGCCTTAACTTGCCCAATGATTTGCAATACCTGTCTAACTACAGATGTGTAAGACCAAAAATTCCTTTCTTGTTTCACTTCTTCTCGTCCCGAAGTAAGGTACTTTTATCACCCCTTTGTGTTTGATAGCTATGCGTGTTTTAACTCGGGTTTGACTTCATGCATGACAATGTTTGCGGATTTGAGTTACTTCTCAGCTATTGGAACAAGTTCATCAAGGGAACAATTCCTGCCATCGATAACATCACCATAACTCACGCTCATAACGCAGCTGACTGGGCCGATGCTGTGCTGACACCGGGTTGATACTGAAAGTACACCTAGCTACCACGTCCATCTACATATCCTCTCTTTAAAGTTATCAACAAGAACACTGACCTCCAGGAATTAAAATGTTTTCTACTGTCTTCTTAATTAGTTTACTTACTTATTTAGTGCTTAAACATCCATTATGGCATTATATCTGGAGTCTGAAATTGTAACCCTGGAAACGGAATTGTAAGAATAATAAGATGGATTGTGCATTTCTTCCCATGTTCCATCTTTACCATGATCAGGCAGAAGGGATTTTGTCCACCACGTTTCTCATGATAATATCATCCTATTAATTAGTTTGTACTTTGTATGAATTTATTGGTCCACATGAGCATACCTGTTTCCATTATTGGTTTCGCTCAGAATCTAGACTGACCTATATTAACTCCTGGCCGATGTGGCTTTAAACATTCATCATGTCGCTCTCAAAGCGTCCCATGGACACTTGACAACTATCAGAATCACATAAATCCATTCTTATTTATCCTTTTCGCCAAGCATCAGAATAAAATAATCATTTACTGAAACTGATGGCTTCTCAGTAATGATAGAAATTTCAGAGACACTCTCAGACATGCAGATACTACACCCGATGGACGTATGATTTAGTGATTTAGAATCCGTGCACAGCTAACACGTTTTCTATGATATACAAGCTATATGTATATATCGTTGTGATTTCTATTAATTTGCTTCATTCCACATCGAAAATAAACTGATACATTGTAATAGTCACACAATTACAATGTTAACAGAACAATGTAGTAAGTGTACTTTGAAATAACCTTTCCACATTGTATTCCCCAGGAATTGATTGACGAATGTGCAATCTCAATGCTGTTCTAGATCACAGTTGTCTTATTAGCTATGATAGGAATAGTGTTATTTACGATGGCATCAGATACTTACTTATGGTCAGTACATTCTCCAGCCGTACATAGCCATTGCATTTACAGTTCCGTGTCGAAGAGTTCTCTGGTAATTGTTCCCTTGATGAACTTGTCCCAATAGGTGAGAAGTAACTCAAATCAGCAAACATTGTCATGCATAAACAAACCCGAGTTAAAACACGCATAGCTATCAAACACAAAAGGGTGAATGACTTAAAATATGGTAATTTGAAAACTAGGATATGTGACATCCGAGTATCAATAGTAAGACATTTGCCTATCCCACATAGTTCAATTATATACACGTGTAAGGTTATTGCAGATAGTGCTGGGCGCACTATTGTCTACTTTATCTTTCTTGTTTGCTACATAGTATAGCTGAATGTATCATTGTTACCTAGGGCATTAACGAAATTAAACTAGGCTAGCTATCAAACACAAAGGGGGTAATGACTTAAAATATGGTAATTTGAAAACTAGGAATGCTTAGATTGAATCAAGCACAATATGTAACATCCGAGTGTCAATAGTAAGACATTTACCTACCCCACATAGTTCAATTATATACACGTGTACGGTAATTGCAGATGGTGTTGGGCGCCCTATTGTCTACTTTATCTTTCTTGTTTGCTACATAGTATAACTGAATGTATCATTGTTACCTAGGGCATTAACGGTATTTCTAATAGTATCGTGGACGCGATTGTACAAGAATCAGAATTATCTGCTTCAATACAGGTTAATTTTCCTTACGACATATATGACACAGTATAGTTATTACGGCAGTAATTTATCAATTGTCAGAAATGCAAACAACTTAGTCAACCATCCAACCAACCAGCCAGCCAGACATACGGACATACAGACAGATATACACACATGCTGGCAGACATGGAGACATGCATACAGACAGACAGACAGACAGGCGGATAATCGGACAATTAAAATATAATTAAAAATATGATTTAAAAAGACTCTTCCCTGGTTTGCATAGTATTGCATCATCCTCTGAGAACGATGGTACTTTTATAACACTCGGCACACAGGTGATGATAGTTTATGATAATTGACATTCAGAGAACGTATTTATTCTGTCTGGGAATGACTCCGAATACAAAAATGACTGGTACGAGTTATGCAATCTACAGTACGGGTTCGACACCGTCTCTAGCCAACCTCCACCCACACTGTGCCCGGTCAATCGTTCACTGCAATCCCTGGATCTCAATTTCCTGAAAATCATCCAGGTAAGCTGCCTAAAACAGTAACAGCATCCACTCAAATTAGTTTCAAAATATTCAACAACATATTTATTAAATGGTAAAGACATAGTTGCTTTTTCAAGCATGCCCACACATTTCTAGCTAATTCCTGGCCAATTTTCACACATGTCGGATTTGGAATTTTTGAAATTTAATTTGAAACCTTGAAACCTGGGATCCCAGAATCAAAATTTCAAGAATACTCTAAAGGTAAGCTTTTGAATATTATGAAACTTAGCTGAGTTAATTGGCATTCAGAGAACGTATTTATCCTGGCTGGGAATGACTACGAATACAAAAATGACGGATACGAGTTATGCAATGTACAGTACTGATACGATATTCTATATAATTTATTTTATGACGTCATCCCTATAATTTTTGCAAATAATGGTACATACATATACGTTTTACACTTTAACACTCAAACTCGGAAAAACCCTTCTGCTAGGGTCTTGGGAAATATATATAACCGAGCCAGTGATTTCAGTGATAACATATCAAATATCAATAGCCGCATCTGAAGTAGCCATTCCCCAAATTACTATGGTAATGTATTTTGCTTTGAAAATTGAATGTGAATTGCTATGATATTCCTCAGATCAGATACTTATATATGTAGAATGATTACTGTATTGTTAAGACAACAGAACACTATACTTATTTATTTTTTGATTTTATAATTATCTGTGTTTTCATATTGTGAACTGCAGTGATTTGGCTGTCCATCTTAACTCATACATTCCCGCCCCCCGCCCCCCCTAAACCACACACACCCTAAAAATTTCCTAACCTAGAGCATAACTTCCATTATGAATGGGTAAATTAATCCGATTGCATATTTTGGGTTAGGTTTCCCTTCATGGTAGTTAGAATGCGTATGTTGGACGATTATATTTAGTGTCTAAAGTAAAATAGCTATTCGCATCTGGCCTAAATTGTCAAAAGCTCGTCAATTGTTCTTTTGCAAACGCATTTTTTATTAAATGTGGTGATCCATAATGTCTGTCAGGTTGTTAGGAAAACAGCACGTGAAAATGCCACTAGAATATGTATCTCATGGTATCAACAAGACAATGTCACCATGAGGTGAAACACATTCCTTGACTACACACCTTTATGGTGTTCACCCATGCACTAATATATCCGTCACCTTGTTCACCCCGCTATCACACGTGAAACCGTTTGTCGGGATTAACACAAATTTGTTATGAGAGTTACTTATTTGATTGCGTGATCAATTGTAAGATGACATTTAGATTTATCTTTGCCTCTTAGGGACCAATTGGCGGGGTGTTAAGCGCTCAAAGATCATATAGTTTCAAGTATGAACTGAATCAACTTGTTTCCAGGGGTGCATATATGTTATGTGTATATGACATTTGCCTGTTAAAGAATAACCATGTACTATACAGCATAGATATGCACACTTGTCATGGATTTGTCAAATAATGCGCTTCAAGACTATTAACACGTGTCGCTTATATTAATGATCAAACACTTGGGTAAACGACGAAATATGGCTCACTTCACTCGTGACCAAAATGGACTCCTATGGTATTTAGGAGAGGCATTGAACAGAAGCGAATTTATATATCGTATCAGAAATATAATTGTATTGGCTATATTAATCAGTCACTTTATTCGACTACGCAATGGAATTATTAACAAAAACATCCTATTTTTGAGACTATAATAAGGCACTGAACTGAAATTCCGCGTTTAAGAGGGTTATAGCCACTCTACGCTATTTAACTCTATGCTCGTGACTGACAACTATAGACTAAACATCAAAGGATTGTGCCGATTTAGGTTCAATAGCGTGCTGATTTAACTGTTACTGAATATATGCGTCTATATACGCCCGGATGATTGATATCATATCCTCAACATAGCCTGATACAATACCACACCATTTTATACACGCAAGCAAATATCAATATTATGATTGTTTTGGTCACATGCAGATATGTTTACTTAGTCAATGCTATTCTAGTAAAATGTCAGGCATGTTAATATAGACCTGTGACAAATACTTTCCGAGCAGTAATTGTATATTACACAATAAACATAGTCTAAGTCTGGTTTACCAATCAACCAAAGCATATAAATTATAGCTTAACGCGCGCGTGCGTGTGTGTGTGTGCGTGCGTGCGTGAGTGCGTGCGTGCGTGCGTGCGTGCGTGCGTGCGTGCGTGCGTGCGTGCGTGCGTGCGTGCGTGCGTGCGTGCGTGCGTGCGTGCGTGCGTGCGTGCGTGAGTGAGTGTGTGCTGCGTGCGTGCGTGCGTGCGTGTGTGCGTGCGTGCGTGCGTGCGTGAGTGCGTGCGTGCGTGCGTGCGTGCGTGCGAGCGAGCGAGCGTGCGTAAGAGAGAGAGAGTGAGCGAGAGAGAGAGAGAGAGGGGGTGAAGGGAGGGAGGGAGGGAGAGAGAGAGAGCGAGCGCGAGATGAAGGGAGATGGAGGGAGAGACGGAGAGAGGGCGAGAGCGAGAGCGAGAGAGAGATAATGGGAGGGAGGGAGAGACAGGGATCAAGAGAGACGGATAGAGAGAGGTAGAGGGGAAAAAAGAAGGGGTGGAGGGAGGAAGGGAGAGAAGGAGCGAACGAGGGAGAAACAACGACGACGTGACACATTATTTACTAATCTGTGAGCTACTAAAAAAACTTAAAAGTTATATACTTAAATAATGTGACACGCCCCACACCCCAACAACCCACAGACACCCGGATATCGTGTACAAACGTCTTGCCAGTGTGTATTTGCTATAATCTCCCATCACGCGACTTAGCTTCATTTTTGATTCTAAACTGTTGCTAAGGATGTTACACATATAATTGATTAACATTGTAATTGAGTTGTGCATACTTCATATGCAGTGAAACACTGTTTAATTGATCATTACCTGCCCCATGCTTGGTGACAATAGTACGTGCGTACTTCACCTTCCAGACTAATTTGATGAATGATGTCTGATCATTGCCGGAGCATTACATGCTATATTAACCTTCTGATCCTGAAAGCTAATACACGATACATACTTTTAGATTGTAAGAAATAGTATGGTGAATAGCTAGTAATCAATTCAGCTGGAAGCTGTTGCTGCCTTTGTTTGTTCTAAACATTGAACAGCTTACCTGTATGGCTTTCTTGACATTGAATTACGGGTACTCTAGGTTTCAAATCGTTAAATATAGGAAATCATTGAACAAGGTAATGATTTGTCTTACTCCTAGCCGCAATTCCCTGAATTGATTTGACAATGGATTGCACTGAATTGTACCAGTCCAATAAATACCACGTGTAGTTTGGAATATGGATGTATCGGGTTTGCCCAACAGGGATAGAGACATCAGTATCCGCAAAATAAAAATATCTACAAGAATGAACTCAGAGGTGTCCCGTATCGGCTTGCTCCTGAACTCTTACCATCTATCATATATTAGCTAGTTTGCCATCATATCACTTTACATATACATAGATCTAGTTGAATACATATGGTGTTGTAATAGAGATCTGAAATATAGAAAGGCATCTAGATTGAAATTATACCTGGGATAGATTAGAAAGCATTTGCACACATATTATCCCGCAAGTACATTTCTAGAAACTGGATGAAAATATGCGAAAGGAAACAAGATTGTGGCATTGTGTTATTTTAGTTTGTGGTATTAGATGCATCATATGCCATCCTCATGCAACACAATTCATATCAGCAGATCTTTCCATGTGCAGATTAGATGAATCAGATACAAACTTGTATTTTTCAGTATGGTTCAGTCAATTGTGGAGTTCGTCAATTTCTAGCCATGCGAATTTCTGGCTAACCGTCACCGACTTTATATACGTGTTGGAATCAGTTTGAAACGTTGAAAACCTTAATTCCCATGATTAAAATGTAAGCCATATGTGCAGGTACGATGCTGAATATTTTGCAACTACTTTGATTGTGAGATGTTGTTTGTTAAGGTAGCAACAACAGCTAGTCAAATTAGTTTCAAATTTTTCACCATCGTTGTAAATTCTTCAAAGACATGCAATTCAGACACTTGTAACAGACTATTGCCATCTTCGTGAAGGACCTGCCCTTTAGATTGAGGTATCAGCTAAAACATGCCGAATTTGATTATAGCATCATAGCACCTGAGTGACAGATCAGACCGCCTCCAGTTGTGCGCAATATTATGAGCTTTATATTTATGTATGCACCGATACATTGCCTGGCTTTGTGAGGCATTGTTTCATGATAAATAAGGAAGCATGCTCAAACTGTATATCCAGTTCTCGTAATATAGAGAGTTTAAAACTAGGTGCAGGCAAGCGAAGATGATCCATAATATAATTGTATCTAAGTACTCGCCATCCTTCGCAAACTTACAGCAGAATTAAATAAATTAAAACCTTCACCAGCCATGCAACCGTAATCTAATCCTGCTCAATTGAACTCACTGGAAATCACAGCTCTGATAAAATTTCGATTTTTCCAGCGTGTCAAAAACTAAATCACCTCTGGTATTACTGTGTATTGCAGCGAGGAATAGAAGATATGGTGGTCAAGGGAATCGATTCACGATCTTCGATTTCTACAAACTTGTGTACTAATGTTACCGCCAGTTATTTCTGTAAGACTACTTGCTGTCAATAATTTTAACACGTAGAAGTGCTTTTACTCCCGCGACTTGCTCCCTGTGAATGAATCGACCTTATTTGATCTATTATCGTGTAACAGCCGGGAGACATAATGTTGATCCTACTGAAGTGGAATTGCACACTATTGAGATTGAAACTCAGCCGCAAGAGATATGTTGAATTTTGTGTTATTGAAGGAAAAATGTCTCTTCAGAATGCCAACAACGGGACAATCTTTAGTGGGACATTTTGATTGTACTCGAAAGCAATTCTTAATAAATGGTCTGAAAACTTGAAAGAGAGTAGGGTAACGAACACCCAAGCCCACACTCTAATGAACTGATTATATTAGGATACAACTTTAAAAAAAAATACATGTATGATCCTGCCTTGCAAGACTGTCAGTAGACGCTTTGTCAACTCCACCAGTGTGAGATGGGGTGGCACCTACACGTACATATATTAAGAAATGACAGTTGTTATCATATGTAAGTTTTGTTCAGATAGGCAATGGCTATGAATTGTGCACAACATATGTTATAAACTACAATATTGAACGCGTATACTAGAAATACACGAACGTGCATAATCCGTGTGTACTGAAAATGCATGAGCACCTTTATGAATATTCAACAAATTACTTGTCATGGACGAAACGGATATATCGTAATCAGTAATAATTGCTCCATAAAAACCACTTCAAGGAAATTAAAAATCAGGATGTTGAAAAAGCAGCTAAATGTGATTAATTTCCGCCCAGGCCACCAACAGTCGTCTCAGTCTCTAGTCAATGTACTCACATTGTATTATAATTTACTACTACTGTTCTCGTGGTCGTTATCCAATCTCACTTAATTACGAGTAATCTTTTCAAATAAATGAATATGACCTTCAATTACAGAATTTCTACACAGTTTTACAAAGTCGGCCAGCGACAGCAGGCAAATTGCAGTCCAAGGAATTCAGTGAATATTGCATATATCTTGTTTGACTAATGATTTAAATTTTAGCAATAAACTTCATGGAACCAAGCTGGTTATTAGTGGAGCGCGATAGGTTTGACGTGGGTGGCACATATTTAGACACGGGTGGTGTATAGCTAGACATGGATGGGGCATAGGCATACTTGGTTCCCTGTGTAGTTCTAATAAGAACATCTGTTTTCGCAAATGAGCATATGTTAGACTATAAACAGCGCGATTCGTGCTAGTGTTAGTGACCTATAACCCATTAAGGGCTAAATTATGTCAGGAAAATAAAAATACTTGCATATTGAATGGTCATTTGTAAGCCAAGATAAGACTATCCTTGGAAATCTACCACTGGAATGATATGTTTAATTATCGAGGTATTCCAGTCATCCAAACATAGATTTCTCATGGCCTACAAATGGACATTCCTCACAACAACTCAAGTGGCCTGTCTTGACTGACTTCACCATGTGAGGATTACTGATAGATAGTGTTGGGCCTAGAATAAAGACAATTACTTGAGGAATTTGAAAATGATCACTTACGAGAACAGGACTTTGATATCAAAGTGGAAAATTGAAAGAAGCTTGGTTCGATCCATGACATTAGGGACCAAATATTAACACTATATCGAATACTCTTGCAAAATATTTTGTTTAGTATAATGTAATGAATATATTCTTCTATGTTTACGTTATCTAGTTATCTATTAATAGGTAGTATTCCTAAAAAATGTTGTGTACATTTTGTTCAGAAAATGTAACATTAATACTGTACTGATTGTACCATTTTGAAAGAAGGACGCCGGACACATTTCCCACCTTTTTCGGAGCATGAGGTTATAATAATTCTCATGGTAATGCCGACGTTTCCAGCAAATTTGACACTTTTGTCAGCCATATTCACATCTGGGGCCTTTGAGGTACTAAGCCTTCCTACTATTGACACCGCATTGCAGTCCGTTGGCTGTATTTGAAAGATGTGCTTCAATTAGAGATAACAAAGCCATGCATGTCATAATAGGCATATCCTGACAGACAGGCGATATTTGAGCAGTACTGGACAATTTTCGCCAAATTTTAAATATTAAAGATAAACCTGTCAATAATGGGAATTTGCATTTAGGCTGATAAAAGGTGATTTTATGACACTGATGGTCATAAAACCACTCCTCTAAAAACCAGCATCGCGTGTTCCCTAAACGGTATTACCCAGAGGAAATGAGTGCTAATAATGCGCTATCTGCATTTTGTGGCCACATTATTGATAAGGGTTACGGTATGCCTGTGCAATGTTTAAGTAAATATTATTCTGCTTCATCCCGTTATAATTCAGTGTGATATTACCACCAATTGCTTATATCCTGTTAACTGGATGTTTTGAGCCATGAGCTGTGGCGAGCAGGTACCCAGAATTTCTGACTTAAAACCTGTCAATCAGTACCGCCATAGCCCGAGTCCGTGTGGCAATGGCGTGTAACTGACCATGTGCTAATACATGAGCGATGTCTCTGTATTAAGAGTATTAAGCTCTACATTCTTGGTGATATACTTTGAGCGAAATATCGTGTCAAGTAATAATAGCCCGGCATAGACTGCTTGCTCACGTAAATAATCACATTGACTTACATTGTAGTAGTAATACCTAGAATGCCTACAATTCCTGGTCGGGCCTCCTTATCTTGGATTTAATCATTGTGTTCTCAGCGAAAAATAAGATTTGATTTTCTATGTGAACATTCTCTAGCAAAAACCGGGCATAATTTATGATTATATTTTGGAACCAGTATTTGTTAGTCCCTCGTACAGCACCTCATGGAATGGAATCGGTAGAATACGGCAATCTAAACATATATGCAAATAACAGCACCACAACACCATCATGTCAAAATAGAAACTCCATACATGAAAACTTGATCCAGTGTGTAAAATAGTTTTTCGCACCGATCTTACTATATTACATTAGCAACAGTACAACATATACTGATAGTTGGCACTCAATATCGTGCACGTCCCTTGTATCCGTTAGGATCAGATAGAGGCACACACTTGCATTTATTAATACAAATAACGACAGATAAATAACCAAGTGTGACAATAGGATCAACAAACCGAAGGACGGTGGATAATGGACTAAATAACCAAGTGTGATGCATACAAATATGAAGTACAGAAACAAACTGACAGACTAATAGACAGCCAATAGGACCAGCAAACCAAAGACTGCCTGGTAGGAAAACTGACAGAACATATTGTGAATTGTAGCTAAAATCAGAGACAATTAGACACATATTATCAAGAAGGGCCACACGATGAAACATGTTGAAATTCCATATCTTTCAGAATTTCTATATTTTTCAATGGATATCTTTTGTGATCCGAACCAAAGTTCATAGCTTTAAACATGTCATCCTTATACACACATTTGATTTTCATACACACATTTCGTTTTCGTACACACATCTAATTGCCATACGTACGTTTCATTCACATACACACGTGTCACTTACTGTGCTCGTGATGCTTGCTGATTAATGGTAGCAGATATTTGAAATCAAGAAAATGTACAGTGATTATTGACACAGAGATTTTTAGTGAAACAGTCTAGAAAATGCTACTATTTATAATATCGCCTGTGATCAATCCACCGCTATTATTCTACAAATACACCACAATTGGTAATTTATGGTGTATTATCTACACGCGTGATTGCACACGTGACCACGTATGATGCACCTTGTAATTTGCAAATGGATCTATTGCAATTTCCATGTGTTTTATATGAAGCACTACCTACTTTAGGTTTCAACGTCCTGTAAATGATCTTAACCCACAGAATAGCATTTACTCTTCTGAATCGATCATGGATTATTGGATCTATTATTAGGCAATAGCCTGGAGATATAGTGTTTCTGTTTCATCACGACTACATTGGAAAATCGACTAAGAAAATAACTCTAGGATTGCTCCACGGAAGCGGAAGAGCGCTATTTTCAGTGGAAAACCCCCCCACTAATATTTCGCCCGACTTTGCACCCACATTAATTATTCGATATCAAGTAATCTTCGACGTCGAAGTAACTGCAATAGGTTGCGAGACATAAGAAGATGCAAACTAAATGTGAGTCACGCTGTATGTTCTAGCTAACACGCTATGAATGTAGAGAAATATTCTAAGTATGGCTAACTATTTCCCTTTTTATATTGTCTGTAGTAACCCCAATCATTCACACGTTGGTGGTTAAGTGTAGGCATGCGTATAATGCAAGCAGCAAATAAGTGGTGTCGATTTGAACTAGAATTAAAATGAATTGGTTATAGTCACCGGCAAGTTGAATGGGATGACGAACGTGACAATTAAGAAAGCCTGGGATAGGCTCAATGACCGACCCAAGTTCTATTCTGAACAAATTCCATAGGCATTACCACATACGCACCTTCATGCGCGTTGAATGCAAAAACAACTACATCTGCCTAAACCCGGATGTTGAAAAACCCTAAATGTGTTTAATTTCCGCTCAGATCGCAACAGGTTTCCTATAATGTACTCAATGTTATCGTTAATCAAAATCTATGAGCAATACTGAAACAAGTAGACAGTATAGAACTCAGTTCAGAATCAACACTCTAAGCGATATGAATATACGGTTATCAGAATATTTGGAAGCAATTTGTGTGGCTGTAGCATAAACTGCGCTTCACTCGCAGTCTAATAAACACGTATGGAAAGAAATACACTTTAACTATTTAATCAGTACTCAACCTTGATAAAATAGTAAAATAACTGTCTGTGAGGACGCGCATCGCGTTAATGATAGCCTACCACTCTGCATGGACAGTGTGGAGGAATGGCATCTTTTATGTACGCAATCGCCTATATTTCCCAAAATGGTAATATTAGGGCCTTTTCTCTTGGGGCGAATCTTGACCAGGATTCATTGAGAAGAACGAACCAACTTACAGAATTACAAGCGGACAAGAAATCGTTGAGATATCAGTAAATTAAAATCTGGCTTATAATTCTCCAAAGTTGGTGTAGACTTGCATCGCGCATGTGCTAGCGAGGTGAAGGTAGCGTGCTTCCACACGCTACTTCATCACAGACACCCCTCCCTCCCTGTAAACCGTTATTAAAGATAAGTAGGCATAAGCCGTTTGAGGCCTAAAAATCTATGTTTGGACTCAATAACTAAGCGGTTAGTCTAGCTCCTATAGAAGGACCGCCAAAATAACGCGGCCTCAACTAAATGAGGGACTAAATAGAAACGACTGCGCTGGCTTCAGTTGAAACCTGCGTACCACCTCCACGTAAAGCAGCATGCATCCCTAACATAAATTACAACACACACACACACACACACACACACACACACACACACACACACACACACACACACCCACCCACCCACCCACCCACCCACCCACCCACCCACCCACCCACCCACCCACCCACCCACACACACACACACACACACACACACACACACACACACACACACACATGATCGTACCACCGACCCGCGGGTCGGGCTTTGTATTCACCTGTCGCTCGCAGCCTTCCTTCCGCATCCCCGAGGCCAGCTAACCAGGATCGTCGGTACCTTGAGTTCAAGCCGGAGATCGAGGAAGAACGCGAGGAGCAGCGGAGAACGGGAGCTACAACTGCATCATGATATGTTCATTACAAATTTGGTTAATACATGTATCGGCTGATATAACCTGATTTGATTCATTCTAGTTCAAAATGAATTTGTCACAAAATCGACATGTGGCATAAATATAGTGTGCCATAGCATGCCTGGACTCTCCACCAGTCTGTCATTTTACAATTACCTGTATATTCAGCGTGTCAATGTGGGTGTCCATCAACACTTGTATATGTCTAATTAAATTCAATCCCAACAACATACAGTCCGTGATCGTAATATATGAGGATTGTCGGCACATTATATTTATTAATCACGTTTTTTGCAGTTTGCATTTTGTATCCATAGCCACGTAAAGAATATATTATTCAAATGTATCATGCAAAATTCTATGGTTTTGTAATTCATTTTGTATGCCGAATGGCGTAATGGATTTTCTTCCAATGTTCATCGATTGAAAACAAATACTTATTTCGCCCCTCGCTTAAATTCGGTGATAGATAAATATTCTTTTTTTTTTTTTTAGTTTTAATCATTGTCAAATTAATATAAATATCATGGATTCAAGACCTAGGCGTTGTTGTCTCTGTACACTATGGGTTAGTTGATGATCTTAATAGGACACTTATCACATGTCAACAATTTCAAGACGGAATATAAAAAGGGGTTACTTTTAAACTATTAGAAATTCGGACGCTGTGTGAGCATCATGAGAACTACTGATTATTTTGAAAGATATTTGACTGAATGATGCTACTAAGTAAACTAAACACCACTGCCTATTACATCATTTTCTCAATAACCACCAGCCATTTCAATGGAGGAAATGCGTACAATGAGGCAATAAGTTTATATATTCACCAACTTAAGCCATCATTTCAAAGAGAGCAACTATACAAATACTCGCATTGTATATTCCGTCAATGCAACCATGGTTTGTTTGAACGAAATTCAATTTCCTCATTGAAAGCGATTGGCATGAATCTATAGCAATTTCGTCAAGTATTGGTGTACTGGGAAGTGTTGTATCATAGCTGATTGCGTGAGTGTGATATTTGCTCTGTACTATGTTCATTGTGGGAGATTATATGCTTATGGTGATTACGTTCATTAGATGCCGATGACAGAGATGAGGAACCAAAATAGACACATCTATGCACCTTGGACACACAATGCAATGAAGACAGCGGAAACGTATCGAGAATGTAATGCGATGTAATAGAGGAATGCCATCTGTCACTCAAGTATCTTAAGTCATAATCAAGTACGCCTTGTCAGCTGACGTCACAGTCAAAATAATGTAGCTCAATCAAGGGAATCCAAACGTCGTCCAGGAGGGTGTATGAATTGCATATCCTTGAGGGATGTGCAATCTAAAAAAATGTTTTGTTGAAAATTATGAAACTAATTTGATCTGGCTCTGCTGCTGCCATAGGCAGCAACAACCCACATTAACTTAGTTTCAAAATATTGACCAGCTTCCCTATATAGTTACCTTTAGATTTATATACTAGCAATTACGAATTCAAAGTTTCCATTCAATCCCAATCCGCGTATCACATGTACAGGATTAGAGAGAGATTGATTGCGCATAGCTGGGACTTGACCATTCTATTTCTAGTATATACATGTAAATCGCCCTGATTGCACACATGCGTAAATGGGCGGGTCTGAGGAAGCTAAGGATTTCGGCTGAGGACAAGACACACCAGTCCAAAGCGAAGAAGGACTGATTGCAGCTGTAGGATGTTTCTACTCCTATAGCCGCATAATACAGTAATCATACATATACGTAAAGATTATTCTTTTATCTCTCTGAATTGTTTCCCTATGACTTACTTTGTACCTCTTCAAAGTACAAGTCAAGATTCAATGTATGTCTCCATACATCTAAGGTAATACTCAAGATCAATTTCTAGCTATGCTTCGCTCATGCATGGCTAAGGCGCGTTCACGTAATGCGCATGTTGTAATCGATTTATATCTTTAACACTGGCTTCTCAGAATCACTGAGTCATCAATGTCATCAAAGATCTGTCGGAGCTATCAATGTCATTAATTACGCTTTAGGTCTGTGATGTCAGCCTATCCGCGACGTAATTGATTCTGACGTCATGTACGTTGTTGACAGGTCGGATATCTCCATTTTCGGACTTTGCATCCTAAAAATAAAATGGAATCCTGAATACTTAGCATGGCTGGCTGGAAGATTTATGTTCCCTGATTTCCACATACACGTGTATGCCATTCTAAGAAATTGTCATGCCATTGCCATGAACATCGTGGTATTGATTATAAATGAAATCTTCGCATATTGTGTTTTTCTGATTTATTAATGTTTTGCCTTTTTCGCAATTCCTTCATTCGCTTGTTTTAGTTGTTGTATAACATGGACGGTTACGTAGGAAAAGAACATGAATTCGGAAAGAGTTGAAATATGCTGTGCAAGTTAGAAATTTTATCAATTCGGCACTTTAAAAATATATTCTACAAATGTAATTTTTAGCGTGGCGTCGACAATGATTTTGCTGTCTTTTATCGATCTTCTTTTATAAAATCATTTCCTTTTTCTAAGCCAATTTGGTACAGAACGTAACTCCATTGTCGATCCAACGCGCTATACTGGATGATGCAATTGATTACCATGCGTCTCCTAATGACCAAATCAATGTATATGCACGTGCTATGCATCGTAACAATAATGCATATCGACCGTCTAACACACCATGCATTAATAATGGATTCACCAAAATATACTGCATGAATCTACGTGTGGAGAGACAATGCTGCATCAAATAAAGACTATATAGTGAAACAGTTAATGAAGTGATTCAATCTTATCAACCTCTCACTGTTGATCTATAGTTGTCTCTGTTACACGTGTAGCACTATATTACAAACACCGATCGTGGATTCATTGACTGAGTATGCTCTTTCAGGGAATATGTCAAATTAGTTTACCAATTTTCAGCAAACTGTTTATTAAATAATAGGCTAAATAGCAAAGATATACAATTCGTACACTTGATGGACTATTCCTACTTCATGATGGAATATTGCTGTCAATTATGAAAGTGGCATCAGCCTATATTGTCGACAGCGACACGTGGTGGGCATTCTATGCTATTTGCAAATCATGTCAGAGACCACATGGCCAGACGTGAACAGGACATTGGCCAAATTGTTTCCCAGATGTTAGTAAACTTCGGACAAAGACTTTGGTTTATGATGATCCACTAAACAAGACCCATGTACGATTGGTAATGCTGCAGAATATGATTAAATTCATGGGATTCATGTCAAAATGTGGTGTATATTTCTTTGCAATGTGTCGAAGACACAATAACATGACCTCCCAGATAATAAATGCTAATTATTTCTTCAGATTTTTTATTTTTTTGAAATAATTTCTACGAAAGTATCATTCTGTATCTGAATATGGCATTGCCTGTAAGTGATTCCCAATTTAAGGAGCAACGCATAAGTGAGTCTAGGCTAGTAGTGTCTTGTTCTTTGGCCAGCTAGAAGTACCACACATAAAGTATGACCTCACACAAGGGATGGCTATATGGTGAATAATACTAGTGTATAAGTGGAATCAGCATGGTATATGTTCTCCCTATAGATTCGTGTTGCCGCATCTCTAAATAGCAATGTATTCCTGTGGCAACTAGACAACGATGGCGAGATTAAGTATTGAGTTAGTGCTATAGAGTTACATAGCAATTTACTATAGGGAATGGAGACGGTTGTTTGACATAACTGTATATAGCTGCCACGTTAGAGAGAACCGCGGCTCCCAAGTCTATCGTAAGATATATTCAAGCCTGTGAATGCGGACTCTTACGGACATGTACGCACGTGTGTAGTTGTCTTTGTGGATGTGCACAGTTGTTACCGTTTAAGTTCATACACTGCAAATCTCTCAGTTATTCATACGATAAATGGCTAAATGATGGTTTCCTTATTCCTTTAAAAATATGGTTGTATACTCCCTTTCGACATGTGCGCATTTGTTACATACATAGTCCTTTTCTTCAAAACAGACTGTACCAGATCATACATTGATTTCTCATCAGAATCTGATGTCAAATATATGTTCTGTTTATTTCAACCTTAACAAATTAAGCGTTAGTCATAAGTATGTACTTACTAAGGCTACTAAATTATAACGAACTGTTTTCATTTGTAAATGTGTCTTGTCATTTTTGACCAAGAGAAATTGCCGGAAAATTAAATCTCGGCTGAAACGCTGTCGACAAAGTGTTGGTTTGGACAAGACATGCATCAATGCTGTGCAACCGTCCTCCCTCGCATGCAGTCAGTTCAAGACAGATGCTGTCCATTTAAGCCTCACGGAACACCAACCACTACAGATAACTTGATTAGCCGAGATGTCGTACAGCGAGAAACTGAGCAAACTCGATTAGAAGTATCTCTTGCGTGAAACATTTAATTAAGTTAGTAAGGTAAGGGTTAATGAATATAGCAGAATGATATACATAGGTCTCGAGTAACGCTATCGTGGTTCAGCAACAACAGCCATCCAGTAGCCATTAGAGTCTCCAATTAGTCAAGCACAAGACACGTATCAGTAGGCACTGGATAAAAACTCCTCGTATGAATAATGAATTTTTTCTCCACACTGTTATGTTTGAGGTAGGTCTTAAAGGCGCACATTCACACCATAATTCTCGTGAAATAAATCGTACACATGTAAAGAGAAGCAAGTCTCATCTCAAATGTTGTATTGGACTGATAGACTTTGTGGATAGATTCCATGTCATGCATAGCCTGTCACATTCCCTTATCTGGATCACAATAATCTGCTTTATAATATCGGTGCAAAAACAGTGATCGCCCACATTTTGTCCCCTGAGGCGATAGTGCGTGATACCATGCACCTGCCAATGCATTACTTTCTTTACTACGTAATACTTTTTTACTCAGCAACAACTTTCAGTCGAACTAGTTTCAAACTATTCGACAGCTTACCTATATAATTGCTTTTCTACCACATTACCAAGCTATAGCTGACACCTCTATGACTGAGCGTATATACCGAGGAATACACGCGAGGTACTTTCTGATTGGTTCAACAGTAAATCATAACAGGCGTTATAGGCTGTAGAAATGTATCACCATTTAACTACTAATTAAACTACTAAAGCCTGCATATGGTTCGTTGTTGGCATGATAAAAAGCTAAAATATCCGGAATGGATTATGGGTGGCAAATCCTATCTTCTGACTGGTTAGTATGAGATAAGGTGCGATTTCCTTTAATACTTTTAGAAGATTAAGTTGTGAACCTCAGTGCAATGAAAATGAATCGAAATAAAGCTTACATATCCTGTTTTCATTCCCTATAGGCATAACTCATTAGAATTTTAGGTATGAACTTGAATTAGAGACTCGTGACTCTAATTCAATTTACAAGTTCAAAAATGATATTTATTTATGTGGAATGGGATCGTCATATGCTAAGACTTATTTGCTTTTAATACAACGAGGTATACAATTTAAGCATCTAAATGTATACAATCTTAATCAATTTATGTTTACACATTTTGGTGCGAATGCGTCCTTTTATTCAAGGCAATTTTCGTATACCACTGGTCTGGCCATATTTCAAATGATGCACATTGATGACCCTGTGTCTGTGATTTGGGGAATCCCTTCAAAACTTACTTCTACGTATTTTAATTTCAAATCAACCACATTGTCAATCTATCGATTATATTGAGATTGCTCTAACTAGTAGTCACCAGTAAGTGGATTTCATTGCTCCGGGACTTGCCCAAAATCAATTGACTTATCACTTACACACTAACCGTAACATACTTTTTACAATGAGACATGATGAGTAGCTTAGAGCAACAAATTACTGTAATGTTAATTAAAGTATTTACACTTTGTTTGCAGTTCTGATGTGCACACTGTCATACATCTACATAGTTATATAACATAGTTTTGGCAACCGTTCTGCACATTCATAGGTTTGTTTATCAGAAAATTATTTGGACCTAAATGTATTCAAGGATATTTCAAATACAGTGACTACCTTTTGGTAATGAATTCAGCAATGGTGAACCTGGACTTCAGTCGCGACTGACAGCCACTAAACATCATGTGGAAATCGTCACAGCTATGTTTCACCACTGTAATGCGTGGTTAATCACGTGATCAGCAGCATCTGCTATTAAATATAGGTGTCAGTTGAGGCTTCCAATTTTAGGTATGACCCATCCATTTCTAGCCAAGCGCTTTACATCGATTTATATACGTTGCGTACTGAATGACAAGAATCCCATTTTTAATGTAACTATAGATGCTGATGATATGGTGGTAGTGGTGGTAGTGGTGGTGGTGGGGCTGATGGTGGTGGTCGTGCTGGTGGTGGTGCGTGTGGTGGTGACAGTAGTGACGGTGGGTAGGCTGATGATGTTGTTGTTGTTATTATTATTATTATTATTATTATTATTATTATTGTTGTTGTTGTTGTTGTTTTTGGTGGTGGTGGTGGTGGTGGTGGTGGTGGTGGTGGTAGTGACGGTGGTAACGGTGGTGACGGTGATGTTGGTGATCATGGTGATCATAGCTTTTGGTTGTGGCTGTGGTCGTGGTGGCCGTGGTCTCTTGTACAATTCTTTTGGTGGTGGTGGTTGTTGTAGTGCTGGTGGTGGTTGTGTTGTGGTATTGGTGGTGATGGTGGTGATGATGATGTTGGTGGTGGTCGTGGTGCTTGTGCCTGGAGTGGTGTTACTTGTGGTTATGGTTCTCATTTGTGTGGGAGTGGGAGTTGGGAATGGTGGTGGTGGTGCTGCTGCTGTTAGTGGTGTCGGTGGTGACGGTGGTGATGGTGGTGGTTGGCTGGTGGTGCTGGTGGTTGTGGTGGTGGCTATGGTGGTGCTGGTGGTGGTGGGCTGGTGGTGGTGGAGGAGGTTGTGGTGGTGGTAGTGGTGATGGTGGTGGTTGTGCTAGCAGTAACGGTGGTCACGGTGGTGACGGTGATGTTGTGATCATGATAACCATGGCTGTGGTGGTGTTTGTAGCTGTGGTGGTGGTGGTCTGTGGTGTTGGTGTTGATTGTGGTGATGGATCGTGGTGATTGTCTTGGGAGCGGTGCTGGTTGTGGTTGTGCTGGGTGGGGGGGGGGAGTTGTTATTATTATTGTTGTTGTTGTTGTTGTTATTTTTGGTTGTGGTGGAGGTAGTGGTCTGTGGTGGTCTGTGTTGGACGTGGTGGTGGTTGGTGGTAGTGGTGGTCGTGGTTGTAGTGGCAGTGGTCCTGGTTGGTGTGATGATGTTGGCATTGTTGTTGATGGTTTTGATGGTGGTGGTGGTGGTGGTCGTGGTCGTAGTGGTTGCAGTGGTGGTGGTGGTGATTTCGCTATGGTGAGGTGTGTTATCTGTGGTGGTATTGATCGTGGTGGTGACGGTGATGTTGGGGATCATATTAATCATGGTTGTGGTGGTGCTTGTGGCTGTGGTTGTGCTGGTAGTGGTGGTAATGATGGTAATACTGGGGATAGTGGTGACGGTGGTGATGATGGTGGTAGTGCTGGTGGTATGTGGTTCTGACAGTGTTGCTGATGGTGCAGGTGATGGACGTGGTATTAATGGTGGCGGCGATCTTGATTGTAGTGGTGGTGTTCGTGGTCCTTCTGCTGGGAGTGGGCTGGTTGTGGTTGCGCTTATCCTGGGTGTAGCTTGGTGGTGGGGCGGGGTGTGTTGCGGAGGAGGGAGGGTGGAATTGGGTGGTGGTGGTGCTGCTGCTGGTCGCAGTGGTATTCCTGGTGACGGTGATGAACGTGGTGTGGGTGACGGTGCTGTTGTTGTTGTTGTTGTTGTTATTGTTTTGGTGGTCGTGTTGGTGGGGGTGGTGGTGGTGGTTGTGGTGGTGAGGGTAGTAGTGTTGGTGATGGTGGAGGTGGTGATACTTCTGCTTTGAGTGGTTCTAGTTGTTGTTGTCCTGGGAGGAGTGGGGTGGTGATGGTGGTTGTTGTTGTTGTCGTGGTGGTGGTAGTGATGTTGGCGGGGTGGTTTCATTATTTCAATGTACAACTGGATAAAAAGGATCGAACATATGCCATTACAACAAGATGTATGACACCAACAGACATAACGTATGTGTTCAAATTCCAGGTGATCCGATCGATATGATTCAGATCTCCACTACCAGCCTGTATTAATGCTTTTCTTGTACGACACACATGATAGGCGAAAGCAGTTTCTCTCATATTAATCAGAATATCGCAAGTCTCTATCAATTTAGGCAGCAACACCATCCACTCAAATTAGTTGCACAATCTTCAACAGCTTACGTTCTGGAAATTGAGAATCAGAGTGTGTAGGGCCAATATGTCTCCAAGTTTAGTTCCAATATTTTTGTATAAGAACGAAGGGAGTGTGGTATATAGCCAGACTGTCAGTCATTTTTACTAAACATGCTTCCGGAATTTCATAATTGTAGCTTTATTTCGATGTGATTATCTGAATACCCATGCCTTGATTTATATTTTCGCAAAAAATGTATCTGAATTACTACAATTTATATAAACTCTGATGTGATCGTGATCTGTTCTAGGACAGGCTTGCATAACTAAAAACATAGCATCCATGATCTGGGGTAATTGCGGACAATTGTTTAAGGAAGATGTTATCTAATTTTGATAATATGAATGACGTTAAAGGAAATGAGTGGAATGGCAAAATCAATGATGTTTCCTCAAGTACATATTTACTATTGAACTTAATATCGCTGATCTCATAGCATGGCCATCATAGCATGGCACGACTTCAAAATCCGAGATGTTCTGTCCCATGCCAGTACTCACGGTTATTGTATGACCTATTCTTTAAGCAACAAAATGCATCGATTCATTCACTAATCTGCCTATGGGGTCTTCTCGCATTTCACTCGAAGGCTTCAGTGCATTCAATAGAAATACAATCACACATACAAATCTTGGAATGGGTGCGGGGTGTCTGGGTGTGTGATTGGGTACATTGGCTGTTCTCTTTCGAGATGAGAGTGCTGTTACGTACCAATCAGTGGTCATCGTTTTATATTGCTCTTCGAGTATTTAAAGTGGCTGGACGTGTTCGAACAAAAACGACTTGTAATTTCTCACCTCACTTAGCTAGGCAAACGCGAGTGCAATTTGACCCGGAATTGAATCCAGAATGGAAACTCAGTCACATTGAAAAAGCTGCAAATTGCGCAAAGCAGTCAATAAAGAATAGTTATTCGACACGCTAATCGCATCAGTCTGGTAGTTGCTGCAGATGGTGACGCGAATTAGGCCGATTATCCAGGGTGGACTGCTATTCAAATTCATGTGGTAACCCGAGAGATGTGCTGCTCAGCAGGAGAATATTTACATTCTACACTATTGATTTACACAGCGGCAAGAGAAGGGACATTCACGCTCAATTTCAAACGTATCCGATCCTCTCGAGTACTCGGGTACGAGAGAGAGAGAGAGAGAGAGAGAGAGAGAGAAAGAAAGAGAGAGAGAGAGAGAGAGAGAGAGAGAGAGAGAGAGAGAGAGAGAGAGAGAGAGAGATAGAGAGATCAGTTAGTCAATTGGTTATTCTATCCATATATCGCTGGGTATGTCAGTCGTTCTGCTGTTCAGTCAGCCAGCTGGGTGGGTAGTCAGTCAACCGATCAGTTCGTCAGTCAGTCCCTCTGGCAGCGACGAGCAGTCGGCCGGGCGGACAGTTAGTCACCCATGCGATCAGTTCCTCATTAGCCCATTTGGTAGCTTGGACAGTTGGTCGGTCGATTATTTGGACAGTCAATCAGTCAGTCAGACTGCCAGCCAGCTAGCCAACCAGCAAGCTAGCCAGCCAGTCAGTCTATCAGTTATTTACTCACTTACTCGGTCAGTCAGTTAGTCGGTCAGTCAGTCACTTGTTTGGGCAGTTGGTGATCCGCTTAGGTAATTTCTCAACATGCGGAGAAGGTTAGAATACAAACAACCTAACACTGATGAAATCTTCTTACATTCAGCACGTGCAATGTAAGATATGGTATGGGTGTAAAATAAATGCTCTCTTGAAAACGAATGTTTGTCTGAACAAAGACAAAACTTCGATATCCGTTCGCCTGCCAACCTGCCAAATATCATGCGGTAATATCCGCATACTCGACCATCTTGCCATATCAGACTAAAGGCTTTGCTACGCCTCGGGAAAGCATTTTGTTGATGAGCTGGGCTCTATCATTTAGCGGGAAAGATGGACACTTGCGTGCGTGCTTCTGGGCCTTTCAACATACCTCTGAAGCTGTAGTCTTTTGTTGAAGCATCGAATTAATGAATATGTTTACATGCCACCACATTGACCATCTTAACGGCAGCATGTCCATTGCCGCTGCTTACTCGCTAATTCAGGAGCACAGCCTCAGGCCACTTTCATATTCTAGTCACTCCAATTCATTTTATCTTAACAGCTTATCTATTTATAGACAGAGAGCTAGTTAATTATTAGAATGAAGACAAAACTAAGGTAATGGTAGGATATTTACTGTTTTGTGATGTGCCATGGTGCAGGTTCTTTACCGCGGGTTAAAAGAATTGACACATATATGCGTAGCGCTATTCCTATTCGAAATATAGTATGTCCATTGCTGCAAATCCATTAAGAATTCCGCTCGATGTCTGTATGTAATTGATCTGAGGTGTGCTGGACCATAGCTATTGTAAATGTATTATCTATATAAGGTAATATTTTTCGAAAACAATTCACTTGCTAATCGGTCCATTGTGCCACTTCTTTTCTCTCTTAATTCCGTGCTGCGTTCAATCGGAACATTGAAACCGTAACGGAGCTTTTACGAGAGTGCTTGTATTTTATGAAGACCCTGATGAAAAGCCTGCATTGCTTAGTTCACAAGTCTTTAATTGTCACTATTTGTGCGTGAGTCAGCAGTATTGATGCGAACAACGGAAAATTTACTTTCTCATGGCACCTAACTAGGCAGAATTGAATGCAACAGATGGGTGTGGCGTAGGAAGGAGTTGGTGGTGATATTTAAAATGTTCATAATTGATATGCACGGTGTCAAGTCAAGGGCAGGGTGAACGGAGTTTAAGTGCATTTCTCTGAATTCCCTTTTGATTACATTAGGTTATTTGCTGAGCATACGGCTCAGTGTGCTACCGAATCACTATATATCGATGTCACGTCGTTTCGATGTCATTGCCGCACACGCTACACATCGATGTCAACAAAAGAGAATGGCAAATCCCATAAAACATATTTGTTGGAATTACAGATTCGTCTTTCCATACTAAAAACTAATACCTACCGCACGAAGCCTGGCGCCTGACCAACACCAAATCTATCCATATCGATTGGTCGTTTTTCAAAGTAACCATTTCCCCCGCGCTTGACTCAGTGATTTTTTTCTTTTTTACTCGATAGAGGAAAGGTACGCTAACATAGATATTTTCATCGAAATGTCTATTTTATTTAAGTGATGTCTTCATTCCCCACCTCAAGCGATAACAATAAATCGCTATCGCGATTATTTTATCTAGCGGTTAGTCGAGGTTATCAAACACACAGCCTAGGGCTACTGTTTTATGTTTTGAGACAAGGCATGGTGATTGACACATTTGTTCAACCTGCGTTGAGGAGAAATCATTCAACCTTGTAACAAAATAAGGTGAGTCCAGAGCCGGAATATGGCAAGGGCTAACGGACTACAGCTTCAGGGCCCCAAAAATTAAGGTGCCCAAAAACCAAAATGAATTGGTGCATTTTACCCATTTCAACATTATAATAGTAGTAGTAGTAGTAGTAGTAGTAGTAGTAGTAGTAGTAGTAGTAGTAGTAGTAGTAGTAGTACTAGTAGTAGTAGTAGTAGTAGTAGTAGTAGTAGTAGTAGTAGTAGTAGTAGTAGTAGTAGTAGTAGTAGTAGTAGTAGTAGTAGTAGTAGTAGTACAAATAAGTGTAATCCGGCACTGCCTGAACCCCTATTGTATGTGGAGGTGAATGCTTCATCAACATAAAGTATGTTTTCCATTTAGCGGATCTTATTATCTGTCATTACAGCGATCATATCTGTCATTAGCAACAGCAGCTGCACATGAGATGTTTCAAACTGACATTCCAATCTAAATGTTTTTTTGAGACAATACACACTTTGAATGGTCCATACACATAGCCATCTAAAGCATGTCATTGCGAACAAATTTTCTGAGAACGTGTGCGTACCAGTAGAGACATTATGTAGCATATCAAACGTTTATCCAAACTATTAGTGACTAGCAAAAGGACGAGAGATGATTGTGAGGATTCTTATCACACACATACACACACCTACCCATACACCTACACACACAACACACACACACGCACGCACGTACGCACGCACGCGCGCGTACGTAGTTACCTACATACGTACGTACGTACTTACGTACGCACGCACGCACGCACACATGAACGCACGCACGTACACACACACCTACACGCACGCACGCACGCACACACGCACGCACGCACGCACGTACTCACGCACGCGCGCGTACGTAGTTACCTACATACGTACGTACGTACGTACTTACGTACGCACGCACGCACGCACGCACACATGAACGCACGCACATACACACACACCTACACGCACGCACGCACGCACACACGCACGCACGCACGCACGCACGTACGTACGCACGTACGCACGTACGCACGTACGCACGCACGCACGCACGCACGCACGCACATACACACACCTACACACACCTACACACACACGCACATAGACACACCTACACACACCTACACACACACGCACGCGCGCACACACGCACGTACGCACGCACGTACGTACGTACGTACGCACGCAGGCACACACATACAATCTAGTGGAAGAAATGTAGTTATCCATATCAACGCTCGCAAACCATTCATTGGTTATGTCTCCTAACATATAGTGACTCAACTTCATTTGCAAATAAACAATTACGTAATTTGCACAATCAGCGTCACGAGGATTCCATTCATAGATGAAACTCTGCTATGTAGATTTAGCTGCTGATATATGACACTGTGAATCCTAAAGACAAAACTCATTGACAAATTCGCATACTTATAATTATAGGAAAGAACAACTCCTGCTCCATTGTGATATTGTACTTCAAGTGTGTGAGGATTGTGAAAAATGTAATTTATTCCGGCTCGCATTTAGGAGAGAATCAATACTACAACGGCAGAACATGTCGATTGGGTAATCGAGATAACGACTATATTATTACGTGTCGATAATAAAACTCAGGATGAAGACTATTCTGTCATGATTTACATTCACATCATCCAGTTTCAAAATAAATGACGATGTGGATATAACTGGGTGAAGTGCGTGGTATGGAAATCCACCAACACAGCAATAAATTCCTGCAAATCTATAGTGTTAGGATGAAAACATTCAAATGCGATTACTTCAGGACAAATTGTGCCCGAAACGTATTTTCTTAGGACAGACACATTTAGTGATTTGCTATACACCTCTGCGGGCAATTTATCCCAAACCACGCACTGATATTAATTTAATGCAAACCGTATGCAACAGCGCAGATTTGCCAAATTACTGTGCACTGGTACCTTGTTAGCAACGCTTAGTGCAAGTTTGAAACTTCGATAACTTTAAAATAATTTTATAAATTGGAATTCAGAATATAGATTGTTTAATCAGCCACAACTTTTATCTATTCCAGTGAACGCTCATCGCGTATTAATCGCCTTTATACATCTCGCTAATACAGGAAATTCAATAATTAAGTATGTGTGGCATCGGTGAACCGGTTGATGATAAACAATGGAAGCTTCAATGATATCATCCTAGTTTTGTAATACATACGCGTCAATTTCACTGACGAATCGTACGCATCAATTTCCCTGACGAATCGCCATTTAGGATTACATTTTATTTGAAAACATATGCAGATTTTGAAAGCACTGTTGGTATATGATGTTACTATCTACCAGTAAATTTCACACCTATGATTCTTACAATGGGATAACTATTTCAATAACCTTCTGAAACCAACTAACCATTGCCATTGTGATGAGAATATGTAATGTGTATGTAGATCTTTCCAATGCAAATAACACATAGCAATAAATTCCCGCCTGTTTCCTGATTACTGGAGTACTGCTGCATTTACCGATACACTCATTCTCATTCAAGGTATATTGCATTTGGGTGTTCAGTGATGCCATACACTGTATGTGTCATCTGGAAAACTCTCTGTATGGCATTCACTGTCTGTGATATCTGAGAGGTTCCTAGGTAATGCAGTAACCTTTATCAAACTATTTGATTGACTAGCTGAAGATTAGTGTATTCGCTCTGTGGTGGGATAATAATAAATAATAGTACATTTTTAGAGCGCTTAATCCATGCAACTGCATGCTCTAAGCGCTAACGCGCGTAAGTATTCTATGGATATGCTATTTGAAATAAATAGAATTTAAGATTGGATTTAAAGATTTCTAAAGTTGATGAGTTTCTAATTTCATTTGGTAAGTTATTCCATTCGGTAGCTGCAGTGAAAGAGAAAGTTTTATGGCCATATGTTTTAGAGTTGACCTTAGGTACTTTTAGTAGATTTAGATTTGCAGATCTGAGAGAGCGACCAGGAATGTAAGGTTGTACAAGGTCAGAGAGATAGGCTGGTGCTGTGCCAGATACACATTGGTATGTCAGACATAGTGTCTTAAAAGTTATTCTTTGCACAATGGGGAGCCAGTGCAAATCATGTAGGACCGGAGTAATGTGTTCTCGCTTGGCACACAGGGATATGATTCTCCCTGCAGTGTTCTGGACCACCTGAAGTCGCTGAATAAGTTCTTTTGAGGCGCCAATCAGGAGGCTATTACAATAATCCAGGCGCGACGTTATCAATGCTCGTACTAGCATGATCGCGGCCTCTTTTGTGATATAGCGCCTGATGCTGCCGATATTGCGCAATTGAAAATAGCAGACTTTGCAGATGTAACTAACATGTTTATCCATAGTCAGTTCATTGTCTAAGTATACGCCAAGATCCTTTACGACATCCTTTGGATGCCCCATTTCCCTAATATATTTGGCGTGCACACGATGAATTGATGTGGTACCAATTGGTCAGATAGAACAATGTACCGCAATCTTTTGCAATTAATGTCAGTCAAATATATGATGTCATGATGAATGACGTCACATAGAGGTTGACGCCACAATCAATTACGTCATGAATGACGCATCTAAGTCCGTTATAGATGCATACTAGTCCGTCAAGTTGTGGATTGTATGTCCTTACTATTTAATAGCCAATATGCTGAATATTTTGAAACTAATTTGACTGGTCGCTATTGCTGCCAGAGGCGAAGCGTGGGTGGAGCTTAGTTAGAGATGAGCGGAGCACAGCTAAAACTGGAATAATCCACTGGGTGACCAATGCGTGGGTATCTTTATTTTATTCACAAAGCATATATCACGCATCGTAAATAATAGTCCCTTTATTTTGTGTGTTAAGTCGAAACAGAAACATTCCATAAAATATAAATCTTAGACAAAAATTACACTCACAATTATATTGAATCGCATCATTATACAAGGGGAATCGTATGGGATTGTGGGCTAAGATAGATGTGAGACGCGTATGTTCAAACACTGGTCAATGATGTGAACGCATTACCACGATTTCTCCTGACAAACGAATCGTACAGTCTATCAACATAGGGAACACGTTTAGAAAAAAGTCCGGTAATTGCTATTTTAGTAAACGCCACTAACCAAGCTGGTGCTAAAACATGATTAAGCTAATGGAGACATAGTGTACTAATACAACAGGGCACATGACATATCCTTCGATTGCAAACCTTTAAGCCTTGCTCATTCAGCAAGTTTCAGACTCCTTTCATGATCCGATTATGATTTAAATATTTAGCACAATATCTCGGAAATGGCAATTTAGTTGTAGCATTTGTTCCGAGTGGCCTATCTAAGAGGAAGAAGATCACTTGTACTTTACCATAATACAGAATATACCGTGTACTAATACAAAATGTCAAGAAACACTTCCGAGTGATGTTAAAATGGATATAGTTCAGCCACGTGAATTGATGAGCAAAGCCTCTCGGCCTGAGGGGCACAGAAAGGTACTCCATGCGAAAGTACTGGCATTCATTGTAATGGAGGTATCTAGCTTGTCCGTCAATCATATGATGTCATAATCAACTACACCGAATGTAGGCTGACGTCGTAATCAATTACATCATGAATGACGCGATATAGTCTGGCACAAACACTTAATTGTCCGTCAAGTTGTACGAATTGTATGTCTTTACTATCTAATAACCATTCTGTTGAATATTCTGAAGCTGATTTGACTGGGTGCTGTTACTGCTAATCGCATTAGTTTCA
Organism: Chaetoderma sp. LZ-2023a; assembly: GCA_034401795.1. Classification (NCBI taxonomy): domain Eukaryota; kingdom Metazoa; phylum Mollusca; class Caudofoveata; order Chaetodermatida; family Chaetodermatidae; genus Chaetoderma; species Chaetoderma sp. LZ-2023a. Next base: position 26,743,439 of record CM067360.1, on the reverse strand, counting down.
AAATATTTAGCAGCTTACCTGATAAACCTTCTGGAATTTGAGATTCGGGGAGTTGAGCCAACAGTACCCAGTCAAATTAGTTTCAAAATATTCAACCGCTTATCTGTGTATTTTTTTTTAAATTGCGATTCAGGGAATGCAGAGGTTGATCGGATCCCAAAACAGGGAAATCATGTGTGGAGCATAGGTAGAAATGGGCGGGACATAACAAAACTGGGTTCCTCAATTGGGCGTTAAGGATTATAAATCCAGCAGATGGCCCCTACGCAAACGTGATGAACATCATAAACGTTCTGCATAATGATCACAATGAGTGGGGGCGGTGTGGGGGGGGGGGGTGAGAAGACAATCGAGGACTGAACCGGGGATACTTTACAGGTGTTTCCCGGGCTGGGGGTGGGGGTAATAAATATATACCCCTGTCCATTGATCAGATGATACACGTGTTCTCGAACCCCAAAAAACGATTGGAATTTAAGGTGCAAAAAAGCTATTTAACGTACTCTTAGTGACAAAGGTGAATATTTACTGCGCTTTTCAATTCCTGTTTATTTAGCTTTTGAACATTTAAATACTATTCCCTAACTCAACTGCATACAAATCATGCAAATACATTGTGGAACATTTAGAAACTGGTATGGCTTTCGCAATATTTAACATAATATTTCTTATGCCTTTAAGATCTTCGTGTATCTGGAGCGGCAAGAATGGTCACAACACATGCACACGTCTGAAAGAAGATTTAACCCTGTAGCGCTCATCGCGGCCACCACGGCTTCTGTACTGGTCTTGAGAAATGCCCATTTGCAGACCACGAGAAGCCTATTTCTAAAGAGCTACCACCGAAATGACTGGCTCGATAACGGAGCCAGTTATTTTACTACCAACATTTTAAAAATAAATAAGTGTGTTGGATGTGCTATTGTCTACGTTATCTATCTTGTTTGCTACATAGTATAACTGAATGTGTCATTGTTACCTAGGGCATTAACGAAATTCAACTGGGCTAGCATCGTGAAACAACATTCATACTTACTGGGATAGAGTGGATACTATATACTTGTTTAGGAAAACCGACTATGGGGGAATCAAGTTTTAGATATGTTCCACACCGTCTCTAGCTAAGCTCCACCTTCCATGCTCTCTCTGAATCTAAATTTCAGAAAACCATACCATAAACTGCCTACAGCAGTAACAGCACCCAGTCAAATTAGTTTCGAAATATTCAACAATATATTTATTAAATGGTAAAGACATACAATTCGTACTACTTGTCAGAATTTTAAGAGTCTGTGACATATTATATAGGATCATTCATGACGTAATTGATTATGACATCAGCCTGCATTTGACGTAGTTGATTTTGACGTCATATAATTGACAGGGAAACCGGATTCATTAGTTGACTAAGTAGAGTATTAACATAGAGAGGCGTCGTCATACCAATGCATCGAAATACGTCTATATTAATTGAAAGTATGTATCCATTTCACGCCCTGGTGAAAGGTATGTATGAAATATCCATGAGACTAGGCTTGAATGTTTTGACCTTGGCTCATGTCACCACGCGTCATTTAAACCCCACGTGTCATTTAAACCGTGAAGGTGGATAGTAATCATAATGCTATTCTCAATGGTCAGTTTAGCTACTCTTGACCGCTACTACGCGGCATGACAATATAGCATCACCATCGCCACTGTACTGCCCCCAGGAGTTGCATCATAATATATAATAATAATAATAATAATAATAATAATAATAATAATAATAATAATAATAATATTCTTTATTTTGCGAGGGTAAATCGTCAGTTGCCTGATGTCAACGGGGCCCTCAAACATATATACACTATGAACAACAACATATAATATACACTGAATGTTTGTACAAATGTCGAAAAATACAAAACACAATGTTAATTAGATTAATAATAAGAAGAAGAATAATAGCATTATTATATTTTATATTATGATTGCCTACTTATAACTTGCGCACCTACACTCATATAGACACACATTAACGCACACATCTACGGACTTACATTCATACATATACGCACACAATTGCGCGAGCATGGACGTACGCACACATACACAACGGACAGACATGTAGACAAACAATCTACCTCAAACGCATTCTTTCTTCAAGGCAATTTTACGGTTAAGCTGTTCAATATTTTGAAAATAATTTGTCCGGACTGCTGTTGTTGCCTATGGCAGCTTAGGCCGTGTTCTTAGGGGATAATCAATCAGGAATAACGTCTTACTGATGTATGGTGTTATTCCGGATTGGCTCCAGCGTGAACACGACCTTAAGATATAAGCGGGGACTTGTTCATTGTTCATGAAGGCGCTAGATACGTCATTTTATGAATTTATTTGAATATGACGCCAGACTATAAGTGACTTACGCACACCTTCATGCCCTTATGCACACATGTGGGTACCCATTTATGTACAATTAAATAATAGTGTTAGCTAAGATCTGTCCAACATTAGCCTGAGTTGGGATCGATCGAATAGGTAGGGCCCTTAACTCCGTAAATATATTTCTTTATTTACATAAATATATACCTTTATTGTGGTGTAGGTATGTTGACTGAATAATTTGAAACCAATTTGACAGGATGCATTTTCTTCTCGCTGGGAGTAGATGCGCCTAGTCAAATTGGCTCCAAATTATCCAACATAAAGTTTATTAACAGTAAATACATACACTTCGTATAGTCTGACCGACTATTTAGCGTTCTTGACTGACTAAGATGACATTCATTGTTTAGTTTGTTTGTTTGTTGTGACGTCAACCTGGATGTGACGAAATTGATTACGACGTCATATATTTGATTAATACATTTGATCGAAATTGATTATGACGTCATATATGTGATTAATACATTGGAGTGGATTCATTAATGGTATAAGAATTATTTTGCGATTTCAAAATATACCAAGACCAATCTATGGTAATCAATTACATGCAGAGTTATTATTTTGACAGCAGATAAACATTGCTGAGATAAAGTGTGCACAGATTTGGCATACCTAGTTTGAAACACAGCAGACTACTTCTTGGAAGATTAATATCAGCTTCCTCAACCTCGTTTTCTACGGTCCCTTGCTTCAAAAATTATATAATAGCATTTCGAGGTTTTTTATATCGGGATAAATCTTGAACATAGCTTTTATTAATATCGATTGCGTGATAATATAAGTATCGATACCTACACTATTGGGACAGTTACCTCGACGTCGGTGACATTGTTTCAGTACAATGCATATGCACGTGTTCGACTGGCTGCCGGAGACGATCAGGTGCATATCTTGCCTCCAAAAAGGACTCTTTTGGTAATTAGAACGGGGCATTGAACAGAAGCGAATGTATCTATCTTATCAGAAATAGAATTGTATTGTATCCAAACAATAAAGGATTGTGCGGATTGACATTAAATAGCATGCTGATTCAACTGTTATTGAATATATGCGTCTATATACCTGCATATGATTGATTTCATGTCCTCAAGATTGCCTGATACAATACAACAACATTTTCTAAACGCAGCAAATATCAATATTATGATTGTTTTGGTGGCGTATAGATATGTTTCCTAAATCAATGAAATTCTAGTAAAATGTCAGACATGTTAATATAGACCGGTGACAAATTATTTGCGAGCAGTAATTTTATATTGCACAATAAACATAGTCTAAGCTTGGTTGCTTGATCAATGAAAGCGTATAACGTATAGCTGAGATACATGCATATTTTTGTAGACAGGCACCGTGAAATGCATGGGGCGTGAACGTGAGAGAGAGAGAGAGAGAGAGAGAGAGAGGGAGAGAGAGGGAGAGAGAGAGAGAGAGAGAGAGAGAGAGAGCGAGAGAGAGAGAGAGAGAGAGACAGAGAGAGAGAGAGAGGGAGAGCAAGAGAGAGAGAGAGAGAGAGAGAGAGAGAGAGAGAGAGAGAGAGAGAGAGGGGTGTGTGGAGAAAAGAAGGGATGGCGGTAAGGCGGGAGGGAGGGAGCGGGCGAAGGAGAAACGTCTTGCCAGTGTGTATTTGTTATAAATTCCCAGCATGCTACTAACTTCATTGTCGATTCTAAACTCTTGCTAAGGATGATACAAATATAAGTGATTAACATTGTAATTAGGTTGTGCATACTTCATATGCATTGAAACACTAATGCGTACGTAATGCGTCTTCCAGTCTAATTTGATGAATGGGGGTCTGATCATTGCCGGAGCACTACATGCTATATTAAACATCTTATCCTGAAGGATAATACACGATACATACTTTAGATTGTAAGAAAGACTATGGTGAATAGTTAGCAACCAATCCAACTGGAAGCTGTTGCTACCTTTGTTTGTTCTAAACATTCAACAGCTTACCTGGACATTGAAATACATTGACTCTAGGTTTAAAATGGTTAAATAGAAGAAATCATTGAACTAGTTAATGATTTGTCTTACTCCTAGCCTCAATTCCCTGAATTGATTTGACAATGCATCACACTGAATTGTACCAGTCCAATAAATATAATCTGCACCAAGCATTGTTTGAAAGATGGATGTCTCGGCTCTGCCAAACAGAGGTGGACACATCACTATCCGCATAGTAGACATATTTACAGGAATGAACTTGTCTCTCGGAGGTGTTCCATATCGGCTTGCTCCTGAACTCTTATCACGTATCATATATTAGCTAGTTTGCCATCATATCACTTTACATATGCACAGATCTAGTTAAATACATATGGTGTTGGGTAGTGAATGGAGAGCTGAAATATAGAAAGGTAACTAGACTGAAATCATACCTGGGATATATTAGAAAGCATTTGCACACATTATTCCCGAAATTGCTTTTCTAGAAACTGGATGATAATATTCTAAGGGAAACAAGATTGTGGCTTTGTGTTATTGTAGTTTGTGATATTAGATGCGCTCAATGCCATCCTCATGCAACATTAATTCATACTAGAATATCTTTCCATGTGCAGATTGGATGAATCAGATACAAACTTGTACTTTTCAATATGATTCAGTCAATTGAGGAGTCTGTCAGTTTCTAGCCATACCAAGTTCTGGCTAATCGTGTTGGAATCGATTTAAAACTTTGAAAACCTTAATTCCCATATTTAAAATGTACGCCATATGTGCAGGTAAGCCGTTGAATATTTTGCAACTACTTTGATTGTGAGATGTTCCTACCGAAGGTGGCAACAACTCCTAGTCAAATTTGTTTCAAAGTATTTACAATCGCTGTAAATTCATCAAAGACATGCAATTCAGACATCTTTGTAACCGACCATTTGTATCTTCGTGAAGGATCTGACATTTTGATTGAGGCATCAGCTAACACATGTCGATTATCGCATCAGCTACCTGAGCGACAGATCAGAGCCCCCCCCCCCCTCCCACCCCCGCCCATTGTACGCAATATTATGAGCTTTATATTTATGCATGCACGATGCAGTTCTTGGCTTTGTGGGGCATTTCTTCATGATAAATATTGAAACATGCCCAGACTGTATATCCGGTTCTCGGAATATAGAGAGTTTAAAACTAGGTGCAGTCAAGAGAAAATGATCCATACTATAATTGTATCTAGGTTCTCTCGATCTTTCACAAACATGTAGCAGAATTACATAAATTAAAACCTTCACCAAACATGCAAACATAATCTAATCCTGATCAATCGAACTCACTGGAAATCATAGCTCTGATAAAATTCCTATTATCCAGCGAGTCCAAAACTAAATCACCTCTGGTATTTCTCTTTATTGTAGCGAAGAATAATGGAAACGATGATAAGGTATTCATGGGAATTGATTTACGATTTTCGATTTCTACAAACTTGTATACAAGTCTTAGTGCCAGTTATTTCTGCAAGACTACTTGCAGTCGAACATTTTAGCACACAGATGCGCTTTAATTCCCACGAATTGCGCACTTGAGAATGAATCGATCTTATTTGATCTATTATCGTGTAACAGCCGGGAGACAGCAAATCGCAGTCCAAGGAATTAAGTAAATATTGCATATATCTTGTTTGACTAATGATTTAAATTTGAGCAATGACATTCATAGAACCGAACAGTTTATTGAAAGAGTGCTATGAGTGTGACGTCTTTCATGGTCAGTTTCATGGCCATAGACATGGTTTGAGTGCAATAGTCTATCTTTCTTTTCTAAAAGGAAATGCTCTTTGGCAAATTTTCTGCTGACAATTAACTGGTCCTTTCACCTTTGTCTCGTTTTGTATGCGATCTCGAAACATGTACATCGAGATCTACGCACCTTGGTGTCCATATAATAAGACGTTCAGACAAGGAGACCAATCATGGTACACAAATGATTTACACTATGAAATTATATATGTGAATATTTGGAATCTAATTTATCTGGAGGTCACTGCTGCATGTGGTTGCAACAGCTTCGATATAACTTAGTTCCATAATATCCAAAACGTTCCCTGTATCATCATGCAGGACTGATTGAGTGACTGATACAGCTAATTATATACTTCTTTAATAATTTTCTGGACATGGGGGGGGGGGCGTGTAGGGTTAGGTGGGTCTGCGTGGGGTGGGTGTAGGGATTTCTGGTAGGATATGCCACTTATGTACCTGACGTCATGATAAAACATGCCAATTGTTAGTCTATGCCTCAATCAAATGACGATACGAAACTAAGTTTCTGTAAATTCCTTGTTTGATGTGCTAAAATTGATCCAAACTCATGTTCAAGGTGGACTGAACCTAACTAGAAATCGGTGGGGCGTAGCTAGAAATGGGTAGGGCATAGCTAGATATGGGTGGTGTATAGCTAGACATGGATGGGGCATAGCTATATTTGGATCCCTGTATAATTCTACTGAGAACATTTGATTTCGCAAATGGGCATATGTTATACTATACACAGTGCTAGTAGTAGCGCCTTCTAATTTATGTCAGGAAAATAAAAATACTTGCATATTGAATGTCCATTTGTAATCCGAGATAAAATTACCGTTGACAATCTACCACTGGAATAACTTGTTCGATTATCGAACCATGTATTCCAGTCGTCAAAAAATAGATTTCTCATGGCCTACAAATGGACATTCCTCACAACAACTCAAGTGGCCTGTCTTGACTGACTTCACCATGTGAGGATTACAGATATATAGTGTTGGGCCTAGAACAAAGACAATTACTTGAGGAATTTGAAAATGATCACTTAGGAGAGCAGGACTTTGATATCAAAGTGGAAAATTGAAAGACATTAAGGAACGAATATTAACACTATATCTACTACTCTTGCAACATATGTTGTTTAGTATGATGTAATGAATATATTCTACTATGTTTACGTTATGTAGTTATCTAGTAATTACAGAGTATTCCTAAACAAATGTTGTGTGCGTTTTGTTTGGAAAATCTAACAGTATTACTGTACTGAATGTGCCATTTTGTAAAAAGGACACCAGACACCTTTCCGCCCTTTGTCGGAGCATGAGGTTATATTAATCCCCATGGCAATGCCTACCTTTCCAGAAATTTGACACCTTTTTCAGCCGTATTCACATCCGGCGCTTTTATCGTGCTAAGCCTCCTCACTATTGAGCCAACATTGCAGTTCATTGGTTGGATTTGAAAGATGTGCTTCAATTAGCAATGGCAACGCTATGCATGTAATAATAGGCATATCATGACAGACAGGCGAAATGTGAGCAGTACTGCACAATTTTCGCCAAATTATAAATATTAAAGTTAAACCTGTCAACAATGGATACTTACTTTTAGGCCGATAAAAGGTGATTTTATGACACTGGTGGTAATAAAAACCACTCCTCTAAAAACCAGCATCGCGTGTTCCCTAAACGCTATTACCCAGAACAAATGAGTGCTAATAACGTGCTATCTGTATTTAGTGGCCACATTATTGATAACGGTTACGGTATGCCTGTGCAATGTTTAAGTAAATATTATTCTGCTTCATCCCGTTTTAATTCAGTGTGATATTGCAACCACTTATTAATATCATATAGACGGATGCAGATTAAAATATCTGTAATATCTGACGAGCATTCGTGCATAAATGTCCAAGTATTTTAAATATTCAATTGAGGAATGTGGGAAGCTGAGAATCCCACCCCAATCGCGGCAACTCACGACCACTATCTATGTAAATAACACTTATATCTCCTCCAACATTCCCGGTGTTCAGTAGTGCACTTTATGGTGCGATGGACACATAATAGAAATAGATTATGGACCCATAATAGAAATAGATTAGTCAAATCTGCCATTGCAACATGCTGTGGTTTTGTGTTATCCATGTATGTCAAATGGCTTAATGGATTTTCTCTCATTATCTAGGGAACATTCATCTAAACAATTGCCCATTTACTCCTCTAAGTGAGAGAGATTGTTAAATAAATGTGTATTTAGTTGCCTTGACTTAGTAGATTAATAACTTATATTGATAAAATAAATGAGTTGTTGTGTTTGCTCACGTGGACGATCTGTCTGCGTACATATTTTTTATTTACCATTGGCAATGTGATGGCTGGCTGATCTTAATAGGCTATTTATCACTGCAGTATTCAATTATTAGAAACTCAGCTTCTGAATGTAGTAAGCAACATATATTGAAGACAAGCTTGCCGACATTCTGTGCTGCGAACTTCTACAATAACGATTATGATTTATGTATCATGTAAGCAACGGGGAATAACGTGAATTTGCAGGAGAAAAGACTAAACATTAATTCCAGTATTCTGATGACTGTCAGATTGTAAACACTCGCAGCAATGCTTCTTACATATTTGCTTTGTCTCCTGCAAAACAAGCCGACGTTGTGTCATTGAACGATACTTAGCCTGTGTGCGGCATTGCCACTTATCGATTACAATATTGTTAAATAGCGCCATACTGGGACATATTCTGCCTGATTAAAATACGTGAATGTCACATTTTGATATATTGCCACACCCCAGACATATCACTTGTCAGAGAAATATCATTTATATATACACCTCTTTGTCTTCTTATAATGTTTGATAGAATTATGTTTTAAAGTCTAGGCATACGTCGTATTGGCTTTGAAAATGAAAGAAATTCTTCAGTTTGAAATTAAAATTCACTGATTTATTGGGTTAGGGGTGTACGCTTTTGACAAACGTCGAAAATTGAGATTTGGTTCGCTACATCACAGCAATGGAGTCCTCATAGTAACAGTCCATCGAAAATAGTAATTATTTCTTGAACGGTTCAACAGAACGGCACCCAAACACACACACAGACATACCCAGTCCCAAACCCTCCCCTCTTATGCCGCAGTAAAAATAAATAAATACCTTCGTTGCAAATTCTTTGCAAATTATCAGGACTCGTGTGGGGTTAAGGAATATTCATTATTTTATAATAGTAGACGTTCGAGTTGGAACATTTTTTATAAACGTTGCACTCTCACTGACAATGGTCTTCCCATAGGCCACCTTTTATACAGTTTTCCATGATAATCCATATCCATGACATTCGTTGACTCATATGTGTGGTATCCATTGCCAACCTGGTTCATTACCTTTAATAATCTGCATCGCAAAACATAGGTTAAATGAATGAGCTTTGGTGAGAATGTACCCATAATTTCTGACTCAAAACCTGTTAATCAGTACCGCCATAACTCAATTCCGTGTGCCAATGGCGTGTAACTGACCATGTCTTAATACATGAACGATCTCTCTGTATTAAGAATACCAAGCGCTGTCTTCTTGGCAATATACTTTGAGAAAAATATCGTGACACGTAATAATAGTCCAGCATAGACCGATGCGCATGTGAATAATCACTTTGACTGCCATTGGCGTAGTAATACCTAGAATGCCTACAATTCCTGGTCGGGCCTCCTTATCTTGGATGTAATCATTTTGTTCTCAGTAAAAGAAATTAAGACTTGATTTTCTATGAGAACATTCTCTAGCAATAACCGGGCATAATTTGAGATTATTTTCTGGAACCAGTATTCTTACAGTACCCCATGGAATGGAATCAGTGGAATATGGTAATCTAAACATATATGTAAATAACATCATCACAATATCATCAGTATACTGATAGTTGGCACTCAATATCGCACACGTCTTTTGATGTCTGTTCGGCTCAGATAGAGGCACACAATTTCATTTATTAATACAAACAATAACAGATAAATAACCAAGTGTGACAATAGGACCAACAAACTGAAGGATGATGGATAAAGGACAAAATAACCAAGTGTGATGCATACAAGTTTGAAGTACAGAAACAAACTGACAGATTAATATACAGCCAATAGGAACAACAAACGAGGGACTGCCTAGCAGTAAAACTGGCGCAACATATTGTGGATTGTAGCTAAAATCAGAGACAATTAGCCACATATTATCAAGAAGGGCCACAAAATGAAACATGGTCCGCAGTTTGTTGAAATTCCATATCTTTCAGAATTTCTATATATTTCTATCGATATCTTTTGTGATCAGAACCAACGTTCATAGCTTTAAACATTTCTTCCTTATACACACATTTCATTTTCCTACACACATTTCGTTTTCGTACATACATCTAATTGCCATACATACGTTCCATTCACATACACACGTGTCACTTACTCTGCTCGTGATGATTGCTGATTAATGTTGGCAGATATATGAAATCAAGAAAATGTACAGTGATTATTGACACAGAAGTTTTTAATGAAAAAGTCTAGAAATTGCTAGTATTTATAATGTTGCTTGTGATCAATCCACAGTTATTATTCTACAAATACACCACAACTGGTAATTTATGGTTTATTATCTACACGCGTGATTGCACACGTGACCATGTATCAAGAACCTTGTAATTTTTAAATGGATCTATTGCAATTTTCTTGTGTTTTATATGAAACAATACTCACTTTATGTTTCAACTCACATCTACATGTGATCAACAGCACTTTGTCTTCCTCAATGCAGACATGGTTTGCTTATTAACACCCAATGTCCTCATTAAGACCCATTGGCAGGGATCGATGGCAAGCTTACAATAAGATGCAACATTAATTTAGTGAAAATCAGTTGAATCGTATGCATAGTAAGTTGCCACAAGTCGAATTATAGTAGGCCATATGCGTTCGTAATATCCCATCAAGCAGTGTATCATCTTAATAAGTAAACGTCATTCTGTCAAGCATTTCTGCCAATGCAGACACACGTTTTCTATGGCAATACACGTTCTTAATGACCTCTTTCCCTCTCAATCAAACTCACAAAAGATGAAATATTTGCTCAAATTCAGAGTTTGCCATAAGACTCCAATAACTGAATTGGTTATTGATTGTACATTGTAGGGACGATACTTATTCGTATGTAGAGGCTGTCATGTGAAATGATTCTTGATATCTGTTTTCACCGACCTAGTATGACAGATCAGTACACGATTTATTTCCATCAGACCATGTCCTTTCAATTATCTTAAACCCCCAGAAGAGCAATTACCCTTCTGAATCGATCATGGCTTATTTGATCTATTATTAGGTAATGGCCCGGGGATATAGTATTTCTGTTTCGTCATGACTACATTGGAAAATCGAACAAGAAAATAACTCTTAGATTGCTTCATGGAAACGGAAAAGCACTATTTTCATTGACAAAATGATAATATCTCGCTCGACATTTCACCCACATTAATCATTCTATATCAAGTAATTTTGGACGTCGAAGTAACTGCACTAGGTTGCAAGATATAAGAAGATGCAAAATAAATGTGAGTCATGCAGTAGGCTCTACCTAACAAGCTATGAATGTAGAGAAATAGGCTAATTATGTCTAACTGTTTTCCCTTTTTACATTGTGTGGTAACCCCAATCATTCACACGTTGGTGGTTAAGTGTAGGCATGCGTCTAAAGCAAGCAGCTAATAAGTGGCGTCGATGCAATTTTATCGCAATAACTAGAATTGAAATGAATTGGTCATAGTCACCATCAAGTTGAATGGGATGACGAAAGTGACAATTAAGAAAGCCTCGGTTAGGCACAATCACCGACCCAAGTTCTATTCCGAACAAATTCCATAGGCATTACCACATACGCATCTTCATGCGCAGTGAATGCAAAAACAACTACATCTGCCTAAACCGGATGTTGAAAAACCCTAAATGTGTTTAATTTCCGCTCAGATCGCAACAGGTCTCTTATAATGTACTCAATGCCATTGCTAATTAAAATCTATGAGCAATACTAAAACAAGTAGAGATTATACAACACAGGTCAGAATCACAACTCTAAGCGATATGCATAAACGGGTATCATAATATTTTGTAGTAATTTGTGTGGCTGTAGCATAAGCTGCTCTAATAAACACGTATGGAATGATATAAATTTTAACTATTTAATCAGTACTCTACCCTGATCCTGAGCCTGATGAATTATGGCGACACGTTCAAAGGGCATTCTTTCCTTCATGATTACATAAAGTTAAATAAAAAACACAACGTGCCTTTAGAGCATGCACATTTACCACGAAGGTATGATTAACACGTATATATTGCCAGTGTGCAATGCACTATAACTATTACTCAAGTCTGTCATTTCCGCAAAGTCAGGTCGTTGTTTTTCTAAGTAAAATGTCAATAAAAATGACTAAATTCTTTTCAGAAAAACAAATAGTTACTTATTCAATGTCCACTTGCACGTCAAGAGAAGACAATTTTGAAAATTTACCTCGAAAGTTGAGCTCTGTTATCGAGCCCATCATTTCAGTGATAGCTCTGTTATCGAGCCCATCATTTCAGTGATAGCATTTTAAAAATAGAGTTTTCTTGCCCTGCAAATATACATTCCTCAAGACCACTGCAGATACCGGTTTTGGCCAGCTTCGTCATGAAATTGTTAACCGTTACTACTCTCTCAGTATTGTGTGGGTCGGAGTGCGAATTCTAAGTCAATAGATCTAGTTCATGTCCCATGTATGAAACGTTATGTTGAATACATTGAAACGAAGTTGTCTCTATTTTGCTGCAGCACACGTAGCAAGGGCTTCAAGGCAAATTATTTTCGCAGTATGAAAATGTTTCCTCATATATGTGTCACGGCATTGACGTCATTGGTGTGGTGAAAGTGTGAAATTGTAAGTAAATAAGAGTGTATTAACTAAGCGTAAAACCAATACGCGTACCATCAGTACCAATCTTCTGCTTTTCCAAATTGACATTCATTTAGGGAATAAATCACATTCTTAAGTTTGCTAGTACTGAGATAACATTTTAGGCCATTAACTGGCTTTATATAAGGTCTTTTCGCGGAGAGAAAACAGACCAATGCCTACACGTTTAAAAATATAATCGGTCATATATCAATCAAACTGGGCAGTACTGTGTAACCCAATCGCTTAACACCAGGTACGAAACGGCCCGAGCTGCGATGATCCAACCACCCCACCATGATCCTATAGGCTAGCGCGCATAGCCATGGAAGAGACAGCGAGAGAGAGAGAGAGAGAGAGAGAGAAAGAGAGAGAGAGAGAGAGAGAGAGAGAGAGGGAGGGAGGGAGAGGGAGATGCAGAGAGGGGGGAAGGGAAGGAAGGAGGGAGGGATGGAGGGAGGGAGGGAGGGAGGGAGGGAGGGAAGCAGGGAGGGAGAGGAAGAGAGAGAGAGAGAGAGAGAGAGAGGAAGAGAGAGAGAGATGGAGAGAGAGAGAGAGAGAGAGAGAGAGAGAGAGAGAGAGTAAAATAACTGTGTCCGCGAGGATGCGCATAGCGCATGTGCGCCGTTAAGAGATAGCCTACCACTCTGCATGGACAGTCTGGAGGAATGGCATCTTTCATGTACATAATCGCCTATATTCCCAAAAAGTGGGCTTTTTCACTCATCTTGGGGTGAATCTTGACCTCGATTCGTGGAGAAAAACGATCCCATTTACAAAATTACACACGGACAAGAAATTGAATTTGTCACAAAATCGGTATGTGGCGTAAGAATAGGGTGCCATAACATGCCTCAACTCTCCATCAGGCCTTCATTTTTCAATTACCTGTATATTCAGCGTGTCAATGTGGGTGTCGATCAACAATTGTATATCTCTAATTAAATTCAATCCCAGGAACATACAGTGCATTATCGTAATATATGAGAATTGTCGGCACAGTATATTTATTAATCACGTTTTTTGCAGTTTATTTTTTTAATCAATGGCCACGTAAAGAATAGTTTATTGAAATTTGTCATGCACAATTCAATAGCTTTCTAATAAATTGTATGTGGCAAATGGCGTAATGGATTTCTTCCAAAAGCCATCAATTGCAAACAAATGCTTATTTCATTCCTCGCTTAAATTCTGTGATAAATAAATATTGTTTTTTATATTTTTGAGTTTTAATCATTGTCAAATTAATATAAATATGCTGGATTCTATATCTAGGCATCGTTGTCTCTGTACACTATGGGTTAGTTGATGATCTTAATAGGACACTTATCACATGGCAAAAATTTCAGGACGGACTATAAAAGGGTTTAATTTTAAGTTATTAGAAATTCGGACGTTGTGGGAGCATCATGAGAACGACTGATTATTTTGAAAGATATTTGACTGGATGATGCTACTAAGTAAACTAAACTCTACTGCCTATTACATGATTTTCCCAATAACCACCTGCCATTTCAATGTAGGAAATGTGTACAACAAGGCAATACGTGTATATAGACATCAACTTACGCCATCATTTCAAAGAGAGCAACTGGACAAATACTCGCCTTGCATATTCCGTCCATACAAACATGGTGTGATATTTGCTCTGTACACTGTTCATTGTGAAAGCTTATGTGCTTATGATCATTATGTTCATTAGAGGTCACTGACGGAGATGAGAAACCAAAATAGACACATCTATGTAGCTTGACCACACAATACAATGAAAGACAACGGAAACGTATCGAGGATGTGATGGGATGGAATAGAGGGATGCCATCTGCCACTCAATTATCTCAAGTCATAATCAATTACGCCTTGTCTGCTGATGTCACAATCAAAATAATGTGGCTTACTCAAGGGAATCCACACGTCGTTCAGAGCAGTGTATGAATTGTATATCCTTAAGAGATATCCAATCTAATAACACATCTTTGATATGGCTCTGCTGCTGTCCTAGGCATCAACAACCCCACATTAACTTGGCTTCAAAATATTGACCAGCTTACCTATAGAGTTACCTTTAAATTCATATACTAGCAATTACGAATTCAAAGTTTCCTTTCAATCCCAATCCGCGAAGCACGTGTGCAGGTTTAGACAGAGATTGAGTGGGCATAGCTAGGACTTGACCTTTCTATTATGTTTATGTACAGGTAAATCGCCCTGACTGCACACATGTGTACATGGGCGGGTTTAGTTAGAAATTGACTGGACACAGCTAGAAATGGATCCTTTCTATTCCTTTGATGGACAGGTAAATCGCACTGGCCGTACACATGAGGGCAGGTATCATAGATTGTTATATGGTAGGCACAATGTTACCAATATCGGAATGTTAAATGATGATGTTTGGCAATATCATTCAAGACATAGTGTTTATGTTTGCACATAACGACAATACGCAGACAGGCGACTGGGCCCATTCCGTCGTGCTTCTGATATATATGAGTTCTGAGGACTATTCCGAAATTGACATGTGTGTCTAGAGGACACGTTGGCAGAAAATTGAACCCACAACCGACGAAGGCAACACATATCATAGAGCACACACGCTTCCGCCACACCAACGCCGCATGCCATTGGTGTGGTGAACACATTTGTGGACTATGTTGCTTGGTGCCTTCGCCGGTTCGATTCCCTGTCAGCGCCAATATACCACAATGCCATGACTACCTGTATAACTAGATACTCTCAAGTCAAGAATGGATCTGAGGAAGCTAAGGATTTCGGCTGAGGACAAGATACAGTGCACAAAAGCGAAGAAGGACTGATTGCAGCTGTTGAATGTTTCTACTACTACAGCCGCAGAATACAGTAATCATCCACATACGTAAAGATTATTATTTTATCTCTCTGAATTGTTTCTCTATGACTTACTTTGTACCTCTTCAAAGTACAAATCAAGATTCAATTCATGTTTCCATACACCTCAGGTAATACTCAAGATCAATTTCTAGCTATGATCCGGCCATGCTTAGCTAAGCCCCACCCACGTAATGCGCATGTTATGATTTATATTTTGAACACACATTTTCAAGATAACTATACAGTTAACTTGTTGAATATTTTGCAACTAATTTGACTGGGTATTGTTCTTGCCTATGGTAGCAACAACCTCCAGTCGAATTAGTTTCAAAGTATTGAGCACAATGTTTATTAAATAGTAAAGTCATTAATGTCATCAAATACCTGGCGGAGATATCTACGCCATTAATTACGCTTTAGGTCTGTGACGTCAGCCTATCTGCGACGTAATTGATTATGACGTCATGTACGTGCTTGACAGGTCGGATATCTCCATTTTCCGACTTTGCACCCTAAAAATAAAATGGAATCCTTAATACTTAGGATGGTTGGCTGGAAGATTTATGTTCCCTGGTTTCCACACTCAACGTGTATACAATTCTAAGAGCTTGCCATGCCATTGTCATGAACATAGCGGTCCTGATTATAAATGAAATCTCCGCATATTGTGTTTTCCTAATTTATTAATTTCTTGCCTTTTTAGCAATTCCTTCATTCGCTTGTTTTAATTGTTGAAATATGCTGTGCAGGTTAGAAATTTGATCAATTCAGCGGTTTAAAAATGTATATACTACAAATCCAAGTCTTAGTGTGGCGTTCACAGTTATTTCCTGTGATTCTGGTGTCTTTTATCGATCATCCTTTTTAAATCATTTCATTTATTCCACAGTCAATTCGGCACAGAACGTGCCGCCATTGTCGATTCAACGCGCTATTCTGGATGATGCAATTGATTAACATGCTTCTCCTAATGACTAAGTCAATGTATACGCACGTGCTCTGCATTGCAACAATAATTCTCATCGACCGTCTAACACACCACACATTAAGGACGGTTTCACCAAAATATACTGCATGAATCTACGTGACGATACACAACGCTGCATCAAGTAAAGACTATACAGTGAAACAGTTGATGGCTTGATTCAATATTATCCCCCTCTCACCATTGATCATATAGTACATATCTTTCTCTGCGTTGAAGTCGTCTCTGTTACACGTGCTTCACTATATTACAAACACCAATCGTGGATTCGTTGACTGAATATACTCTTTGATTGAATATGGCAAATTAGTTTACCAATTGTCAGCAGAATGTTTACTAAATAATAGGCTAAATACTAAAGACATACAATTGGTACACTTGGCGGACTATTCCTTCTTCATGATGGAATATTGCTGTCAATTATGAAAGTGACATCGGCCATTATTGTTGTCAGCGACATGTGGTGGGCATTATATTATATTTGCAAATCCTGTCAGAGACCACATGGCCAGACGTGAGCAGGACAATGGCCAAATTGTTCCCCAGATTCTAGTAAACTTCGGACAAAGACTTTGGTTTATGTTGATCCACTAAATTAGACCCAGGTACTATGGCCATGCTGCAGAATATGGTTAAATTCATGGGATTCATGTCAAAATGTGGTGTATATTTCTTTGTAATGTGTCGAAGACACAATAACATGACATTCCGGATAATAAATGCTAATTATCTTTTCAGATTTGTGATTTTTAAAAAATAATTTCTACGAAAGTAGCATTTTGTATCTGAATATGGCACTGCTTATAAGTGATTCCCAATTTAAGGATCAACGTATAAGTGAGTCTGTGCAAGTAGTGCTTTGTTCTTTGACCAGATAGAAGTGCTACACATAAAGTATGTCCTCACATAAGGGATGGTTATATGGTGAAAAATACTAGTTTCTAGAGTGGGATCAGCATGGTATATGTTCTCCATATGGACTCATGTGTTGGCGCATCTCTAAATAGCAATGTCTTCCTTTGTCAACTGGCGCTGCCGCCTAGGCAATGTTACCATTTATGTTTATACACTGCAAATCTCTCAGTTATTCATACAATAAATGGCTAAGTGATCTCCCAGACCCACTAGACAAAGATGGCGAGATTGAGTAGTGAGTTAGTGCTATAGAGCTAATTAGCAATTTACTGTAGGGAATGGAGACGGTTTTTTGACATGATTGTATATAGCTGCCACATTAGAGAGAACTGTGGCTCCCAAATATATGTGTCTATCGTAAGATTTATTAAAGCATGCGAATGCGGACTCTTGCACATGTACGCACGTGTGTAGTTGTGTTTGTGGATGTGCACAGTTGTTACCGTTTGAGTTTATACACTGCCAATCTCTCTGTTATTCATCCGACAAATGGGTAAATGATGGTTTCCTTATTCCTTAAAAAACATGTCTGTATACTCCCTTTGGACATGTGCGCATTTGTTACATACGTTGTCCTTTTCTTGAAAACAGACTGTAGCAGATCATACATCGATTTTTCATCAGAATCTGATGTCAAATATATGGTCTGTTTATTTCAACCGTAACAAATTAAGCTTTAGTCATAAGTATGTACTTACTAAGGCTACTAAATTATGACGAACTGTTTTCATTTGTAAATGTGTCTTGCCATATTTTATGATAGAAGTTGCCGGAAAATTAAATCTCGGCTGAAACGCTGTCGACAAAATGTTGGTTTGTACAAGAAATTCATCATGCCTGTGCAACCGTCAGCCCTCGCATGCAGTCAGCTCAAGACAAATGCTGTCCATTTAAGCCCCATTGAGCACCAACTACCAGAGATAACTTGATTAGCCGAGATGTCATACGACGAGAAACTGAGCAAACTAGATTAGAAGTAGCTCTTGCGTGAAAATTTTAATTAAGTTAGGAAGGTAAACGTTAATGAAATTTGGCCCCCTGGGGTTGTTGAGGCAATATAGCAGAATAGTAATACATAGATCTCGACAACATCCATCCAGTAGCCATTATAGTGTCCAATTAGTCAAGCATACGACGCGTCTCAGTAGCCACTTGATAAGAACTCCATAATGTAATGGATAAAATGCTGATATCTTTACAGTTTCCTCCTATTAATAAGGAATTTTATCCACAATGTTAAGTTTGAGCGCGTCTTAAAGGCACACATTCACACCATAATTCTCGAGAAATAAATCGTACACAATTAAAGGATGCTAGTCTCATCTCAAATGTTGTATTGCACCGATAGATTATGGTGTATAGATTCCATGTCATGCATGCCTTGTCACATTCTCTTATCTGGATCACAATAATCTGCTTTGTAATATCGGTGCAAAAACAGTGATCGCCCTCATTGTGTCCCCTCAAGCGATAATGCGTGATACCATGTACCTGCATTACTTTCTTTACTACGTAATACTTTTTTACTCAGCAACAACTTTCAGTCGAACTAGTTTCAAAATATTCAATAGCTTACCTGTATGATTGCTTTTATACCACATTACCAAACTATAGCTGACACCTCTATGAATGAGCTATATATCGAGGAATACACGCGAGGTATTTTCTGATTGGTTCAACAGTAATCATAACAGGCGTTATAGGCTGTAGAAATGTATGACCATTTAACTACTAATTTAACTACTAAATCCTGATTATCTTTCGTTGTTGGTATGATAAAAAGCTACAATATCCGGAATGGATTATGGGTGGCAAATCCTATCTTCTGACTGGTTAGTATGAGATAAGTTGCGATTTCCTTTAATACTTTTGGAAGATTAATTTGTGAACCTCAGTGCAATGAAAATGAATTGAAATAAAGCTTACATATCCTGTTTTCATTCCCTGCAGGCATAAATCATTAGAATTTTAGGTATGAACTTGAATTAGAGACTCGTGACTCTAATTCAATTTACAAGTTCAAAAATGATATTTATTTATGTGGAATGGGATCGTCATATGCTAAGACTTATTTGCTTTTAATACAACGAGGTATACAATTTAAGCATCTAAATGTATACAATCCTAATCAATTTATGTTTACACATTTTGGTGCGAATGCGTCCTTTTATTCAAGGCAATTTTCGTATACCACTGGTCTGGCGAAACGATGCACAACACTTACATCTACGTATTTCAATTTCAGATCAACCACATTGTCAATCTATTGATTATATTGAGATTGCTCTAACTAGTAGTCACCAGTAAGTGGATTTCATTGCTCAGGACTTTCCTAAAATCAATTGACTTATCACTTACACACTAACCGTAAAATAATGTTCACAATGAGACATGATGAGTAGCTTGGAGAAACAAATTACTGTAATGTAAATTATAGTATTTCCACTTTGTTTGCAGTCCTGATGTGCACACTGTCATACATCTACATAGTTATATAACATAGTTTTGGCAACCGTTCTGCGCATTCATAGGTTTGTTTATCAGAAAATTATTTGGACCTAAATGTACTCAAGGATATTTCAAATACAGTGACTACCATTTGGTAATGAATTAAGCAATGGCGAACCTGGACTTCAGTCGCGACTGACAGCCACTAAACATCATGTGGAAATCGTCACAGCTATGTTTCACCACTGTAATGCGTGGTTAATTACGTGATCAGTAGCACCTGGTATCAAATATAGGTGTCAGTAGGGGCTTCCAATTCTAGGTATGCCCCATCTATTTCTAGCCAAGCGCTTTACATCGATTTATATACGTTGCGCCCTGAATGACAAGAATCCCATTTTCAATGTAACTATACATGCTGATGATATGGTGGTAGTGATGGTAGTGGTGGTGGTGGGACTGATGGTGGTGGTCGTGTTGGTGGTGGTGCGTGTGGTGGTGGTGACAGTAGTGAGGCTGATGGAGTTGTTGTTTTTGTTTTTGTTGTTGTTGTTGTTGTTGTTGATGTTGTTGTTGTTGTTGTTGTCGTCGTCGTCGTCGTCGTTGTCGGTGATGGTGGCGGTGGTGGTGATGGTAGTGACGGTGGTAACGGTGGTGACGGTGATGTTGGTGATCATGGTGATCAAAGCTTTTGGTTGTGGCTGGGATCGTGGTGGCGGTGGTCTCTGGTACACTATTTTGGTGGTGGTGGTTGTTGTAGTGCTGGTGGTGGTTGTGTTGTGGTATTGGTGGTGATGGTGGTGTTGATGATGTTGGTGGTGGTCGTGGTGCTTGGACTGGGGGTGGTGTTGCTTGTGGTTGTGGTTGTCCTTTGTGCGGGAAGGGGGAGTTAGGAATGGTGGTGGTGGTGCTGCTGGTAGTGCTGTCGGTGGTGACGGTGGTGATGGTGGTGAGGGTGATGTTTTTTATATTGTTGACCGTGGTGGTGGTTGTGGTGGTGGCTGTGGTGGTGCATGTGGTGGTGCGCTGGTGGTGGTGGTGGAGGTGGTTGTGGTGATGGTGGTGATGGTGGTGGTGGTTGTGGTAGCAGTAACGGTGGTCACGGTGGTGACGGTGATGTTGGGATCATGATAATCATGGCTGTTGTGGTGTTTGTAGCTGTGGTGATGGTGGTCTGTGGTGGAGATGGTTGTGGCAGTGATTGTGGTGCTGGTGATAGTGGTGTTGGTGTTGATTGTGGTGATGGATCGGGTGCTTGTCCTGGGAGTGGTGTTGTTGTTGTTGTTGTTGTTATTTTTGGTTGTGGTGGTGGTAGTGGTCTGTGGTGGTCTGTGTTGGAGGTGGTGGTGGTAGTGGTGGTCGTGGTTGTGGTGGCCGTGATCGTGGTGGGTGTGATGATGTTGATATTGTTGGAGATGTTTTTGATGGAGGTGGTGGTGGTCGTGGTCGTAGTGGATGCAGTGATAGTGGTTATTTTGCTATGCTGAGGTGATGGTGGTGGTCGTGATACTTCTACTTTGAGTGGTTCTAGTTGTTGTTGTCCTGGGAGGAGTGGGGGTGGTGATGGTGGTGGTGGTGGGGGTGGTTGTGCTGAGAGTGGTTCTAGTTGTGATTGTCTCGGGAGGAGTGGGGTGGTGATGGTGGTTGTTGTTGTTGTTGTTGTTGTCGTGGTGGTGGTAGTGATGTTGGCGGGGTGGTTTCATTATTTCAATGTGCAACTGGATAAAAAGGATCGAACATATGCCATTACAACAAGATGTATGACACCACCAGACATAACGTATGTGTTCAAATTCCAGGTGATCCGATCGATATGATTCCGATCTCCACTACCAGACTGTATTAATGCTTTTCTTGTACGACACACAGGATGGGCGAAAGCAGTTTCTCTCATATTAATCAGAATATCGCAAGTCTCTATCAATTTAGGCAGCAACACCATCCACTCTAATTAGTTGCACAATCTTACGTGCTTACGTGTATAGTTTTCTGGAAATTGAGAATCAGAGTGTGCAGGGTCAATATGTCTCCAAGTTTAGTTCCAATATCTTTGCATAAGAACGAAGGGAGTGTGGTAAATAGCCAGACTGTCAGACATTTTTACTAATCATGCTCCCGGAATTTCATAATTGTAGCTTTATCTCGATGTGATTATCTGAATACCCGTGCCTTGATTTATATTTTCGCAAAAAATGTATCTGAATTACTACAATTTATATAAACTCTGATGTGATCGTGATCTGTTCTAGGACAGGCATGCATAACTAAAAATATAGCATCCCTGATCTGGGGTAATTGCGGAAAATTGTTTAGGGAAGATGTTATCTAATTTAGATAATATGAATGACGTTAAAGGAAATGAGTGGAATGGCATAATCAATGATGTATCCTCAAGTACATATTTACTATTGAACTTAATATCGCTGATCTCATAGCATGGCCATCATAGCATGGCACGACTTCAAAATCCGAGATGTTCTGTCCCATGCCAGTACTCACGGTTATTGTATGACCTATTCTTTAAGCAACAAAATGCATCGATTCATTCACTAATCGGCCTATGGGGTCTTCTCGGATTTCACTCGAAGGCTTCAGTGCATTCAATAGAAATACAATCACACATACACATCTTGGAATGGATGCGGGGTGTCTGGGTGTGATTGGGTACATTGGCTGTTCTCTTTCGAGATGAGAGTGCTGTAACGTACGAGTCAATGGTCATCGTTTTATATTGCTCTTCGAGTATTTAAAGTGGCTGGACTTGTTCGAACAAATACGATTTGTAATTTCTCATCTCGCTTAGCTAGGCAAACGCGAGTGCAAACTGGCCCAGAATAGAATCCCTAATGAAAACTCAGTCACATTGAAAAAGGCTGCAAATTGTGCAAATCAGCCAATAAAGAATAGTTATTCGACACGCTAACTGCATCAGCCTGGTAGGTGCTGCACATGGTGACGCGAATTAGGCCGATCATCCAGGGTGGACTGCTATTCAACTTCATATGGTAACCCGAGAGATGTATCTTTGCAATTTACTTCCGATCCTCTCGAGTACTCGGGAACTACAGAGAGAGAGAGAGAGAGAGAGAGAGAGAGAGAGAGAGAGAGAGAGAGAGAGAGAGAGAGAATTATATTATTTATTGATACCACATTGAGCTGATTTTTCTGACACACATGACGCTCTCGTAAGATTTGGCACCACCAACACCACCACCACCACCACCACCACCACCACCACCACTAATAATAATAATACTAATAACTATGTCGACGACGACGGCTGCGGCGGCGGCAATGACGACGACGACGACGACGACGACGACGACGACGACGACGACGACGACGACGACGTAGCGGACGACGACGACGACGCCGGCGGCGACTACTGTGATCATGAATTTGTCAGTCTGGGAGTCAGTCCAGTAATTTGGTGGTCTGTCAATCAGTTAGTCAATTGGTTATTCTATCCATATATCGCTGGGTATTTCGGTCGTTCTGCTGGTCAGTCAGTCAGCTGGGTGGGTAGTCAGTCAACCGATCAGTTCGTCAGTCAGTCCCTCTGGCAGCGACGAACAGTCGGTCGGGCGGACACTTGGTCACCCATGCGATCAGTTCCTCATTAGCCCATTTGGTCGCTTGGTCAGTTGGTCGGTCGATTATTTGGACAGTCAATCAGTCAGTCAGACAGCCAGCCAGCTAGCCAGCCAGCAAGCTAGCCAGCCAGTCAGTCTATCAGTTATTCACTCACTTACTCGGTCGGTCAGTTAGTCGGTCAGTCAGTCACTTGTTTGGGCAGTTGGTGATCCGCTTAGGTAATTGGTCAACATGCGGAGAAGGTTAGAATACAAACAACCTAACACTTATGAAATCTTCTTACATTCAGCACGTGCAATGTAAGATATGGTATGGGTGTAAAATAAATGCTCTCTTGAAAACGAATGTTTGTCTTGTCTGTTGGATGCCCCAATGCTTTCTAAGCACATGCAGATTCGCTGAACAAAGACAAAACTTCGATATCTGTTCGCTTGCCAGCCTACCAAATATCATGCGGTAATATCCGCATACTCGACCATCTTGCCATATCAGACTAAAGGCATTGCTACGCCTCGGGAAAGCATTCTGTTATGAGCTGGCTCTATCATTTAGCGGGAAAGATGGACACTTGCGTGTGTGCTCCTGGGACATTCAACATACATCTGAAGCTGTAGGCTTTTGTTGAAGCATAGAATTAATGAATATTTTTACATGCCACCACATTGACCATCCTAACGGCAGCATGCCCATTGCCGCTGCTTACTCTTTAATTCAGGAGCACGGCCTCAGGCCACTTTCATATTCTAGCCACTCCAATTCATTTTATCTGAACAGCTTATCTATTTATAGACAGAGAGCTAGTTAATTATTAGAATGAAGACAGAACTAAGATAATGGTAGGATATTTACTGTTTTGTGATGTGCCATGGTGCAGGTTCGTTACCGCGGGTTAAAAGAATTGACACATATATGCGTAGCGCTATTCTTATTCGAAATATAGTATGTCCATTGCTGCAAAGCCATTAAGAATTCCGCTCGATCTCTGTATGTAATTGATCTGAGGTTTGCTGATCCTGGACCATAGCTATTGTAAATGTATTATCTATATAAGGTAATATTTTTCGAAAACAATTCACTTGCTAATCGGTCCTTTGTGCCACTTCTTTTCTCTCTTGATTGCGTGCTGCGTTCAATCGGAACATTGAAACCGTAACGGAGCTCTTACGAGAGTGGTTGTATTTTATGAAGAACCTGATGAAAAGCCTGCATTGCTTAGTTCACAAGTCTTTAATTGTCACTATTTGTGCGTGAGTCAGCAGTATTGATGCGAAGAACGGGAAATTTACTTTCTCATGGCACCTAACTAGGCAGAATTGAATGCAACAGATGGGTGTGGCGTAGGAAGGAGTTGGTGGTGATATTTAAAATGTTCATAATTGATATGCACGGTGTCAAGTCAAGGGCAGGGTGAACGGAGTTTAAGTGCATTTCTCTGAATTCCCTTTTGATTACATTAGGTTATTTGCATACGGCTCAGTGTGCTACCGAATCACTATATATCGTTTCGATGTCATTGCCGCACACGCTACACGTCGATGTCAACAAAAGAGAATGGCAAATCCCATAAAACATATTTGTTGGAATAAGAGATTCGTCCTTCTATACTAAAAACTAATACGAAGCCTGGCGCCTGACAAACACCAAATCTATCCATATCGATTGGTCGTTTTTCAAAGTAACCATTTTCCTCGCGCTTGACTCAGTGATTTTTTTCTTGTTTACTCGATAGATGAACGGTACGCTAACATAGATATTTTCATCGAAATGTGTATTTTATTTAAATGATGTCTTCATTCCCCACCTCAAGCGTTAACAATAAATCGCTATCGCGATTATTTTATCTAGCGGTAAGTCGAGGTTATCAAACACACAGCCTAGGGCTACTGTTTTATGTTTTGAGAAAAGGCATGGTGATTGACACATTTGTTCAAGCGGCGTTGAGGAGAAACAATTCAACCTTGTAACAAAATAAGGTGAGTCCAGAGCCCGAATATGGCAAGGGCTAACGGACTACAGCTTCAGGGCCCCAAAAATGAATTGGTGCATTTTACCCATTTCAGCATTATAATAGTAGTAGTAGTAGTAGTAGTAGTAGTAGTAGTAGTAGTAGTAGTAGTAGTAGTAGTAGTAGTAGTAGTAGTAGTAGTAGTAGTAGTAGTTCTAGTAGTAGTAGTAGTACTACAAATAAGTGTAATCCGGCACTGCCTAAACCCCTATTGTATGTGGAGGTGAATACTTCATTAACATAAAGTATGTTTTCCATTTAGCGGATCTTATTATCTGTCATTACAGCGATCATATATGTCATTAGCAACAGCAGCTGCACATGAGATGTTTCATACTGACATTCCAATCTAAATGTTTTTTTGAGACAATACACACTTCGAATGGCCATACACATAGCCATCTGAAGCATGTAATTGCGAACATTTTTTCTGAGAACGTGTGCGTACCAGTAGAGACATTATGTAGCATATCAAACGTTTATCCAAACTATTAGTGACTAGCAAAAGGACGAGAGATGATTGTGAGATATTCTTATCACACACATACACACACCTACCCATACACCTACACACACAACACACACACGCACGCACGCACGCACGCACGTACGCACGCACGCACGTACGCACGCACGCACGCACGCACGCACGCACGCACGCACGCACGCACGCACGCACGCACGCACATACACACACCTACACACACCTACACACACACGCACGCGCGCGCACACGCACGCACGCACGCACGCACGCACGCACGCACGCACGCACGCACGCACGCACGCACGCACGCACGCACGAACGTACGTACGTACGTACATACGTACGTACGCACGCACACACATACAATCTAGTGGAAGAAATGTAGTTATCCATATCAACGCTCGCAAACCATTCATTGGTTATGTCTCCTAACATATAGTGACTCAACTTCATTTGCAAATAAACAATTACGTAATTTGCACAATCAGCGTCACGAGGATTCCATTCATGGATGACACTCTGCTATGTAGATTTAACTGCTGATATATGACACTGTGAATCCTAAAGACAAAACTCATTGATACATTCGCATAATTATAATCATAGGAAAGAACAACTCCTCCTCCATTGTGATATTGTACTTCAAGTGTGTGAGGATTGTGAAAAAGGTAATTTATTCCGGCTCGCATTTAGGAGAGAATCAATGGACAAATTGTGCCCGAAACGTATTTTCTTAGGACAGACACATTTAGTGATTTGCTATACAATCTGCTATACCTCTGCGGGCAATTTATCCCAAACCACGCACTGATATTAATTTAATACAAGCCGTGTGCAACAGCGCAGATTTGCCAAATTACTGTGCACTGGTACCTTGTTAGCAACGCTTTGTGCAAGTTTGAAACTTCGATAACTTTAAAATAATTTTATAAATTGGAATTCAGAATGTAGATTGTTTAATCAGTCAAGGCTTTTATCTATTCCAGTGAACGCTCTTCGCGTATTAATCGCCTTGATACATCTCGCTAATACAGGAACTTCAATAATTAAGTATGTGTGGCATCGGTGAACCGGTTGATGATAAACAATGGAAGCTTCAATGATATCATCCTAGTTTTGTAATACGTACGCATCAATTTCACTGACGAATCGTACGCATCAATTTCACTTACGAATCGCCATTTAGGATTACATTTTATTTGAAAACATATGCAGATTTTGAAAGCACTGTTGGTATATGATCTTACTATCTACCAGTAAATTTCACACCTATGATTCTTACAATGGGAATAACTATTTCAATAACCTTCTGAAACCAACCAACCATTGCCATTGTGATGAAAATATGTAAAGTTTATGTAGATCTTTCCAATGCAAATAACACATAGCAATAAATTCCCGCCTGTTTCTGATTACTGGAGTACTGCTGCATTTACCGATACACTCATTCTCATTCAAGGTATATTGCATTTGGGTGTTCAGTGATGCCATCCACTGTATGTGTCATCTGGAAAACTCTCTGTATGGCATTCACTGCCTGTGATATCTGAGAGGTTCCTGAGTAATTCAGTAACCTTTATCAAACTATTTGATTGACTAGCTGAAGCTTAGTGTATGCGCTCTGTGGTGGGATGCCCCATTTCCCTAATATATTTGGTGTGCACACGATGAATTGATGTGGTACCAATTGGTCAGATAGAACAATGTACCGCAATCTTTTGCAATTAATCTCAGTCAAATATATGATGTCATGATGAATGACGTCACATAGAGGTTGACGCCACAATCAATTACGTCATGAATGACGCATCTAAGTCCGTTATAGATGCATACTAGGCCGTCAAGTTATTGGATTGTATGTCCTTACTATTTAATAGCCAATATGCTGAATATTTTGAAACTAATTTGACTGGTCGCTATTGCTGCCAGAGGCGAAGCGTGGGTGGGGCTTAGTTAGAGATGAGCGGAGCACAGCTAAAACTGAAATAATCCACTGGGTGACCAATGCATGGGTATCTTTATTTTATTCCCAAAGCATATATCACGCATCGTAAATAATTGCCCCTTTATTTTGTGTGTTAGGTCGAAACATGAAATATTCCATAAAAATATAAATCTTAGACAAAAATTACACTCACAATTATATTGAATCGAATCATTATACAAGGGGAATCGTATGAGATTGTGGGCTAAGATAGATGTGAGAAGCGTATGTTCAAACATACCGTATGGTCTATGATGTGAACGCATTACCACGATTTCTCCTGACAAACGAATCGTACAGTCTACCAACATAGGGAACAAATTTAGAAAAAAGTCCGGTAATTGCTATTTTAGTAAACGCCACTAACCAATCTGGTGCTAAAACATGATTAAGCTAATGGAGACATAGTGTACTAATACAACAGGGCACATGACATATCATTCGATTGCAAACCTTTAAGCCACGTTCATTCAGCAAGTCTCAGACTCCTTTCCTGATCCGATTATGATTTAAATATTTAGCACAATATTTAGGAAATGGTAATTTAGTTGTAGCATTGGCTCCGAGTGACCTATCTAAGAGGATGAAGATCACTTGTACTTTACCATAATACAGAACATACCGTGTACTAATACAAAATGTCAAGAAACAGTTCCGAGTGATGTTAAAATGGATATAGTTCAGTCACGTAAATTGATGAGCAAAGCCTCTGGGCCTGAGGGGCACAGAAACGTACTCCATGCGAAAGTACTGGCATTCATTGTAATGGAGGTATCTAGTTTGTCCGTTAATCATATGACGTCATAATCAACTACACCTCATGTAGGCTGACGTCGTAATCAATTACATAATGAATGACGCGATATAGTCTGACACAAACACTTAATTATCCGTCAAGTTGTACGAATTGTATGT
This sequence comes from Chaetoderma sp. LZ-2023a, assembly GCA_034401795.1. Lineage (NCBI taxonomy): Eukaryota > Metazoa > Mollusca > Caudofoveata > Chaetodermatida > Chaetodermatidae > Chaetoderma > Chaetoderma sp. LZ-2023a. The sequence continues at coordinate 26,714,108 of CM067360.1, read as the reverse complement.
CTTTACTATCTAATAACCAGTCTGTTGAATATTCTGAAGCTGATTTGACTGGGCGCTGTTACTGCTATTCGCATTAGCTTCAAAATATTTAACAGCTTACCTGATAAACCTTCTGGAATTTGAGATTCGGGGAGTTGAGCCAACAGTACCCAGTCAAATTAGTTACACAATATTCAACCGCTTATCTGTGTAGTTTTTTTGAAATTGCGATTCAGGGAATGCAGAGGTTGATCGGATCCCAAAACAGGGAAATCATGTGTGGAGAACAAAACTGGGTTCCTCAATTGGGCGTTAAGGATTATAAATCCAGCAGATGGCCCCTACACACACGTGATGAACATCATAAACGTTCTGCATAATGATCACAATGAGTGGGGGTGGGGTGTGTGTGTGTGTGTGTGTCTGTGTGTGTGTGTGTGTGTGTGTGTGTGTGTGTGTGTGTGTGTGTGTGTGTGTGTGTGTGTGTGTGTATGTGTGTGTGTGTGTGTGTGTGTGTGTGTGTGTGTGTGTGTGTGTGTGTGTGTGTGTGTGTGTGTGTGTGTGTGTGGTGTGTGTGTGTGTGTGTGTGTGTGTGTGTGTGTGTGTGTGCGAGAAGACAATCGAGGACTGAACCAGGGATTATTTAAAGGTGTTTCCCGGGCTGGGGGTGGCCGTAATAAATAGATACCCCTGTCCATTGATCAGATGATACACGTGTTCTCGAACCCCCAAAACGATTGAAATTTAAGGTGCAAAAAAGCTATTTAATGTTCTCTTAGTGACAAAGGTGAATATTTACTGCGCTTTTCAATTCCTGTTTATTTAGCTTTTGAACATTTAAATACTATTCCCTAACTCAACTGCATTCAAATCATGCACATACATTGTGGAACATTTTGAAACTGGTATGGCTTTCGCAATATTTAACATAATATTTCTTATGCCTTTAAGATCTTCTTGTATCTGGAGCGGCAAGAATGGTCACTACACATGCACACGTCTGAAAGATGATTTCACCCTGTAGCGCTCATCGCGGCCACCACGGCTTCTGTACTGGTCTTGAGAAATGTCCATTTGCAGACCACGAGAAGCCTATTACTAAAGAGCTACCACCGAAATGACTGGCTCGATAACGGAGCCAGTTATTTTACTACCAACATTTAAATAAATAATTGTGTTGGATGCGCTATTGTCTACTGTATCTATCTTGTTTGCTACATAGTATAACTGAATGTGTCATTGTTACCTAGGGCATTAACGAAATTAAACTATACTAGCATCGTGAAACAACATTCATAATACTTACTGGGATAGAGTGGATACTATATACTTGTTTAGGAAAACCGACTATGGGGGAATCCAGTTTTAGATATGTTCCACACCGTCTCTAGCTAAGCTCCACCCGCGCTTTGCCCGTTCGACCGTTCCTTGCACTCTCTGAATCTCAATTTGGTTTAAACGTGATTTATTTTTTGTTCAGATGGAAGCACGATACGACTTAGAGTCGTATGCCCGTGTCTCACATACACATACATATTATACAAAACCTTTTTACAACAAAATGGCGGATAATCATAATAGTTTAATTAATTCTAGTCTATTAGTGTGCATACGTGTGTGGATGTTGAGTGTGAGGTGGGGGGGAGAGTAGGAAGAAAGACCGAGAGAGAGAGAGAGAGAGAGAGAGAGAGAGAGAGAGAGAGAGAGAGAGGGAGAGAGAATCACACTTTCGAGAAAGGCATACCGTAAGTTGCCTACAGCAGTAACAGCACCCAGTCAAATTAGTTTCAAAATATTCAACAACATATTTATTAAATGATAAAGACATACAATTCGTACTACTTGTCGGAATATTAAGAGTTTGTATTATATAGGATCATTCATGACGTAATTGATTATGACATCAGCCTGCATTTGACGTAGTTGATTTTGACGTCATATAATTGACTGAGAAACTGGATTCATTAGTTGACTAAGTAGGGTATTAACATAGAGAGGCGTCGTCATACCAATGCGTCGAAATACGTCTATATTAATTAATAGTATGTATCCATTTCAAGCCCTGGTGAAAGGTATGTATGAAATATCCATACGACTAGGCTTGAATGTTTTGACCTTGACTCATGTTACCACGCGCCATTTAAACCCCAAGTGCCATTTAAACCGTGAAGGTGGATAGTAATCATAATGACATTCTCAATGGTCAGTTTAGCTACTCTTGACCGCTGCTACGCGGCATGACAATATAGCACCACCATCGCCACTGTACTGCCCCCAGGAGTTACATCAAAATAAATAATAATAATACTAATAATAATATTCTTTATTTTGCGAGGGTAAATCCTCAGTTGCCTGCTGTTAACGAGGCCCTCAAACATATATACACTATGTACAATAATATATAATATACACTGAATGTTTGTACAAATGTCGAAAAATACAAAATACAAAAATTGCTGCAAGATTAATAATAAGAAGAAGAATAATAGCATTATTATATTTTATATTATGATTGCCTACTTATAACTTGCGCACCTACAATCATATAGACACACATTAACGCACACATCTACGGACTTACATGCAGACACTTATGCACACAATTACGCGAGCATGGACGTACGCACACATACACAACGGACAGCCATGTAGACAAACAATCCACCTCAAACGCATTCTTTCTTCAAGGCAATTTTACGGCTAAGCTGTTCAATAATTTGAAACTAATTTGCCCGGACTGCTGTTGTTGCGTATGGCAGCTTAGGCCGTGTTCTTAGTGGATAACCAATCAGGAATAACGTCTTACTGATGTATGGTGTTATTCCCGATTGGCTCCAGCGTGAACACGACCTTAAGATATAAGGAACTTTTCCTACATTTGGCGGGGACTTGTTCATTGTTCATGAAAGCGCTAGATACGTCATTTTATGAATTTATTTGAATGTGACGCCAGACTATAAGTGACTTACGCACACCTGCATGCCCTTATGCACACATGTGGGTACTCATTTATGTACAATTAAATAATAGTGTTAGCTAAGCTCTATCCAACATTAGCCTGAGTTGGGATCGATCGAATAGGTAGGGCCCTTAACTCCGTAAATATATTTCTTTATTTACATAAATATATACCTTTATTGTGGTGTAGATATGTTGACTGAATAATTTGCGCCAAATTATCCACCATAAAGTTTATTAACAGTAAATACATACACTTCGTATTGTCTGACCGACTATTTAGCGTTCTTGACTGACTAAGATGGCATTCATTGTTTAGTTTGTTTGTTTGTTGTGACGTCAACCTGGATATGACGAAATTGATTATGACGTCATATATTTGATTAATACATTGGATCGTAATTGATCTTGATGTCATATATATGATTAATACATTGATTTCACTAATTGGACGAAATTGATTATGACGTCATATATTTGATTAACACATTGGATCGAAATTGATTATGACGTCATATATGTGATTAATACATTGGATTGGATTCATTAATGGTATAATAATTAATTAGCGGTTTCAAAATATACCAAGACCAATCTATGATAATCAATTACATGCAGTATTATTATTTTGACAGCAGATAACCTTTGCTGAGATAAATTGTGCACAGATTTGGCATACCTAGTTTGAAACACAGCAGACCAGTTCTTGGAAGATTAATATCAGCTTTCTCAACAACGTTCTCTACGGTCCCTTGCTTCAACAATTATATAATAGCATTTCGAGTTTTTTTATATCGGGATAAATCATGAACATAGCTTTTATTAATATCGATTGCGTGATAATATAAGTATCGATACCTACACTATTGAGACAGTTACCTCGACGTCGGTGACATTGTTTCAGTAAAATGCATCTGCGCATGTTAGACTGGCTGATGGAGACGATCAGGTGCATATCTTGCCTCCAAAAAGGACTCTTTTGGTAATTAGAAGGAGGCATTGAACAGAAGCGAATTTATCTATCTTATCAGAAATAGAATTGTACTGCATCCAAACATTAAAGGATTGTGCGGATTGAGGTTCAATAGCATGCTGATTCAACTGTTATTGAATACATGCGTCTATATACCTGCAGATGATTTATTTCATGTCCTCAAGATTGTCTGATACAATACAACACCATTTTCTAAACGCAACAAATATCAATATTATGATTGTTTTGGTGGCGTATAGATATGTTTCCTAAATCAATGAAATTCTAGTAAAATTTCAGACATATTAATATAGACTGGTGGCAAATTATTTGCGAGCAGTAATTGTATATTGCACACTAAACAGAGTCTAAGCTTGGTTGCTTGTTAAATGAAAGCGTATAACGTATAGCTGAGATACATGCATATTTTTTGTAAAAAATCTAAAGATCGATAGACTGGCACCGTGAAGAGATGGGGAGTGAACGTGTGTGTGTGTGTGAGAGAGAGAGAGAGAGAGAGAGAGAGAGAGAGAGAGAGAGAGAGAGAGAGAGAGAGAGACGGGGGCGAGAAAGAGAGAGAGAGAGGGTGAGAGAGAGAGAGAGAGTGAGAGAGAGATAATGGGAGGGAGGGAGGAGGTAGCGAGAGCGATAGAGAGAGAGAGAGAGAGAGAGAGAGAGAGAGAGAGGGGGGGGGGAGAAAAGAAGGGATGGCGGTAAGGCGGGAGGGAGGGAGCACGTGAGGGAGAAAGTCTTGCCAGTGTGTATTTGTTATAATTTCCCAGCATGCTACTAACTTCATTGTCGATTCTAAACTCTTGCTAAGGATGATACAAATGTAAGTGATTAACATTGTAATTAGGTTGTGCATACGTCATATGCATTGAAACACTAATGCGTAAGTAATGCGCCTTCCAGTCTAATTTGGTGAATGGGGGTCTGATCATTGCTGGAGCACTACATGTTATATTAACCGTCTTATCCTGAAGGATAATACACTATGCATTCTTTAGATTGTACGAAATATTAAGGTGAATAGTTAGCAACCAATCCAACTGGAAGCTGTTGCTACCTTTGTTTGTTCTACACATTCAACATCTTACCTGGACATTGAAATACGGGGACTCTAGGTTTAAAATGGTTAAATAGAAGAAATCATTGAACTAGTTAATGATTTTTCTTACTACTAGCCTCAATTCCCTGAATTGGTTTGAAAATGCTCACACTGAATGTACCAGTCCAATAAATACAATCGGCACCAAGCATTGTTTGAAATATGGATGTCTCGGCTCTGCCAAACAGAGGTGGACACATCACTATCTGCACAGTAGACATATTTACAGGAATGAACTTGTCTCTCGGAGTTGTCCCATATCGGCTTGCTCCTGAACTCTTATCATGTATCATATATGAGCTAGTTTGCCATCATATCACTTTACATATTCATAGGTCTAGTTAAATACATATGGTGTTGGGTAGTGAATAGAGAGCTGAAATATAGAAAGGCAACTAGACTGAAATTTGCACACATATTATTCCCGCAATTGCTGTTCTAGAAACTGGATGATAATATTCGAAGGGAAACAAGATTGTGGCTTTGTGTTATTGTAGTTTGTGATATTAGATGCGCTCTATGCCATCATCATGCACCATTAATTCATACTAGAAGATCTATCCATGTGCAGATTGGATGAATCAGATACAAACTTGTACTTTTCAATATGATTCAGTCAATTGAGGAGTCTGTCAGTTTCTAGCCATACCAAGTTCTGGCTAATCGTGTTGGAATCGTTTTAAAGCTTTGACAACCTTAATTCCCATATTTAAAATGTAAGCCATATGTGCAGGTAAGCTGTTGAATATTTTGCAACTACTTTGATTGTGAGATGTTCCTGCCTAAGGCGGCAACAACTCCTAGTCAAATTAGTTTCAAAATATTAACAATCGCTGTAAATTCATCAAAGACATGCAATTCAGACACCTTTGTAACCAACCATTTGTATCTTCATGAAGGACCTGACATTTTGATTGAGGCATCAGCTCACACATGCCGATAATAGCGTCAGCTACCTGAGTGACAGATCTCAGCCCCCCCCCCCCCTACCAGTGTACGCAATAGTATGAGCTTGGCTTTGTGGGGGCATTGCTTCATGATCAATATTGAAACATGCCCAGACTGTATATCCGGTTCTCGGAATATAGAGAGTTTAAAACTAGGTGCAGTCAAGAGAAAATGATCGATAATATAATTGTATCTAGGTTCTAGTATATAATTTCTACACAGGTTTACAAAGTCGGCTGGTAACAGCAGGCAAATCGCAGTCCAAGGAATTCAGTGAATATTGCATATATCTTGTTTGACTAATGATTTAAATTTGAGCAATAACCTTCATAGAACCGAGCAGTTTATTAAAGGAGCGCTATGGGTTTGACGTCTTTCATGGTCAGTTTCATGGCCATAGACATGGTTCGAGTGCAATAGTCTAGCTTTCTTTTCTAAAACGAAATGCTCTTGGCGAATTATCTGCTAACAATTAACTGGTCCCTTCACATTTGTCTTGTTTTGTATGCGATCTCGAAACATGTACAGCGAGATCCATGCACCTTGGCGTCCATATAAAAACACGTTCAGACAAGGAGACCAATCATGGTACAAAAATGATTTACACTATGAAATTATATATGTGAGTATTTGGAATCTAATTTACCTGGACGTCACTGCTGCATGTGGTTGCAACAGCTTCGATATAACTTAGTTCCATAATATCCAAAACGTTCCCTGTATCATCATGCAGGCCTGATTGAGTGACTGATACAGCTAATTATATACTTCTTAATAATTTTCTGGACATGGGTGGGGTTAGGGTTGGGTGGGTCTGCGTGGGGTGGGTGAAGGGGATTTCTGGTAGGATATGTCACTTATGTACCTGACGTCATGATAAAACATGCCAATTGTTAGTCTATGCCTCAATCAAATGACGATACGAAATTAAGTTTCTGTAAATTCCTTGTTTGATGTGCTAAAATTGATCCAAACTCATGTTCAAGGTGGACTGAACCTAACTAGAAATCGGTGGGGTGTAGCTAGAAATGGGTGGGGCATAGCTAGATATGGGTGGTGTATAGCTAGACATTGATGGGGCATAGCTATATTTGGATCCCTGTATAATTCTACTGAGAACATTTGATTTCGCAAATGGGCATATGTTAACCTATACACAGTGCTAGTAGTAGTGCCCTCTAATTTATGTCAGGAAAATAAAAATACTTGCATATTGAATGTCCATTTGTAAGCCGAGATAAAATTACCTTTTGAAAATCTACCACTGGAATGACTTGTTCGATTGTCGAGCCATGTATTCCAGTCGTCAAAAAATAGATTTCTCATGGCCTACAAATGGACATTCCTCACAACTCAAGTGGCCTGTCTTAACTGACTTCACCATGTGAGGATTACAGATAGATAGTGTTGCGCCTAGAACAAAGACAATTACTTGAGGAATTTGAAAATTATCACTTACGAGAGCAGGAATTTGATATCAAAGTGGAAAATTGAAAGACATTAAGGAACGAATATTAACACTATATCTACTACTCTTGCAACATATATTGTTTAGTATGGTGTAATGAATATATTCTACTATGTCTACGTTATGTAGTTATCTAGTAATTAAAGAGTGTTTCTAAAAAAATGTTGTGTGCGTTTTGTTTGGAAAATCTAACAGTATTACAGTACTGAATGTGCCATTTTAAAAAAAGGACACCAGACACCTTTCCCCCCTTTTTCGGAGCATGAGGTTATATTAATCCCCATGGCAATGCCTACCTTTCCAGAAATTTGACACCTTTTTCAGCCGTATTCACACCCGGCGCTTTTATGGTGCTAAGCCTCCTCACTATTGAGCCAACATTGCAGTTCATTGATTGGATTTGAAAGATGTGCTTCAATTAGCAATGGCAACGCTATGCATGTAATAATAGGCATATCCTGACAGACAGGCGAAATTTGAGCAGTACTGCACAATTTTCGCCAAATTATAAATATTAAAGATAAACCTGTCAACAATGGATACTTGCTTTTAGGCCGATAAAAGGTGATTTTATGACACCGGTGGTAATAAAAACCACTCCTCTAAAAACCAGCATCGCGTATTCCCTAAACGCTATTACCCAGAACAAATGAGTGCTAATAACGTGCTATCTGTATTTAGTGGCCACATTATTGATCACGGTTACGGTATGCCTGTGCAATGTTTAAGTAAATATTATTCTGCTTCATCCCGTTTTAATTCAGTGTGATATTGCCACCACTTATTAATATCATATAGACGGATGCAGATTAAAATATCTGTAATATCTGACGAGCATTCGTGCATAAATTTCCAATTATTTTAAATATTCAATTGAGAAATGTGTGAAGCTGAGAATCCCACCCCAATCCCGGCATCTCACGACCACTATCTATGTAAATAACACTTATATCTCCTCCAAAGTTCCAGGCCTTTAGCGTCTGCTTTATAGTTCGATGGACACATAATAGAAATAGATTATGGACCCATAATAGAAATAGATTAGTCAAATCTGCCATCGCAACATGCTGTGGTTTTGTGTTATCCATATATGTCAAATGGCTTAATGGATTTTCTCTCATTATCTAGGGAACATTCATCTAAGCAATTGCCCATTTACTCCTCTAAGTGAGAGAGATTGTTAAATAAATGTGTATTTAGTTGCCTTGACTTAGTAGATTAATAACTTATATTGATAAAATAAATGAGTTGTTGTGTTTGCTCACGTGGACGATCTGTCTGCGTGCATATTTTTTATTTCCCATTGACAATGAGATGGCTGGCTGATCTTAATAGGCTATTTATCACTGCAGTATTCAATTATTAGAAACTCAGCTTCTGAATGTAGTAAGCAACCTATGTTGAAGACAAGCTTGCCGACATTCTGTGCTGCGAAATTCTACAATAACGATTGTGATTTATGTATCATGTAAGCAACGGGGAATAACGTGAATTTGCAGGAGACAATACATTAATTCCAGTATTCTGATGACTGTCAGATTGTAAACACTCGCAGCAATGCTTCTTACATATTTGCTTTGTCTCCAGCAAAACAAGCCGACGTTGTGTCATTGAACGATAATTAGCCTGTGTGCGGCATTGCCACTTATCGATTACAAAATTGTTAAATAGCGCCATACTGGGACATATTCTGCCTGATTGAAGATACGTGCATGTCACATTTTGATATATTGCCACACCCCAGACATATCACTTGTCAGAGAAATACCATTTATATATACACCTCTTTGTCTTCTTATAATGTTTTATAGAATTATGATTTAACGTCTAGGCATACGTCTTATTGGCTTTGAAAATGAAAGAAATTCTTCAGTTTGAAATTAAAATTCACTGATTTATTGGGTTACGGGTCAACGCTTTTGACTAACGTCGAAAATTGAGATTTAGTTCGCTACATCACAGCAATGGAGTCCTCATAGTAACATTTCATCGAAAATGGTAAATATTTCTTGAACGGTTCAACAGACAGACACCCAAACACACACACAGACATACCCTGTCCCTAACCCCCTCCGCCCCCCCCCCCCCCCTCTTATGTGGCAGTAAAAAGAAATAAATATATTCGTTGCAAATTCTTTGCAAATTATCAAGACTCGTGTGGTGTGAAGGAATATTCATTATTTTGTAATAGTAGACGTTCCAGTTGGAACATTTTTTTTTATAAACGTTGCACTCTCACTGACAATGATCTTCCCAATAGGCCACTTTTTATACAGTTTTCCATGATAATCCATATCCATGACATTCGTTGACTCATATGTGTGGTATCCATTGGCAACCTGGTTCGTTTCCCTTAATAATCTGCATCGCAAAACATAGGTTAAATGAATGTTTCAAGCTATGAGCTTTGGCGAACATGTACCCATAATTTCCGACTCAAAACCTGTTAATCAGTACCGCCATAACCCGATTCCGTGTGCAAATGGCGTGTAACTGACCATGTCTTAATACATGAACGATGTCTTTGTATTAAGAATACCAAGCGCTATCTTCTTGGCGATATACTTTGAGAAAAATATCGTGTCAAGTAATAATAGTCCAGCATAGACCGATGCTCATGTAAATAATCACTTTGACTGGCATTGGCGTAGTAATACCTAGAATGCCTACAATTCATGGTCGGGCCTCCTTATCTTGGATATAATCATTTTGTTCTCAGTAAAAGAAATTAAGACTTGATTTTCTATGAGAACTTTCTCTAGCAATAACCGGGCATAATTTGAGATTATTTTCTGGAACCAGTATTCGTACAGCACCTCATGGAATGGAATCAGTGGAATATGGTAATCTAAACATATATGTAAATAACATCACCACAATATCATCAGTATACTGATAGTTGGCACTCAATATGGAGAAAAACGAACCCATTTACAGAATTACATGCGGACAAGAAATTGAATTTGTCACAAAATCGGCATGTGGCGTAAAAATAGGCTGCCATAACATGCCTGAACTCTCCATCAGGCCGTCATTTTTCAATTACCTGTATATTCTGCGTGTCAATGTGGGTGTCGATCAACAATTGTATATGTCTAATTAAATTCAATCCCAAGAACATACAGTGCATGATCGTAATATATAAGAATTGTCGGCACATTATATTTATTAATCACGTTTTTTTCAGTTTATTTTTTGTATCAATTGTATATGGCAAATGGCGTAATGGATTTCTTCCAATAGCCATCGATTGCAAGCAAATGCTTGAATTCTGTGATAAATAAATATTGATTTTTTTTATATTTGTGAGTTTTAATCATTGTCAAATTAATATAAATATGATGGATTCTATATCGAGGCGTCGTTGTCTCTGTACACTATGGGTTAGTTGATGATCTTAATAGGACACTTATCACATGGCAAACATTTCAGGACGGACTATAAACAGGGTTTAATTTGAAGTTATTAGGAATTCGGACGTTGTGGGAGAACTACTGATTATTTTGAAAGATATTTGACTGAATGATGCTACTAAGTAAACTAAACTCTACTGCCTATTACAGATTTTCCCAATAACCACCAGCCCTTTCAATGGGGGAAATGTGTACAATAAGGCAATAAGTGTATATACTTACCAACTTAAGCCATCATTTCAAAGAGAGCAACTGTACAAATAATCACATTGAATATTCCGTCCATGCAAACATGGTTTGTTTGAATGACATTCAATTTCCTCATTGAAAGCGATTGACAGGAATCGATAGCAATTTCGTCAAGTATTGGTGTACTGGGAAGTGCTGTATCATAACTGATTACTTGAGTGTGATATTTGCACTGTACACGTTTGATTGTGAAAACTTATGTGCTTATGATGATTATGTTCATTAGAGGTCACTGACGGAGATGAGAAACCAAAATAGACACATCTATGTAGCTTGAACACACAATACAATGAAAGACAGCGGAAACGTATCGAGGATGTGATGGGATGGAATAGATGGATGCCATCTTCCACTCAAGTATCTCAAGTCATAATAAAATTACACCTTGTCAGCTGACGTCAAAATCAAAATAGTGTAGCTCACTCAAGGGAATCCGAACGTCGTTCAAAGCAGTGTACGAATTGAATATCCAATCTAATAACACATCTTTGATATGGCTCTGCTGCTGTCCTAGGCAGCAACAACCGCACATTAACTTGGCTTCAAAATATTGACCAGCTTACCTATAGAGTTACCTGTAAATTCATATACTAGCAATTACGAATTCAAATCTTCCATTCAATACCAATCCGCGTAGCACGTGTGCAGGTTTAGACAGAGCTTGAGTGGGCATAGCTAAGACTTGACCTTTCTATTATGTTTATGTACATGCAAATCGCCCTGCGCACATGTGTAAATGGGCGGGTTTAGTTAGAAATTGACTGGGCATAGCTAGAAATGGATCCATTCTATTCCTTTGATGTACAGGTAAATCGCACTGGCCGTACACATTAGGGCAGGTATCATAGATTGTTATATGGTAGGCACAATGTTACCAATATCGGGATGTTAAATGATGATGTTTAGCAATATCACTCAAGACATAGTGTTTGTGTTTACACATAACGACAATACGCAGACAGGCGACTGGGACCATTTCGTCGTGCTTCTGATATATATGAGCTCTGAGGACTATTCCGAATTTGACATATGCGTCTAGAAGATACGTTGGCAGGAAATTGAACCCACAACCGACAAAGTAGCAAATATTATAGAGTACAAACGCTTCCACCACACCAAAGCCGCATGCCATTGTTGTGGTGAAAACATGTTGTGGACTATGTTGCTTGGTGCCTTCGCCGGTTCGATTCCCTGTCAGAGCCAATATACCACAATGCCACGACTACCTGTATAACTAGATACTCTCAAGTCAAGAATGGATCTGAGGAAGCTAAGGATTTCGGCTGAAGACAAGATACAGTGCGCAAAAGCGAAGAAGGACTGATTGCAGCTGTTGAATGTTTCCACTACTACAGCCGCATAATACAGTAATCATCAATATACGTAAAGATTATTATTTTATCTCTGAATTGTTTCTCTTCAAAGTACAAATCAAGATTCAATTCATGTTTCCATACATCTCAGGTAACACTCAAGATCAATTTCTAGCTATGCTCCGGCCATGCTTAGCTAAGCCTCACCCATGTAATGCGCATGTTATGATTTATATTTTGAACACACATTTTCAAGATAACTATGCAGTTAACTTGTTGAACATTTTGCAACTAATTTGATTGGGTTTTGCTCTTGCCTATGATAGCAACAGCCTCCAGTCGAATTAGTTTCAAAGTATTGAACACAATGTTTATTAAGTAGTAAAGTCATCAAAGTCATCAAATACCTGGCGGAGCTATCTACGCCATTAACTACGCTTTAGGTCTGTGACGTCAACCTATCTGCGACGTAATTGATTATGACGTCATGTACGTGCTTGACAGGTCGGATATCTCCATTTTCCGACTTTGCATCCTAAACATAAAATGGAATCCTTAATACTTAGGATGGATGGCTGGAAGATTTCTGTTCCCTGCTTTCCACATACAACGTGTATACCATTCTAAGAGCTTGTCATGCCATTGCCATGAACATAGCGGTCCTGATTATAAATGAAATCTCCGCATATTGTGTTTTCCTAATTTATTAATTTCTTGCCTTTTTAGCAATTAATTCATTCGCTTGTTTTAATTGTTGTATAATCTGGAAGGCAATTCTTGCAAAATAACATGAATTCGCAAAGAGTTGAAATATGCTGTGCACGTTAGAAATTTGATCAATTCAGCGGTTTAAAAATGTATATACTACAAATGCAAGTCTTAGTGTGGCGTTCACAGTTATTTCCTGTGATTTTGGTGTCTTTTATCGATCATCCTTTTTAAATCATTTCATTTATTCCATAGTCAATTCGGCACAGAACGTGCCGCCATTGTCGATTCAACGCGCTATCCTGGATGATGCAATTGATTAACATGCTTCTCCTAATGACTAAGTCAATGTATACGCACGTGCTCTGCATTGCAACAATAATTCACATCGACCGTCTAACACACCACACATTAAGGACGGTTTCACCAAAATATACTGCATGAATCTACGTGACGATACACAACGCTGCATCAAGTAAAGACTATACAGTGAAACAGTTGATGGCTTGATTCAATATTATCCCCCTCTCACCATTGATCATATAGTACATATCTTTCTCTGCGTTGAAGTCGTCTCTGTTACACGTGCTGCACTATATTACAAACACCAATCGTGGATTCGTTGACTGAATATACTCTTTCATTGAATATGGCAAATTAGTTTACCAATTGTCAGCAGAATGTTTACTAAATAATAGGCTAAATACTAAAGACATACAATTCGTACACTTGGCGGACTATTCCTTCTTCATGATGGAATATTGCTGTCAATTATGATAGTGACATCGGCCAGTATTGTTGTCAGTGACATGTGGTGGGCATTATATTCTATTTGCAAATCCTGTCAGAGACCACATGGCCAGACGTGAGCAGGACATTGGCCAAATTGTTCCCCAGATTCTAGTAAACTTCGGACAAAGACTTTGGTTTATGTTGATCTACTAAATTAGACCCAGGTACTATGGCCATGCTGCAGAATATGGTTAAATTCATGGGATTCATGTCAAAATGTGGTGTATATTTCTTTGTAATGTGTCGAAGACACAATAACATGACATTCCGGATAATAAATGCTAATTATCTTTTCAGATTTGTGATTTAAAAAAAATAATTTCTACGAAAGTAGCATTTTGTATCTGAATATCGCACTGCTTATAAGTGATTCCCAATTTAAGGATCAACGTATAAGTGAGTATGTGCAAGTAGTGCTTTGTTCTTTGACCAGATAGAAGTGCTACACATAAAGTATATCCTCACATAAGGGATGGTTATATGGTGAAAAATACTTGTTTCTAGAGTGGGATCAGCATGGTATGTGTTCTCCATATGGACTCATGTGTTGGCGCATCTCTAAATAGCAATGTCTTCCTTTGTCAACTGGCGCTGCCGCCTAGACAATGTTACCATTTATGTTTATACACTGAAAATCTCTCAGTTATTCATACAATACAATCTCGCAGACCCACTAGACTAAGATGGCGAGATTGAGTAGTGAGTTAGTGCTATAGAGCTAATTAGCAATTTACTGTAGGGAATGGAGACGGTTTTTTGACATGATTGTATATAGCTGCCACATTAGAGAGAACTGTGGCTCCCAAATATATGTGTCTATCGTAAGATTTATTAAAGCATGCGAATGCGGACACTTGCACATGTACGCACGTGTGTAGTTGTGTTTGTGGATGTGCACAGTTGTTACCGTTTGAGTTTATACACTGCAAATCTCTCAGTTATTCATCCGACAAATGGCTAAATGATGGTTTCCTTATTCCTTAAAAAACATGTCTGTATACTCCCTTTGGACATGTGCGCCTTTGTTACATACGTTGTCCTTTTCTTCAAAAGAGACTGTAGCAGATCATACATCGATTTCTCATCAGAATCTGATGTCAAATATATGGTCTGTTTATTTCAACCGTAACAAATTAAGCTTTAGTCATAAGTATGTACTTACTAAGGCTACTAAATTATGACGAACTGTTTTCATTTGTAAATGTGTCTTGCCATATTTTATGATAGAAGTTGCCGGAAAATTAAATCTCAGCTGAAACGCTGTCGACAAAATGTTGGTTTGTACAAGAAATACATCATGCCTGTGCAACCATCAGCCCTCGCATGCAGTCAGCTCAAGACAAATGCTGTCCATTTAAGCCCAATTGAGCACCAACTACCAGAGATAACTTGATTAGCCGAGATGTCTTACGCCGAGAAACTGAGCAAACTAGATTAGAAGTAGCTCTTGCGTGAAAAATTTAATTAAGTTAGGAAGGTAAACGTTAATGAAATTTGGCCCCCTGGGGTTGTTGAGGCAATATAGCAGAATAGTAATACATAGATCTCGACAACATCCATCCAGTAGCCATTATAGTGTCCAATTAGTCAAGCATAAGATGCGTCTCAGTAGCCACTTGATAAGAACTCCATAATGTAATGGATAAAATGCTGATATCTTTACAGTTTCCTCCTATTAATAAGGAATTTTATCCACAATGTTAAGTTTGAGCGCGTCTTAAAGGCACACATTCACACCATAATTCTCGAGAAATAAATCGTACACAATTAAAGGATGCTAGTCTCATCTCAAATGTTGTATTGCACCGATAGATTATGGTGTATAGATTCCATGTCATGCATGGCTTGTCACATTCTCTTATCTGGATCACAATAATCTGCTTTGTAATATCGGTGCAAAAACAGTGATCGCCCTCATTGTGTCCCCTCAAGCGATAGTGCGTGATACCATGTACCTGCCAATGCATTACTTTCTTTACTACGTAATACTTTTTTACTCAGCAACAACTTTCAGTCGAACTAGTTTCAAAATATTCAATAGCTTACCTGTATGATTGCTTTTATACCACATTACCAAACTATAGCTGACACCTCTATGAATGAGCTATATATCGAGGAATACACGCGAGGTATTTTCTGATTGGTTCAACAGTAATCATAACAGGCGTTATAGGCTGTAGAAATGTATGACCATTTAACTCCTAATTTAACTACTAAATCCTGATTATCTTTCGTTGTTGGTATGATAAAAAGCTACAATATCCGGAATGGATTATGGGTGGCAAATCCTATTTTCTGACTGGTTAGTATGAGATAAGTTGCGATTTCCTTTAATACTTTTAGAAGATTAATTTGTGAACCTCAGTGCAATGAAAATGAATTGAAATAAAGCTTACATATCCTGTTTTCATTCCCTGTAGGCATAAATCATTAGAATTTTAGGTATGAACTTGAATTAGAGACTCGTGACTCTAATTCAATTTACAAGTTCAAAAATGATATTTATTTATGTGGAATGGGATCGTCATATGCTAAGACTTATTTGCTTTTAATACAACGAGGTATACAATTTAAGCATCTAAATGTATACAATCTTAATCAATTTATGTTTACACATTTTGGTGCGAATGCGTCCTTTTATTCAAGGCAATTTTCGTATACCACTGGTCTGGCGAAATGATGCACATTGATGACCCTGAGTCTGTGAGTTGGAGAATCCCTTCAACACTTACATCTACGTATTTCAATTTCAAATCAACCACATTGTAAATCTATTGATTATATTGAGATTGCTCTAACTAGTAGTCACCAGTAAGTGGATTTCATTGCTCAGGACTTGCCTAAAATCAATTGACTTATCACTTACACACTAACCGTAAAATAATGTTCACAATGAGACATGATGAGTAGCTTGGAGAAACAAATTACTGTAATGTAAATTATAGTATTTCCACTTTGTTTGCAGTTCTGATGTGCACACTATCATACATCTACATAGTTATATAACATAGTTTTGGCAACCGTTCTGCGCATTCATAGGTTTGTTTATCAGAAAATTATTTGGACCTAAATGTACTCAAGGATATTTCAAATACAGTGACTACCATTTGGTAATGAATTCAGCAATGGCGAACCTGGACTTCAGTTGCGACTGACAGCCACTAAACATCATGTGGAAATCGTCACAGCTATGTTTCACCACTGTAATGCGTGGTTAATTACGTGATCAGTAGCACCTGGTATCAAATATAGGTGTCAGTAGAGGCTTCCAATTTTAGGTATGCCCCATCCATTTCTAGCCAAGCGCTTTACATCGATTTATATACGTTGCGCCCTGAATGACAAGAATCCCATTTTCAATGTAACTATACATGCTGATGATATGGTGGTAGTGATGGTAGTGGTGGTGGTGGGACTGATGGTGGTGGTCGTGTTGGTGGTGGTGCGTGTGGTGGTGGTGACAGTAGTGAGGCTGATGGAGTTGTTGTTTTTGTTTTTGTTGTTGTTGTTGTTGTTGATGTTGTTGTTGTTGTTGTTGTCGTCGTCGTCGTCGTCGTCGTCGTCGTCGTTGTCGGTGATGGTGGCGGTGGTGGTGATGGTAGTGACGGTGGTAACGGTGGTGACGGTGATGTTGGTGATCATGGTGATCATAGCTTTTGGTTGTGGCTGTGATCGTGGTGGCGGTGGTCTCTGGTACAATATTTTGGTCGTGGTGGTTGTTGTAGTGCTGGTGGTGGTTGTGTTGTGGTATTGGTGGTGATGGTGGTGTTGATGATGTTGGTGGTGGTCGTGGTGCTTGTACTGGGAGTGGTGTTGCTTGTGGTTGTGGTTGTCCTTTGTGTGGGAGGGGGAGTTGGGAATGGTGGTGGTGGTGCTGCTGGTAGTGCTGTCGGTGGTGACGGTGGTGATGGTGGTGAGGGTGATGTTTTTTATATTGTTGGCCGTGGTGGTGGTTGCGGTGGTGGCTGTGGTGGTGCATGTGGTGGTGCGCTGGTGGTGGTGGTGGTGGTGGAGGTGGTTGTGGTGGTGGTGGTGATGGTGGTGGTGGTTGTGGTAGTAGTAACGGTGGTCACGGTGGTGACGGTGATGTTGGGATCATGATAATCATGGCTGTTGTGGTGTTTGTAGCTGTGGTGATGGTGGTCTGTGGTGGAGATGGTTGTGGCAGTGATTGTGGTGCTGGTGATAGTGGTGTTGGTATTGATTGTGGTGATGGATCGGGTGCTTGTCCTGGGAGTGGTGCTGGGTGTGGGGAGTTGGTGTTGTTGTTGTTGTTGTTGTTGTTGTTGTTGTTATTTTTGGTTGTGGTGGTGGTAGTGGTCTGTGGTGGTCTGTGTTGGAGGAGGTGGTGGTAGTGGTGGTCGTGGTTGTGGTGGCAGTGATCGTGGTGGGTGTGATGATGTTGGTATTGTTGGAGATGTTTTTGATGGAGGTGGTGGTGGTCGTGGTCGTAGTGGATGCAGTGATAGTGGTTATTTTGCTATGCTGAGGTGATGGTGGTGGTCGTGATACTTCTACTTTGAGTGGTTCTAGTTGTTGTTGTCCTGGGAGGAGTGGGGGTGGTGATGGTGGTGGTGGTGGGGGTGGTTGTGCTGAGAGTGGTTCTAGTTGTGATTGTCTCGGGAGGAGTGGGGTGGTGATGGTGGTTGTTGTTGTTGTTGTTGTTGTTGTCGTGGTGGTGGTAGTGATGTTGGCGGGGTGGTTTCATTATTTCAATGTGCAACTGGATAAAAAGGATCGAACATATGCCATTACAACAAGATGTATGACACCACCAGACATAACGTATGTGTTCAAATTCCAGGTGATCCGATCGATATGATTCCGATCTCCACTACCAGACTGTATTAATGCTTTTCTTGTACGACACACAGGATGGGCGAAAGCAGTTTCTCTCATATTAATCAGAATATCGCAAGTCTCTATCAATTTAGGCAGCAACACCATCCACTCTAATTAGTTGCACAATCTTACGTGCTTACGTGTATAGTTTTCTGGAAATTGAGAATCAGAGTGTGCAGGGTCAATATGTCTCCAAGTTTAGTTCCAATATATTTGCATAAGAACGAAGGGAGTGTGGTAAATAGCCAGACTGTCAGACATTTTTACTAATCATGCTTCCGGAATTTCATAATTGTAGCTTTATCTCGATGTGATTATCTGAATACCCGTGCCTTGATTTATATTTTCGCAAAAAATGTATCTGAATTACTACAATTTATATAAACTCTGATGTGATCGTGATCTGTTCTAGGACAGGCTTGCATAACTAAAAATATAGCATCCCTGATCTGGGGTAATTGCGGAAAATTGTTTAAGGAAGATGTTATCTAATTTAGATAATATGAATGACGTTAAAGGAAATGAGTGGAATGGCATAATCAATGATGTATCCTCAAGTACATATTTACTATTGAACTTAATATCGCTGATCTCAAAGCATGGCCATCATAGCATGGCACGACTTCAAAATCCGAGATGTTCTGTCCCATGCCAGTACTCACGGTTATTTTATGACCTATTCTTTAAGCAACAAAATGCATCGATTCATTCACTAATCAGCCTATGGGGTCTTCTCGGATTTCACTCGAAGGCTTCAGTGCATTCAATAGAAATACAATCACACATACACATCTCGGTATGGATGCGGGGTGTCTGGGTGTGATTGGGTACATTGGCTGTTCTCTTTCGAGATGAGAGTGCTGTAACGTACCAGTCAGTGGTCATCGTTTTATATTGCTCTTCGAGTATTTAAAGTGGCTGGACTTGTTCGAACAAAAACGATTTGTAATTTCTCATCTCGCTTAGCTAGGCAAACGCGATTGCAAATTGGCCCAGAATAGAATCCCTAATGAAAACTCAGTCACATTGGAAAGGGCTGCAAATTGTGCAAATCAGCCAATAAAGAATAGTTATTCGACACGCTAACTGCATCAGCCTGGTAGGTGCTGCACATGGTGACACGAATTAGGCCGATCATCCAGGGTGGACTGCTATTCAACTTCATATGGTAACCCGAGAGATGTGCTGCTCAGCAGGAGAATATTTACACTATTGATTTACACAGCGGCAAGAGAAGGGTCATGAAAGCTCAATTTCAAACGTATCTTTGCAATTTACTTCCGATCCTCTCGAGTACTCGGGTACTACAGAGAGAGAGAGAGAGAGAGACAGAGAGAGAGAGAGAGAGAGAGAGAGAGAGAGAGAGAATTATATTATTTATTGATACCACATTGGCGGCGGCAATGACGACGACGACGACGACGTATCGGACGACGACGACGACGACGACGCCGGCGGCGACTACTGTGATCATGAATTTGTCAGTCTGGGAGTCAACATGCGGAGAAGGTTAGAATACAAACAACATAACACTGATGAAATCTTCTTACATTCAGCACGTGCAATGTAAGATATGGTATGGGTGTAAAATAAATGCTCTCTTGAAAACGAATGTTTGTCTTGTCTGTTGGATGCCCCAATGCTTTCTAAGCACATGCAGATTCGCTGAACAAAGACAAAACTTCGATATCTGTTCGCTTGCCAACCTGCCAAATATCATGCGGTAATATCCGCATACTCGACCATCTTTCCATATCAGACTAAAGGCATTGCTACGCCTCGGGAAAGCATTCTGTTGATGAGCTGGGCTCTATCATTTAGCGGGAAAGATGGACACTTGCGTGTGTGCTCCTGGGACATTCAACATACATCTGAAGCTGTAGTCTTTTGTTGAAGCATAGAATAAATGAATATGTTTACATGCCACCACATTGACCATCTTAACGGCAGCATGCCCATTGCCGCTGCTTACTCGCTAATTCAGGAGCACAGCCTCAGGCCACTTTCATATTCTAGTCACTCCAATTCATTTTATCTGAACAGCTTATCTATTTATAGACAGAGAGCTAGTTAATTATTAGAATGAAGACAAAACTAAGATAATGCTAGGATATTTACTGTTTTGTGATGTGCCATGGTGCAGGTTCTTTACCGCGGGTTAAAAGAATTGACACATATATGCGTAGCGCTATTCTTATTCGAAATATAGTATGTCCATTTCTGCAAATCCATTAATAATTCCGCTCGATGTCTGTATGTAATTGATCTGAGGTTTGCTGATCCTGGACCATAGCTATTGTAAATGTATTATCTATATAAGGTAATATTTTTCGAAAACAATTCACTTGCTAATCGGACCATTGTGCCACTTCTTTTCTCTCTTGATTGCGTGATGCGTTCAATCGGAACATTGAAACCGTAACGTAGCTCTTGCGAGAGTGCTTGTATTTTATGAAGACCCTGATGAAAAGCCTGCATTGCTTAGTTCACAAGTTTTAATTGTCACTATTTGTGCGTGAGTCAGCAGTATTGATGCGAACAACGGAAAATTGTAACAGATGGGTGTGGCGTAGGAAGGAGTTGGTGGTGATATTTAAAATGTTCATAATTGATATGCACGGTGTCAAGTCAAGGGCAGGGGGAACGGAGTTTAAGTGCTTTTCTCTGAATTCCCTTTTGATTACATTAGGTTATTTGCATACGGCTCAGTGTGCTACCGAATCACTATATATCGTTTCGATGTCATTGCCGCACACGCTACACGTCGATGTCAACAAAAGAGAATGGCAAATTCCATAAAACATATTTGTTGGAATAACAGATTCGTCTTTCCATACTAAAAACTAATACCTACCGCACGAAGCCTGGCGCCTGACAAACACCAAATCTATCCATATCGATTGGTCGTTTTTCAAAGTAACCATTTTACTCGCGCTTGACTCAGTGATTTTTTTCTTGTTTACTCGATAGATGAAAGGTACGCTAACATAGATATTTTCATCGAAATGTGTATTTTATTTAAGTGATGTCTTCATTCCCCACCTCAAGCGATAACAATAAATCGCTATCTCGATTATTTTATCTAGCGGTAAGTCGAGGTTATCAAACACACAGCCTAGGGCTACTGTTTTATGCGTTGAGAAAAGGCATGGTGATTGACGCATTTGTTCAAGCGGCGTTGAGGAGAAATAATTCAACCTTGTAACAAAATAAGGTGAGTCCAGAGCCGGAATATGGCAAGGGCTAACGGACTACAGCTTCAGGGCCCCAACAATTAAGGTGCACAAAAACCAAAATGAATTGGTGCATTTTACCCATTTCAACATTATAATAGTAGTAGTAGTAGTAGTAGTAGTAGTAGTAGTAGTAGTAGTAGTTGTAGTAGTCGCAGTAGTAGTAGTAGTACTAGTAGTAGTAGTAGTAGTAGTAGTAGTAGTAGTAGTAGTTGTAGTAGTAGTACAAATAAGTGTAGTCCGGCACTGCCTGAACCCCTATTGTATGTGTAGGTGAATGCTTCATTAACATAAAGTATGTTTTCCATTTAGCGGATCTTATTATCTGTCATTACAGCGATCATATATGTCATTAGCAACAGCAGCTGCACATGAGATGTTTCAAACTGACATTCCAATCTAAATGTTTTTTTGAGACAATACACACTTCGAATGGTCCATACACATAGCCATCTGAAGCATGTTATTGTGAAATTTTTTCTGAGAACGTGTGCGTACCTTTAGAGACATTATGTAGCATATCAAACATTTATCCAAACTATTAGTGACTAGCAAAGGACGAGAGATGATTGTGAGGATTCTTATCACATACATACACACACCTACCCATACACCTACACACACAACCCACACACGCACGCACGTACGCACGCACGTACGCACGCACGCACATACACACACCTACACACACCTACACACACCTACACACACACGCACGCGCGCACACACGCACGTACGTACGCACGAACGCACGCACGCACGCACGCACGCACGCACGCACGCACGCACGCACGTACGTACGTACATACGTACGTACGCACGCACACACATACAATCTAGTGGAAGAAATGTAGTTATCTATATCAACGCTCGCAAACCATTCATTGGATATGTCTCATAACATATAGTGACTCAACTTCATTTGCAAATAAACAATTACGTAATTTGCACAATCAGCGTCACGAGGATTCCATTCATAGATGAAACTCTGCTATGTAGATTTAACTGCTGATATATGACACTGTGAATCCTAAAGACAAAACTCATTGACACATTCGCATAATTATAATTATAGGAAAGAACAACTCCTCCTCCATTGTGATATTGTACTTCAAGTGTGTGAGGATTGTGAAAATGGTAATTTATTCCGGCTCGCATTTAGGAGAGAATCAATACTACATCGACAGAACATGCCGATTGGGTAATCGAGATAACGACAATATTATTACGTGTCGATAATAAAACTCAGGATGAAGACTATTCTGTCATGATTTACATTCACATTATCCAGTTTCAAAATAAATGGCGATATGGATATAACTGGGTGAGGTGCGTGGTATGGAAATCCACCGACACAACAACAAATTTCTGCAAATCTATAGTGTTAGGTTGAAAACATTCAAATGCGATTACTTCAGGACAAATTATGCCCGAAACGTATTTTCTTAGGACAGACACATTTAGTGATTTTCTATACACCTCTGCGGGCAATTTATCCCAAACCACGCACTGATATTAATTTAATGCAAGCCGTATGCAACAGCGCATATTTGCCAAATTACTGTGCACTGGTACCTTGTTAGCAACGCTTTGTGCAAGTTTGAAACTTCGATAACTTTAAAATAATTTTATAAATTGGAATTCAGAATGTAGATTGTTTAATCAGTCAAGGCTTTTTATCTATGCCAGTGAACGCTCTTCGCGTATTAATCGCCTTTATACATCTCGCTAATACAGGAAATTCAATAATTACGTATGTGTGGCATCGGTGAACCGGTTGATGATAAACAATGGAAGCTTCAATGATATCATCCTAGTTTTGTAATACGTACGCATCAATTTCACTGACGAATCGTACGCATCAATTTCACTGACGAATCGCCATTTAGGATTACATTTTCTTTGAAAACATATGCAGATTTTGAAAGCACTGTTGGTATATGATGTTACTATCTGTACAAGTAAATTTCACACCTATGATTCTTACATGGGAATAACTCTTTCAATAACCTTCTGAAACCAACTAACCATTGCCATTGTGATGAGAATATGTAATGTTTATGTAGATCTTTCCAATGCAAATAACACATAGCAATAAATTCCCGCCTGTTTCCTGATTACTGGAGTACTGCTGCATTTACCGATACACTCATTCTCATTCAAGGTATATTGCATTTGGGTGTTCAGTGATGCCATCCACTGTATGTGTCATCTGGAAAACTCTCTGTATGGCATTCACTGCCTGTGATATCTGAGAGGTTCCTGAGTAATTCAGTAACCTTTATCAAACTATTTGATTGACTAGCTGAAGCTTAGTGTATGCGCTCTGTTGTGGGATGCCCCATTTCCCTAATATATTTGGTGTGCAAACGATGAATTGATGTGGTACCAATTGGTCAGATAGAACAATGTACCGCAATCTTTTGCAATTAATGTCAGTAAAATATATGATGACATGATGAATGACGTCACATAGAGGTTGACGCCACAATCAATTACGTCATGAATGACGCATCTAAGGCCGTTATAGATGCATACTAGTCCGTCAAGTTGTTGGATTGTATGTCCTTACTATTTAACAGCCAATATGCTGAATATTTTGAAACTAATTTGACTGGTCGCTATTGCTGCCAGAGGCGAAGCGTGGGTGGAGCTTAGTTAGAGATGAGCGGAGCACAGCTAAAACTGGAATAATCCACTGGGTGACCAATGCATGGGTATCTTTATTTTATTCACAAAGCATATATCACGCATCGTAAATAATTGTCCCTTTATTTTGTGTGTTAGGTCGAAACATGAAATATTCCATAAAAATATAAATCTTAGACAAAAATTACACTCACAATTATATTGAATCGAATCATTATACAAGGGGAATCGTATGAGATTGTGGGATAAGATAGATGTGAGACGCGTATGTTCAAACACTGGTCAATGATGTGAACGCATTACCACGATTTCTCCTGACAAACGAATCGTACAGTCTATCAACATAGGGAACACGTTTAGAAAAAAGTCCGGTAATTGCTATTTTAGTAAACGCCACTAACCAAGCTGGTGCTAAAACATGATTAAGCTAATGGAGACATAGTGTACTAATACAACAGGGCACATGACATATCCTTCGATTGCAAACCTTTAAGCCACGTTCATTCAGCAAGTCTCAGACTCCTTTCATGATCCGATTATGATTTAAATATTTAGCACAATATCTCGGAAATGGCAATTTAGTTGTAGCATTTGTTCCGAGTGACCTATCTAAGAGGAAGAAGATCACTTGTACTTTACCATAATACAGAATATACCGTGTACTAATACAAAATGTCAAGAAACACTTCCGAGTGATGTTAAAATGGATATAGTTCAGCCACGTGAATTGATGAGCAAAGCCTCTCGGCCTGAGGGGCACAGAAAGGTACTCCATGCGAAAGTACTGGCATTCATTGTAATGGAGGTATCTAGCTTGTCCGTCAATCATATGATGTCATAATCAACTACACCGAATGTAGGCTGACGTCGTAATCAATTACATCATGAATGACGCGATATAGTCTGGCACAAACACTTAATTGTCCGTCAAGTTGTACGAATTGTATGTCTTTACTATCTAATAACCATTCTGTTGAATATTCTGAAGCTGATTTGACTGGGTGCTGTTACTGCTAATCGCATTAGTTTCAAAATATTTAACAGCTTACCTGATAAACCTTCTGGAATTTGAGATTCGGGGAGTTGAGCCAACAGTACCCAGTCATATTAGTTTCAAAATATTTAACCGCTTATCTGTGTATTTTTTTTGAAATTGCGATTCAGGGAATGCAGAGGTTGATCGGATCCCAAAACAGGGAAATCATGTGTGGCGCATAGGTAGAAATGGGCGGGACATAACAAAACTGGGTTCCTCAATTGGGCGTTAAGGATTATAAATCCAGCAGATGGCCCCTACACACACGTGATGCACATCATAAACGTTCTGCATAATGATCACAATGAGTGGGGGCGGTGGGGTGGGGTGGGGTGTGTGTGTGTTTGTGTGTGTGTGAGAAGACAATCGAGGACTGAACCAGGGATTCTTTAAAGGCGTTTCCCGGGATGGGGGTGGCGGTAATAAATAGATACCCCTGTCCATTGACCAGATGATACACGTGTTCTCGAACCCCAAAAAGCGATTGAAATTTAAGGTGCAAAAAAGCTATTTAATGTTCTCTTAGTGACAAAGGTGAATATTTACTGCGCTTTTCATTTCCTGTTTATTTAGCTTTTGAACATTTAAATACTATTCCCTAACTCGACTGCATACAAATCATGCAAATACATTGTGGAACATTTTGAAACTGGTATGGCTTTCGCAATATTTAACATAATATTTCTTATGCCTTTAAGATCTTCTTGTATCTGGAGCGGCAAGAATGGTCACAACACATGCACACGTCTGAAAGAAGATTTAACCCTGTAGCGCTCATCGCGGCCACCACGGCTTCTGTACTGGTCTTGAGAAATGTCCATTTGCAGACCACGAGAAGCCTATTTCTAAAGAGCTACCACCGAAATGACTGGCTCGATAACGGAGCCAGTTATTTTACTACCAACATTTAAATAAATAAATAATTGTGTTGGATGCGCTATTGTCTACTTTATCTATCTTGTTTGCTACATAGTATAACTGAATGTGTCATTGTTACTTAGGGCATTAACGAAATTCAACTATACTAGCATCGTGAAACAACATTCATAATACTTACTGGGATAGAGTGGATACTATATACTTGTTTAGGAAAACCGACTATGGGGGAATCCAGTTTTAGATATGTTCCACACCGTCTCTAGCTAAGCTCCACCTGCGCTTTGCCCGTTCGACCGTTCCTTGCTCTCTCAATTTCCAGAAAACCATACCATAAACTACCTACAGCAGTAACAGCACCCAGTCAAATTAGTTTCGAAATATTCAACAACACATTTATTGAATGGTAAAGACATACAATTCGTACTACTTGTCAGAATATTAAGAGTCTGTGAAATATTATATAGGATCATTCATGACGTAATTGATTATGACATCAGCCTGCATTTGACGTAGTTGATTTTGACGTCATATAATTGACAGAGAAACCGGATTCATTAGTTGACTAAGTAGAGTATTAACATAGAGAGGCGTCGTCATACCAATGCATCGAAATACGTCTATATTAATTGATAGTATGTATCCATTTCACGCCCTGGTGAAAGGTATGTATGAAATATCCATAAGACTAGGCTTGAATGTTTTGACTTTGACTCATGTTACCACGAGCCATTTAAACCCCGCGTGTCATTTAAACCGTGAAGGTGGATAGTAATCATAATGCCATTCTCAATGGTCAGTTTAGCTACTCTTGACCGCTGCTACGCGGCATGACAATATAGCATCACCCTCGCCACTGTACTGCCCCCAGGAGTTGCATCATAATATATAATAATAATAATAATAATAATAATAATAATAATAATAATAATAATATTCTTTATTTTGCGAGGGTAAATCGTCAGTTGCCTGATGTTAACGAGGCCCTCAAACATATATACACTATGTACAATAACATATAATATACACTGAATGTTTGTACACATGTCGAAAAATACAAAACACAATAATAATTAGATTAATAATAAGAAGAAGAATAATAGCATTATTATATTTTATATTATGATTGCCTACTTATAACTTGCGCACCTACACTCATATAGACACACATTAACGCACACATCTACGGACTTACATGCAGACATATACGCACACAATTGCGCGAGCGTGGACGTACGCACACATACACAACGGACAGACATGTAGACAAACAATCTACCTCAAACGCATTCTTTATTCAAGGCAATTTTACGGTTAAGCTGTTCAATATTTTGAAAATAATGTGTCCATACTGCTGTTGTTGCGTATGGCAGCTTAGGCCGTGTTCTTAGGGGATAATCAATCAGGAATAACGTCTTACTGATGTATGGTGTTATTCCGGATTGGCTCCAGCGTGAACACGACCTTAAGATATAAGCGGGGACTTGTTCATTGTTCATGAAGGCGCTAGATACGTCATTTTATGAATTTATTTGAATGTGACGCCAGACTATAAGTGACTTACGCACACATGCATGCCCTTATGCACACATGTGGGTACCCATTTATGTACAATTAAATAATAGTGTTAGCTAAGCTCTGTCCAACATTAGCCTGAGTTGGGATCGATCGAATAGGTAGGGCCCTTAACTCCGTAAATATATTTCTTTATTTACGTAAATATACATAAATATATACCTTTATTGTGGTGTAGGTATGTTGACTGAATAATTTGAAACCAATTTGACAGGATGCATTTTCTTCCCGCTGGTAGTAGATGCGCCTAGTCAAATTGGCTCCAAATTATCCAACATAAAGTTTATTAACAGTAAATACATACACTTCGTATAGTCTGACCGACTATTTAGCGTTCTTGACTGACTAAGATGACATTCATTGTTTAGTTTGTTTGTTTGTTGTGACGTCAACCTGGATGTGACGAAATTGATTACGACGTCATATATTTGATTAATACATTGGATCGTAATTAATTATGATTACTACATTGGATTAATTAATTGGACGAAATTGATTATGACGTCATATACTTGATTAACACATTTGATCGAAATTGATTATGACGTCATATATGTGATTAATACATTGGAGTGGATTCATTAATGGTATAAGAATTATTTTGCGATTTCAAAATATACCAAGACCAATCTATGGTAATCAATTACATGCAGTGTTATTATTTTGACAGCAGATAAACATTGCTGAGATAAAGTGTGCACAGATTTGGCATACCTAGTTTGAAACACAGCAGACTACTTCTTGGAAGATTAATATCAGCTTCCTCAACCTCGTTTTCTACGGTCCCTTGCTTCAAAAATTATATAATAGCATTTAAGGTTTTTTATATCGGGATAAATCTTGAACATAGCTTTTATTAATATCGATTGCGTGATAATATAAGTATCGATACCTACACTATTGGGACAGTTACCTCGACGTCGGTGACATTGTTTCAGTAAAATGAATATGCGCATGTTCGACTGGCTGCCGGAGACGATCAGGTGCATATCTTGCCTCCAAAAAGGACTCTTTTGGTAATTAGAAGGGGGCATTGAACAGAAGCGAATGTATCTATCTTATCAGAAATAGAATTGTATTGTATCCAAACAATAAAGGATTGTGCGGATTGACGTTAAATAGCATGCTGATTCAACTGTTATTGAATATATGCGTCTATATACCTGCATATGATTGATTTCATGTCCTCAAGATTGCCTGATACAATACAACAACATTTTCTAAACGCAGCAAATATCAATATTATGATTGTTTTGGTGGCGTATAGATATGTTTCCTAAATCAATGAAATTCTAGTAAAATGTCAGACATGTTAATATAGACCGGTGACAAATTATTTGCGAGCAGTAATTTTATATTGCACAATAAACAGAGTCTAAGCTTGGTTGCTTGATCAATGAAAGCGTATAACGTATAGCTGAGATACATGCATATTTTTTGTAAAAAATCTAAAAATTTATAGACAGGCACCGTGAAAGGGATGGGGCGTGAACGTGAGAGAGAGAGAGAGAGAGAGAGAGAGAGAGAGAGAGAGAGAGAGAGAGGAGAGAGAGAGAGAGAGAGAGAGAGAGAGAGAGAGAGAGAGAGAGAGAGAGAGAGACAGAGAGAGAGAGAGAGAGAGGGAGAGCAAGAGAGAGAGAGAGAGAGAGAGAGAGAGAGAGAGAGAGAGAGAGAGAGAGAGAGGGGTGTGTGGAGAAAAGAAGGGATGGCGGTAAGGCTGGAGGGAGGGAGCGGGCGAAGGAGAAACGTCTTGCCAGTGTGTATTTGTTATAAATTCCCAGCATGCTACTAACTTCATTGTCGATTCTAAACTCTTGCTAAGGATGATACAAATATAAGTGATTAACATTGTGATTAGGTTGTGCATACTTCATATGCATTGAAACACTAATGCGTACGTAATGCGTCTTCCAGTCTAATTTGATGAATGGGGGTCTGATCATTGCCGGAGCACTACATGCTATATTAAACATCTTATCCTGAAGGATAATACACGATAAATACTTTAGATTGTAAGAAAGACTATGGTGAATAGTTAGCAACCAATCCAACTGGAAGCTGTTGCTACCGTTGTTTGTTCTAAACATTCAACAGCTTACCTGGACATTGAAATACATTGACTCTAGGTTTAAAATGGTTAAATAGAAGAAATCATTGAACTAGTTAATGATTTGTCTTACTCCTAGCCTCAATTCCCTGAATTGATTTGACAATGCATCACACTAAATTGTACCAGTCCAATAAATATAATCTGCACCAAGCATTGTTTGAAAGATGGATGTCTCGGCTCTGCCAAACAGAGGTGGACACATCACTATCTGCATAGTAGACATATTTACAGGAATGAACTTGTCTCTCGGAGGTGTCCCATATCGGCTTGCTCCTGAACTCTTATCACGTATCATATATTAGCTAGTTTGCCATCATATCACTTTACATATGCACAGATCTAGTTAAATACATATGGTGCTGGGTAGTGAATGGAGAGCTGAAATATAGAAAGGCAACTAGACTGAAATCATACCTGGGATATATTAGAAAGCATTTGCACACATTATTCCCGAAATTGCTTTTCTAGAAACTGGATGATAATATTCTAAGGGAAACAAGATTGTTGCTTTGTGTTATTGTAGTTTGTGATATTAGATGCGCTCTATGCCTTCCTCATGCAACATTAATTCATACTAGAATATCTTTCCATGTGCAGATTGGATGAATCAGATACAAACTTGTACTTTTCAATATGATTCAGTCAATTGAGGAGTCTGTCAGTTTCTAGCCATACCAAGTTCTGGTTAATCGTGTTGGAATCGATTTAAAACTTTGAAAACTTTAATTCCCATATTTAAAATGTAGGCCATATGTGCAGGTAAGCCGTTGAATATTTTGCAACTACTTTGATTGTGAGATGTTCCTACCTAAGGTGGCAACAACTCCTAGTCAAATTTGTTTCAAAGTATTCACAATCGCTGTAAATTCATCAAAGACATGCAATTCAGACACCTTTGTAACCGACCATTTGTATCTTCGTGAAGGATCTGACATTTTGATTGAGGCATCAGCTAACACATGCCGATTATAGCATCAGCTACCTGAGTGACAGATCAGAGCCCCCCCCCTCCCACCCCCGCCAATTGTACGCAATATTATGAGCTTTATATTTATGTATGCACGATGCATTTCTTGGCTTTGTGGGGCGTTGCTTCATGATAAATATTGAAACATGCCCAGACTGTATATCCGGTTCTCGAAATATAGAGAGTTTAAAACTAGGTGCAGTCAAGAGAAAATGATCCATACTATAATTGTATCTAGGTTCTCGCGATCTTTCACAAACATGTAGCAGAATTACATAAATTAAAACCTTCACCAAACATAATCTAATCTTGATCAATCGAACTCACTGGAAATCATAGCTCTGATAAAAACTAAATCACCTCTGGTATTTCTCTTTATTGCAGCGAAGAATAATGGAAACGATGATAAGGTATTCATGGGAATTGATTCACGATTTTCGATTTCTACAAACTTGTATACAAGTCTTAGTGCCAGTTATTTCTGCAAGACTACTTGCAGTCGAACATTTTAGCACACAGATGTGCTTTAATTCCCACGAATTGCGCACTTGTGAATGAATCGATCTTATTTGATCTATTATCGTGTAACAGCCGGGAGACAGCAAATCGCAGTCCAAGGAATTAAGTAAATATTGCATATATCTTGTTTGACTAATGATTTAAATTTGAGCAATGACCTTCATAGAACCGAACAGGTTATTGAAGGAGTGCTATGAGTGTGACGTCTTTCATGGTCAGTTTCATGGCCATAGACATGGTTTGAGTGCAATAGTCTATCTTTCTTTTCTAAAAGGAAATGCTCTTTGGCAAATTTTCTGCTGACAACTAACTGGTCCTTTCACCTTTGTCTCATTTTGTATGCGATCTCGAAACATGTACATCGAGATCTACGCACCTTGGTGTCCATATAATAAGACGTTCAGACAAGGAGACCAATCATGGTACACAAATGATTTACCCTATGAAATTATATATGTGAGTATTTGGAATCTAATTTATCTGGACGTCACTGCTGCATGTGGTTGCAACAGCTTCGATATAACTTAGTTCCATAATATCCAAAACGTTCCCTGTATCATCATGCAGAACTGATTGAGTGACTGATACAGCTAATTATATACTTCTTAATAATTTTCTGGACATGGGGGGGGGGGCATGTAGGGTTAGGTGGGTCTGCGTGGGGTGGGTGTAGGGGATGTCTGATAGGATATGCCACTTATGTACCTGACGTCATGATAAAACATGCCAATTGTTAGTCTATGCCTCAATCAAATGACGATACGAAATTAAGTTTCTGTAAATTCCTTGTTTGATGTGCTAAAATTGATCCAAACTCATGTTCAAGGTGGACTGAACCTAACTAGAAATCGGTGGGGCGTAGCTAGAAATGGGTGGGGCATAGCTAGATATGGGTGGTGTATAGCTAGACATGGATGGGGCATAGCTATATTTGGATCCCTGTATAATTCTACTGAGAACATTTGATTTCGCAAATGGGCATATGTTATACAATACACAGTGCTAGTAGTAGTGCCTTCTAATTTATGTCAGGAAAATAAAAATACTTGCATATTGAATGTCCATTTGTAAGCAGAGATAAAATTACCGTTGAAAATCTACCACTGGAATAACTTGTTCGATTATCGAGCCATGTATTCCAGTCGTCAAAAAATAGATTTCTCATGGCCTACAAATGGACATTCCTCACAACAACTCAAGTGGCCTGTCTTGACTGACTTCACCATGTGAGGATTACCGATATATAGTGTTGGGCCTAGAACAAAGACAATTACTTGAGGAATTTGAAAATGATCACTTACGAGAGCAGGACTTTGATATCAAAGTGGAAAATTGAAAGACATTAAGGAACGAATATTAACACTATATCTACTACTCTTGCAACATATGTTGTTTAGTATGATGTAATGAATATATTCTACTATGTTTACGTTATGCAGTTATCTAGTAATTAAAGAGTGTTTCTAAAAAAATGTTGTGTGCGTTTTGTTTGGAAAATCTAACAGTATTACTGTACTGAATGTGCCATTTTAAAAAAAGGACACCAGACACCTTTCCCCCCTTTTTCGGAGCATGAGGTTATATTAATCCCCATGGCAATGCCTACCTTTCCAGAAATTTGACACCTTTTTCTGCCGTATTCACATCCGGCGCTTTTATCGTGCTAAGCCTCCTCACTATTGAGCCAACATTGCAGTTCATTGGTTGGATTTGAAAGATGTGCTTCAATTAGCAATGGCAACGCTATGCATATAATAATAGACATATCATGACAGACAGGCGAAATGTGAGCAGTACTGCACAATTTTCGCCAAATTATAAATATTAAAGATAAACCTGTCAACAATGGATACTTACTTTTAGGCCGATAAAAGGTGATTTTATGACACTGGTGGTAATAAAAACCACTCCTCTAAAAACCAGCATCGCGTGTTCCCTAAACGCAATTACCCAGAACAAATGAGTGCTAATAACGTGCTATCTGTATTTAGTGGCCACATTATTGATAACGGTTACGGTATGCCTGTGCAATGTTTAAGTAAATATTATTCTGCTTCATCCCGTTTTAATTCAGTGTGATATTGCCACCACTTATTAATATCATATAGACGGATGCAGATTAAAATATCTGTAATATCTGACGAGCATTCGTGCATAAATTTCCAATTACTTTAAATATTCAATTGAGGAATGTGGGAAGCTGAGAATCCCACCCCAATCCCGGCATCTCACGACCACTATCTATGTAAATAACACTTATATCTCCTCCAACGTTCCATGCCTTTAGCCGTGTGCTTTATGGTTCGATGGACACATAATAGAAATAGATTATGGACCCATAATGGAAATAGATTAGTCAAATCTGCCATCGCAACATGCTGTGGTTTTGTGTTATCCATGTATGTCAAATGGCTTAATGGATTTTCTCTCATTATCTAGGGAACATTCATCTAAACAATTGCCCATTTACTCCTCTAAGTGAGAGAGATTGTTAAATAAATGTGTATTTAGTTGCCTTGACTTAGTAGATTAATAACTTATATTGATAAAATAAATGAGTTGTTGTGTTTGCTCACGTGGACGATCTGTCTGCGTGCATATTTTTTATTTCCCATTGGCAATGAGATGGCTGGCTGATCTTAATATGCTATTTATCACTGCAGTATTCAATTATTAGAAACTCAGCT
The DNA here is from genome assembly GCA_034401795.1 of Chaetoderma sp. LZ-2023a. NCBI lineage: Eukaryota > Metazoa > Mollusca > Caudofoveata > Chaetodermatida > Chaetodermatidae > Chaetoderma > Chaetoderma sp. LZ-2023a. The sequence continues at coordinate 26,679,702 of CM067360.1, read as the reverse complement.
TCTGAATGTAGTAAGCAACATATATTGAAGACAAGCTTGCCGACATTCTGTGCTGCGAAATTCTACAATAACGATTATGATTTATGTATCATGTAAGCAACGGGGAATAACGTGAATTTGCAGGAGAAAAGACTATACATTAATTCAAGTATTCTGATGACTGTCAGATTGTAAACACTCGCAGCAATGCTTCTTACATATTTGCTTTGTCTCCTGCAAAACAAGCCGACGTTGTGTCATTGAACGATAATTAGCCTGTGTACGGCATTGCCACTTATCGATTACAATATTGTTAAATAGCGCCATACTGGGACATATTCTGCCTGATTGAATATACGTGAATGTCACATTTTGATATATTGCCACACCCCAGACATATCACTTGTCAGAGAAATATCATTTATATATACACCTCTTTGTCTTCTTATAATGTTTGATAGAATTATGTTTTAAAGTCTAGGCATACGTCTTATTGGCTTTGAAAATGAAAGAAATTCTTCAGTTTGAAATTAAAATTCACTGATTTATTGGGTTACGGGTCAACGCTTTTGACTAACGTCGAAAATTGAGATTTGGTTAGCTACATCACAGCAATGGAGTCCTCATAGTAACATTTTATCGAAAATGGTAAATATTTCTTGAACGGTTCAACAGACAGACACCCAAACACACACACAGACATACCCAGTCCCAAACCCTCCCCTCTTATGTGGCAGTAAAAATAAATAAATATATTCGTTGCAAATTCTTTGCAAATTATCATGACTCGTGTGGTGTGAAGGAATATTCATTATTTTATAATGGTATACGTTCCGGTTGGAACATTTTTTATAAACGTTGCACTTTCACTGACAATGATCTTCCCAATAGGCCACTTTTTATAGTTTTCCATGATAATCCATATCCATGACATTCGTTGACTCATATGTGTGGTATCCATTGGCAACCTGGTTCGTTTCCCTTAATAATCTGCATCGCAAAACATAGGTTAAATGAATGTTTCAAGCTATGAGCTTTGGCGAGCATGTACCCATAATTTCTGACTCAAAACCTGTTAATCACTACCGCCATAACCCGATTCCGTGTGCAAATGGCGTGTAACTGACCATGTCTTAATACATGAACGATGTCTCTGTATTAAGAATACCAAGCGCTATCTTCTTGGCGATATACTTTGAGAAAAATATCGCGTCAAGTAATAATAATCCAGCATAGACCGATTGCCATTGGCGTAGTAATACCTAGAATGCCTACAATTCCTGGTCGGGCCTCCTTATCTTGGATATAATCATTTTGTTCTCAGTAAAAGAAATTAAGACTTGATTTTCTATGAAAACTTTCCCTAGAAATAACCGGGCATAATTTGAGATTATTTTCTGGAACCAGTATACGTACAGCACCTCATGGAATGGAATCAGAGGAATATGGTTATCTAAACATATATGTAAATAACATCATCACAATATCATCAGTATACTGATAGTTGGCACTCAATATCACACCCGTCTTTTGATGTTTGTTAGGCTCAGATAGAGGCACACAATTGCATTTATTAATACAAATAACAACAGATAAATAACCAAGTGTGACACTAGGACCAACAAACTGAAGGACGATCGATAAAGGACTAAATAACCAAGTGTGATGCATACAAGTTTGAAGTACAGACACAAACTGACAGTTTAATATACAGCCAATAGGAGCAACAAACGAACGACTACCTAGCAGTAAAACTGGCACAACATATTGCGAATTGTAGCTAAAATCAGAGACAATTAGACACATATTATCAAGAAGGGCCACAAAATGAAACATGGTCCGCAGTTTGTTGAAATTCCATATCTTTCAGAATTTCTATATATTTCTATGATATCTTTTGTGATCAGAACCGAAGTTCATAGCTTTAAACATTTCTTCCTTATACACACATTTCATTTTCGTACATACATCTAATTGCCATACATACGTTCCATTCACATACACACGTGACACTTACTGTGCTCGTGATGATTGCTGATTAATGTTGGCAGATATATGAAATCAAGAAAATGTACAGTGATTATTGACACAGAAGTTTTTAATGAAAAAGTCTAGAACTTGCTACTATTTATGATATTGCTTGTGATCAATCCACGGTTATTATTCTACACATACACCACAACTGGTAATTTATGGTTTATTATCTACACGCGTGATTGCACACGTGACCATGTATGAATAACCTTGTAATTTTTAAATGGATTTATTGCAATTTTCTTGTGTTTTATATGAAACAATACTCACTTTATGTTTCAACTCACATCTACATTTGATCAACAGCACTTTGTCTTCCTCAATGCGGACATGGTTTGCTTATTTAACACCCTATATCCTCATTAAGAGCCATTGGCAGGGATCGATGGCAAACTTACAATAAGATGCAACATTAATTTAGTGAAAATCAGTTGAATCGCATTTATAGTAAGTTGCCACAAGTGGAATTATATTAGGCCATATGCGTTCTTAATATGCCATCAAGCAGTGTATCATCTTAATACGTAAACGTCATTCAGTCAAGCATTTCTGCCAATGCAGACACACGTTTTCTACGGCAATAAACGTTCTTAATGACCTCTTTCCCTCTCAATCAAACTCACAAAAGATAAATATTTGCTCAAATTCAGAGTTTGCCATAGGACTCTAATAACTGAATTGGTTACATCCTATTGATTTTACATTGTAGTGACTATACTTATTCGTATGTAGAGGCAGTTCATGTGAAATGATTCTTGATCTCTGATTTCACCGACCTAGTATGACAGATCAGTACACAATTTATTTCCGTCAGACCATGTCCTTTCAATTACCTTAAACCCCAGAAGAGCAATTACCCTTCTGAATCGATCATGGCTTATTTGATCTATTATTAGGCAATAGCCCGGGGATATAGTGTTTCTGTTTCGTCATGACTGCATTGGAAAATCGAACAAGAAAATAACTCTTAGATTACTCCATGGAATCGGAAAAGCGCTATTTTCATAGAAAAAATGATAATATTTCGCTCGACTTTACACCCACATTAATCATTCTATATCAAGTAATTTTGGACGTCGAAGTAACTGCACTAGGTTGCAAGATATAAGAAGTTGCAAAATAAATGTGAGTCACGCTGTAGTCTCTAGCTAACACGCTATGGATGTTGAGAAATAGGCTACTTATGTCTAACTGTTTCCCTTTTTACCTTGTGTGTAGTAACCCCAATCATTCACACGGTGGTGGTTAAGTGTAGGCATCCGTATAATGCAAGCAGCTAATACGTAGAATTATAATAACTAGAATTGAAATGAATTGGTCATAGTCACCGTCAAGGTGAATGGGATGACGAAAATGACAATTAAGAAAGCCTGGTTTAGGCTCAATCATCGACCCAAGTTCTATTCCGAACAAATTCCATAGGCATTACCACACACGCATCTTCATGCGCGTTGAATGCAAAAACCACTACATCTGCCTAAAACCGGATGTTGAAAACCCCTAAATGTGTTTAATTTCCGCTCAGATCGCAACAGGTCTCTTATAATGTACTCACTACCATTGCTAATTAAAATCTATGAGCAATACTGAAACAAGTAGAGATTATACAACACAGTTCAGAATCACAACTCTAAGCGATATGCATATACGGGTATCATAACATTTTGTAGCAATGTGTGTGGCTGTAGCATAAGCTGCTCTAATAAACACGTATGGAATGATAAAAAATGTAACTATTTAATCAGTACTCTACCCTGATCCTGAGCCTGATGAATTATGGCGACACGTTCAAACGACATTCTTTCGTTCATGATTACATAAAGTCAAGCGAGTTAAATAAATAACACAAACTGCCTTTAGAGCATGCACATTTACCACGAAGGTATGATTAACACGTATATATTGCCAGTGTGCAATGCACTATAACTATTACTCAAGTCTGTCATTTCCGCAAATAAATTGTGCGTTAAGGTCGTTGCTTTTCTAAGTAAAATGTCACTACAATCTTTAATGACTAAATTCCTTTCAGAAAAACAAATAGTTACTTATTCAATGTCCACTTGCTCGTCAAGAGAAGACAATTTTGAAAATTTACCTCTGAAAGTTGAGCTCTGTTATCGAGCCCATCATTTCAGTGACAGCATTTTAAAAATAGGGGTTTCTTGCCCTGCAAATAGACATTCCTCCAGACCAATTCAGATACCGGTTTTGGCCAGCTTCGTCATGAAATTGTTAACCGTTAGTACTCTCTAAGTTTTGTGGGGGTCAGAGTGCGAATTCTAAGTCAATATATCTAGTTCATGTCCCATGTATGAAACGTTATGTTGAATGCATTGAAACGAAGTTGTCTCTGTTTTGCTGCAGCATACGTAGCAAGGGCTTCAAGACAAATTATTTTCGCAATATGAAAATGTTTCCTCGCATATGTGTCACGGCATTGACATCATTGGTGTGGTGAAAGTGTGAAATTGTAAGTAAATACGATTGTATTAACTAAGCGTAAAACCAATACGCCTACTATCAGTACCAATCTTCTGCTTTTCCAAATGGACATTCATTTATGGAATAAATCAAGCTTGCTAGTACCGAGAAAACATTTTAGGGCATTACCTGGCTTTAAATAAGGTCTTTTCGCGGAGAGATAACAGACCAATGCCTACACGTTTTCAAATATAATCGGTCTTATATCAATCAAACTGGGCAGTACTGTGTAACCCAATCGCTTAGCACCGGGTTCGAAACGGCCCGAGCTGTGATGATCCACCCACACCACCATGATCCTACAGGCTAGCGCGCATAGCCATGGAATGGAGAGAGAGAGAGAGAGAGAGAGAGAGAGAGAGAGAGGCAGAGGGGGGGGGGAGGGGGGGAATGGAGGGATCGAGGGAGGGAGGGAGGGAGGAAAAGAGGGAGGTAGAGTAAGAGAGAGAGAGAGAGAGAGGGAGAGAGAGAGAGAGAGAGAGAGAGAGAGAGAGAGAGAGAGAGTAAAATAACGGTGTCCGTGAGGACGCGCATAGCGTATGTGCGCCGCTAAGAGATATCCTATCACTCTGCATGGGCAGTGTGGAGGAATGGCATCTTTTATGTACATATTCACCTATATTTCCAAAAAGTGGGCTTTTTCACTCATCTTGGGGTGAATCTTGACCTGGATTCGTGGAGAAAAACGAACCCATTTACAGAATTACATGCGGACAAGAAATTGAATTTGTCACAAAATCGGCATGTGGCGTAAAAATAGGGTGCCATAACATGCCAGAACTCTCCATTAGGCCGTCATTTTTCAATTACCTGTATATTCAGCGTGTCAATGTGGGTGTCGATCAACAATTGTATATGTCTAATTAAATTCAATCCCAAGAACATACAGTGCATGATCGTAATATATAAGAATTGTCGGCACATTATATTTATTAATCACGTTTTTTTCAGTTTATTTTTTTGTATCAATTGTATATGGCAAATGGCGTAATGGATTTCTTCCAATAGCCATCGATTGCAAGCAAATGCTTGAATTCTGTGATAAATAAATATTGATTTTTTATATTTGTGAGTTTTAATCATTGTCAAATTAATATAAATATGATGGATTCTATATCGAGGCGTCGTTGTCTCTGTACACTATGGGTTAGTTGATGATCTTAATAGGACACTTATCACATGGCAAATATTTCAGGACGGACTATAAACAGGGTTTAATTTTAAGTTATTAGGAATTCGGACGTTGTGGGAGAACTACTGATTATTTTGAAAGATATTTGACTGAATGATGCTACTAAGTAAACTAAACTCTACTGCCTATTACAGGATTTTCCCAATAACCACCAGCCCTTTCAATGTGGGAAATGTGTACAATAAGGTAATAAGTGTATATACTCACCAACTTAAGCCATCATTTCAAAGAGAGCAACTGTACAAATAATCACATTGAATATTCCGTCCATGCAAACGTGGTTTGTTTGAATGAAATTCAATTTCCTCATTGCAAGCGATGGACAGGAATCGATAGCAATTTCTTCAAGTATTGGTTTACTGGGAAGTGCTGTATCATAGCTGATTACTTGAGTGTGATATTTGCACTGTACACTGTTGATTGTGAAAGCTTATGTGCTTATGATGATTATGTTCATTAGAGGTCACTGACGGAGATGAGAAACCAAAATAGACACATCTATGTAGCTTGAACACACAATACAATGAAAGACAGCGGAAACGTATCGAGGATGTGATGGGATGGAATAGATGGATGCCATCTTCCACTCAAGTATCTCAAGTCATAATAAAATTACGCCTTGTCAGCTGACGTCAAAATCAAAATAGTGTAGCTCACTCAAGGGAATCCGAACGTCGTTCAGAGCAGTGTACGAATTGAATATCCAATCTAATAACACATCTTTGATATGGCTCTGCTGCTGTCCTAGGCAGCAACAACCGCACATTAACTTGGCTTCAAAATATTGACCAGCTTACCTATAGAGTTACCTTTAAATTCATATACTAGCAATTACGAATTCAAAGTTTCCATTCAATCCCAATCCGCGTAGCACGTGTGCAGGTTTAGACATAGATTGAGTGGGCATAGCTAAGACTTGACCTTTCTATTATGTTTATGTACATTCAAATCGCCCTGCACACATGTGTAAATGGGCGGGTTTAGTTAGAAATTGACTGGGCATAGCTAGAAATGGATCCTTTCTATTCCTTTGATGTACAGGTAAATCGCACTGGCTGTACACATTAGGGCAGGTATCATAGATTGTTATATGGTAGGCACAATATTACCAATATCGGGAAGTTAAATGATGATGTTTTGCAATATCACTCAAGACATAGTGTTTATGTTTACACATAACGACAATACGCAGACAGTCGACTGGGCCCATTTCGTCGTGCTTCTGATATACATGAGCTCGGAGGACTATTCCGAATTTGACATATGCGTCTAGAAGATACGTTGGCAGGAAATTGAACCCACAACCGACGAAGGTAGCAAATATCATAGAGCACAAACGCTTCCACCACACCAAAGCCGCATGCCATTGTTGTGGTGAAAACATTTTGTGGACTATGTTGCCTGGTGCCTTCGCCGGTTCGATTCCCTGTCAGCGCCAATATATCACAATGCCACGACTACCTGTATAACTAGATACTCTCAAGTCAAGAATGGATCTGCAGAAGCTAAGGATTTCGGCTGAGGACAAGATACAGTGCGCAAAAGTGAAGAAGGACTGATTGCAGCTGTTGAATGTTTCCACTACTACAGCCGCATAATACAGTAATCATCAATATACGTAAAGATTATTATTTTATCTCTGAATTGTTTCTCTTCAAAGTACAAATCAAGATTCAATTCATGTTTCCATACATCTCAGGTAACACTCAAGATCAATTTCTAGCTATGCTCCGGCCATGCTTAGCTAAGCCTGACCCACGTAATGCGCATGTTATGATTTATATTTTGAACACACATTTTCAAGATAACTATACAGTTAACTTGTTGAATATTTTGCAACTACTTTGACTGGGTATTGTTCTTGCCTATGATAGCAACAGCCTCCAGTCGAATTAGTTTCAAAGTATTGAACAGAATGTTTATTAAGTAGTAAAGTCATCAAAGTCATCAAATACCTGGCGGAGCTATCTACGCCATTAACTACGCTTTAGGTCTGTGACGTCAGCCTATCTGCGACGTAATTGATTATGACGTCATGTACGTGCTTGACAGGTCGGATATCTCCATTTTCCGACTTTGCATCCTAAAAATAAAATGGAATCCTTAATACTTAGGATGGATGGCTGGAAGATTTCTGTTCCCTGCTTTCCACATACAACGTGTATACCATTCTAAGAGCTTGTCATGCCATTGCCATGAACATAGCGGTACTGATTATGAATGAAATCTCCGCATATTGTGTTTTCCTGATTTATTAATTTCTTGTCTTATTCGCAATTCCTTCATTCGCTTGTTTTAATTGTTGTACAATCTGGAAGGCAATTCTTGCAAAATAACATGAATTCGCAAAGAGTTGACATATGCTGTGCAAGTTAGAAATTTTATCAATTCAGCGGTATAAAATATATACTACAAATGCCAGTCTTAGCGTGGCGTCCACAGTCATTTCCTGTGATTTTGGTGTCTTTTATCGATCATCCTTTATAAAATCATTTAATTTATTCCACAGTCAAGTCGGCACAGACGTGCCGCCATTGTCGATTCAATGCGCTATCCTGGATGATGCAATTGATTAACATGTTCTCCTAATGACTAAGTCAATGTATATGCACGTGCTCTGCATTGCAACAATAATTCACATCGACCGTATAACACACCACACATTAAGGACGGTTTCACCAACATATACTGCATGAATCTACGTGACGATACACAACGCTGCATCAAATAAAGACTATACAGTGAAACAGTTGATGGCTTGATTCAATATTATCCCCCATGTCACCATTGATCATATAGTACATATCTCTCTCTGCGTTGAAGTCGTCTCCGTTACACGTGCTGCAATATATTACAAACACCAATCGTGGATTCATTGACTGAATATACTCTTTCATTGAATATGTCAAATTAGTTTACCAATTGTCAGCGGAATGTTTACTAAATAATAGGCTAAAAACTAAAGACATACAATTCGTACACTTGGCGGACTATTCCTTCTCCATGATGGAATATTGCTGTCAATTATGATAGTGACATCAGCCTTTATTGTTGTCAGCAACATGTGGTGGGCATTATATTCTATTTGCAAATCCTGTCAGAGACCACATGGCCAGACGTGAGCAGGACAATGGCCAAATTGTTTCCCAGATGCTAGTAAACTTCGGACAAAGACTTTGGTTTATCTTGATCCACTAAACTAGACCCAGGTATTATGGCCATGCTGCAGATTAGTGGTGTATATTTCTTTGTAATGTGTCGAAGACACAATAACATGACATTCCGGATAATAAATGCTAATTATTTTTTTCAGATTTGTTATTTTTTTGAAATAATTTCTACGAAAGTAGCATTTTATATCTGAATATGGCATTGCTTATACGTGATTCCCAATTTAAGGATCAACGTATACGTTAGTCTGTGCATGTAGTGCTTTGTTCTTTCACCAGATAGAAGTGCTGCACATAAAGTATGACCTCACACAAGGGATGGTTATATGGTGAATAATACTTGTTTATAGAGTGGGATCAGCATGGTATATGTTCTCCCTAGAGACTCATGTGTTGGCGCATCTCTAAATAGCAATGTCTTCCTTTGTCAACTGGCGCTGCCGCCTAGACAAAGGTGGCGAGGTTGAGCAGTGAGTTAGTGCTATAGAGTTAAATAGCAATTTACTGTAGGGAATGGAGACGGTTTTTTGGCATGACTGTATATAGCTGCCACATTAGAGAGAACCGTGGCTCCCAAATATATGTGTCTATCGTAAGATTTATTAAAGCATGCGAATGCGGACTCTTGCACATGTACGCACGTGTGTAGTTGTGTTTGTGGATGTGCACAGTTGTTACCGTTTAAGTTTATACACTGCACATCTCTCAGTTATTCATACGACAAATGGCTAAATGATGGTTTCCTTATTCCTTTAAACATATGTCTGTATACTCCCTTTGGACATGTGCGCATTTGTTACATACGTGGTCCTTTTCTTCAAAACATACTGTATCAGATCATACATCAGAATCTGATGTCAAATATATGTTCTGTTTATTTCAACCTTAACAAATTAAGCTTTGATCATAAGTATGTACTTACTAAGGCTACTAAATTATGACGAACTGTTTTCATTTGTAAATGTGTCTTGCCATATTTTATGATAGAAGTTGCCGGAAAATTGAATCTCGGCTGAAACGCTGTCGACAAAGTGTTGGTTTGTACAAGAAATTCATCATGCCTGTGCAACCGTCAGCCCTCGCATGCAGTCAGCTCAAGGAAAATGCTGTCCATTTAAGCCCCATTGAGCACCAACTACTAGAGATAACTTGATTAGCCGATATGTCTTACGACGAGAAACTGAGCAAACTGGATTAGAAGTAGCTCTTGCGTGAAACATTTAATTAAGTTAGGAAGGTAAACGTTAATGAAATTTGGCCCCCTGGTGTTGTTGAGGCAATATAGCAGAATAGTAATACATAGATCTCGACAACATCCATCCAGTAGCCATTATAGTGTCCAATTAGTTAAGCATAAGACGCGTCTCAGTAGGCACTTGATAAGAACTCCATAATGTAATGGATAAAATGCTGATATCTTTACAGTTTCCTCCTATGAATAAGGAATTTTATCCACAATGTTAAGTTTGAGCGCGTCTTAAAGGCACACATTCACACCATAATTCTCGAGAAATAAATAGTACACAATTAAAGGATGCTAGTCTCATCTTAAATGTTGTATTGCACCGATAGATTATGGTGTATAGAATCCATGTCATGCATGGCTTGTCACATTCTCTTATCTGGATCACAATAATCTGCTTTGTAATATCGGTGCAAAAACAGTGATCGCCCTCATTTTGTCCCCTCAAGCGATAGTGCGTGATACCATGTACCTGCCAATGCATTACTTTCTTTACTACGTAATACTCCTCTACTCAGCAACAACTTTCAGTCGAACTAGTTTCAAAATATTCAACAGCTTACCTGTATGATTGCTTTTATACCACATTACCAAACTATAGCTGACACCGCTATGAATGAGCTATATATCGAGGAATACACGCGAGGTATTTTCTGATTGGTTCAACAGTAATCATAACAGGCGTTATGGGCTGTAGAAATGTATGACCATTTAACTACTAATTTAACTACTAAATCCTGATTATCTTTCGTTGTTGGTATGATAAAAAGCTAAAATATCCGGAATGACTTATGGGTGGCAAATCCTATCTTCTGACTGGTTAGTATGAGATAAGTTGCGATTTCCTTTAATACTTTTAGAAGATTAATTTGTGAACCTCAGAGCAATGAAAATGAATCGAAATAAAGCTTACATATATCCTGTTTTCAATCCCTATATGCATAAATCATTAGAATTTTAGGTATGAACTTGAATTAGAGACTCGTGACTCTAATTCAATTTCCCAAATTCAAAAATTATATTTATTTATTCGGAATGCGATCGTCATATGCTAAGACTTATTTGCTTTTAATACAACGAGGTACACAATTTAAGCTTCTAAATGTATACAATCTTCATCAATTTATGTTTACGTGTTTTGGTGCGAATGCGCCCTTTTATTGAAGGCAATTTTCACATACCACTGTTCTGGCCATATTTCAAATGATGCACATTGGTGACCCTGTGTCTGTCAGTTGGGGAATCCCTTCAACACTTACATATCCGTATTTCAATTTCAAATCAACCATATTGTCAACCTATTGATTATATTGAGATTACTCTAATTAGTAGACACCGGTAAGGGGGATTTCATTACTCTATGGCTTGCCCAAATTCAATTGGCTTATCACTTACACACTAACCGTACAATCATTTTCACAATTAGGCATGATTAGTAGCTTAGAACAACAAATTACTGTAATCTAAATTATATTATTTCCGCGGTGTATTTAGTGGTGTTGATGGTGATCGTGGTCGTTGTGCTGGGATTGGGGCTGGTTGTGGCTATCTTGCTGGGAGGGTGGGGGCGGAGGGGTGGAGTTTGCAGTGGTGGTGGTGCTGCTCGTGGTGGTGTCGGTGTTGATGGTGATGATGGTGCTGAGAGTGATCGTGTTGTTGTTGTTGTTGTTGTTGTTGTTGTTGTTATTGTTCGTGATGGCGGTGGTTGTGGTTGTGGTGGTAGTGGTGGTAGTGGTGGTGGTGGTGGTGGTAGTCGTGGTGGTGGTGGTGGTAGTAATCGTGGTGTTGGGGATCATGTTAATCATGGTTGTGGTGGTGTTTGAGGATGTGGTGGTGCTGGTGGAGGAGGTCTGTGGTGGAGTTGGTGGTTATATGATTAAACGCACTGGCTCAGGATCTCCCAAGGTTGGGAGATATTTTTTATTTATTTTATTGTCTGAGATTTGTTATGTTTGTTTGATAGAGGCGGTATGGCCTATAAAATATGAATAATATATATCATTCATTCTGAAGGTTTTTGAAGAGTTAATTTCGAATTAACCAACATGTCACGTAGATTGGAGTTTTTCTTAAAGGCTATCACTGGACGCAAATTGAGAGGTTCTTTCAATTTATCCTGCAATTTATGATATTCATCTTTCAAAATTTCAGAAATTTCAACATTTTTTCGATTGTATGTTAAACTGAATGGAATAATTTCACGTTGATCAGCAAGACCAGGGTCCACGTTTATGCCACTCGGCCATTTTGTTTTCAGTTGCTTAATCCAAAATGATTCTCGAAGTTTTCTTTGTTTATCAGTTTCTTCGGCCGTAGCAGAAAGAGGCAGTTGCTCAATAGGCATAATTTCAAAGTGTCTATCGACAGAATGACCAGGAAGATTGAAATGTTGAGCTACGTTGGTGTCCTCGTCGTGTCTAATATCGCAAAGGTGTCTAGTTGCTCGCCATCTGAAAGGGCATTTTGTTTCACCGACATACTGCTTTTGGCATAATTTGCAAGATATTAAATAGATAACATTTTTAGAATCGCAATCTAAATTAGACTGAAGTTGGAATTTGCTTTTGTTCTGATAACTGACAAATGTTGTCTGATTAGGTAGATAGAGGTCTAATTTTTCTTTCCACATTTCTGAGATTGTCCTACGCCTATAATTGGACGATTGTGACGAATTTTGGTAGGCTTTTTTTGATCGGCAGCCTTATCAGTAATAGTTTCCAAATCATGTACAATTTCGGATTTTATTTTGCGCAAAAATCGTGTTGAATATCCCCTCCGTTTGAGGGCTTTAAATAAGGTGGGACACGCAGATTCAAAATTCTTTCTATCACTAGAATTTCGGTGAAATCGGATAATCTGTGATTTGATAATACCTTTAAAAGTATGAGGTGGATGGAAAGATTTCTTATGCAGTAGTTGATGGGAATCGGTGGGCTTAAAGAATACTTTGTAAACAAGAAGCCCACTCGTGTTATAATTTACACCTTTGTAGAGAGTAACGTCCAAAAAGTCTATGGACGACTGGTCGATGTTGGCTTTAAGTTTGATGTTAGGATCGTGATTGTTCAAAATAGTGAAAAATTCATCAAACTCTTCCCTCGAATGATTCCAGATCATAAAAATATCATCGAGGTAACGGCGGTAAAATAAGGGCTGCTTAGGACATTTGTTAAGCGCATCCTCTTCCCACTCAGCTACATAGATGTTGGCAAAACTAGGACTAAAACGTTTACCCATAGCGCATCCACAGATTTGTTGGTAGATTTCGCCAGCGAATTCGAAATCATTGCCCTTTAAACTCAGCTCCAGGAGAGCTAATATTTCGCTAGTGGGCCTATTGTTATCTGGATATTTATCAAATGCTCTGCGAACAGAAGACAAACCCCTTTCGATGTCAATGTTTGTGTACATAGCATCGATGTCGAGGGTTATCAAGAGTGAGTTTGGAGGAACAGAAATTTTGGAGACCTCGGATAGGAAATCCTCAGTGTTGTTCAAAAAGCTGAAATGTCTATTCGCAATTGGTTGTAGGTGGTAATCAATAATTTCACTAATTCGATAAGATTCAGAGCCGCAATCAGAGATAATAGGTCGACCCGGTGGTATCATAGGGTCGGACCATGACTCAATAGGTTTATGAATTTTTGGCAAAAGGTAAAACATACGTGGATTTGAATCTCGTTTAGCAGTAAGGTATTTAAACTGCTTTTTCGTTATGGCCTTTTTGTCAGCCATTTCTTGAAGGATTCCATTAAATTTATCACAATTATTTTGCCAGAGTGGTTCGTCTAATTTGCGGTAGTGTTTCAGATTACTGAGTTGCCGATGTGCTTCACGAATATAATTATCCTTACGCATTACTACAGTAGCAGATCCCTTGTCAGCAGGCTTTATAACGATGTCATTGTTTTTACGCAAACCTGTTAAGGCTAAACGTTCTTGATATGACAAATTTTGATGATTTTTAGGAAATTCTAAATTTTCAACACGCTTCTTGATAGCTTTTATACTATCAAGGATCGCAGGGTTAACCAACTTCGAGTTAGGTGCCCAGCCAGTTTTTTCAACAAAAGGTAGAAAGTTGTTTTTCTTGGAATTTCGAAAAAAGTCTGCTAATTTTACACGGTGAGAAAATTCTTCAATTTCCCATAAGCCATTATCTAAAAGAGCATCTATGTCGACTTTGGGCCGTGGTGTTGGTACATATGTTAGACCAAGATTTAGCAACGATCTTTCTGCTTCAGACAATGTAGAACCAGTTAGGCTAATGATATTACCACCTAGGCCAATTTCTGGGTGGTTAGTACCCTGACCCGTAGTTAGTTTAAATTACGGTCCGATAACCAACTAGATACTCTCAAGTCAAGAATGGATCTGAGGAAGCTAAGGATTTCGGCTGAAGACAAGATACAGTGCGCAAAAGCGAAGAAGGACTGATTGCAGCTGTTGAATGTTTCCACTACTACAGCCGCATAATACAGTAATCATCAATATACGTAAAGATTATTATTTTATCTCTGAATTGTTTCTCTGCAAAGTACAAATCAAGATTCAATTCATGTTTCCATACATCTCAGGTAATACTCAAGATCAATTTCTAGCTATGCTCCGGCCATGCTTAGCTAAGCCTGACCCACGTAATGCGCATGTTATGATTTATATTTTGAACACACATTTTCAAGATAACTATACAGTTAACTTGTTGAATATTTTGCAACTACTTTGACTGGGTATTGTTCTTGCCTATGATAGCAACAGCCTCCAGTCGAATTAGTTTCAAAGTATTGAACACAATGTTTATTAAGTAGTAAAGTCATCAAAGTCATCAAATACCTGGCGGAGCTATCTACGCCATTAACTACGCTTTAGGTCTGTGACGTCAGCCTATCTGCGACGTAATTGATTATGACGTCATGTACGTGCTTGACAGGTCGGATATCTCCATTTTCCGACTTTGCATCCTAAAAATAAAATGGAATCCTTAATACTTAGGATGGATGGCTGGAAGATTTCTGTTCCCTGCTTTCCACATACAACGTGTATACCATTCTAAGAGCTTGTCATGCCATTGCCATGAACATAGCGGTACTGATTATGAATGAAATCTCCGCATATTGTGTTTTCCTGATTTATTAATTTCTTGTCTTTTTCGCAATTCCTTCATTCGCTTGTTTTAATTGTTGTACAATCTGGAAGGCAATTCTTGCAAAATAACATGAATTCGCAAAGAGTTGACATATGCTGTGCAAGTTAGAAATTTGATCAATTCAGCAGTTTAAAATATATACTACAAATGCCAGTCTTAGCGTGGCGTCCACAGTCATTTCCTGTGATTTTGGCGTCTTTTATCGATCATCCTTTATAAAATCATTTCATTTATTCCACAGTCAAGTCGGCACAGACGTGCCGCCATTGTCGATTCAACGCGCTATCCTGGATGATGCAATTGATTAACATCTTCTCCTAATGACTAAGTCAATGTATATGCACGTGCTCTGCATTGCAACAATAATTCACATCGACCGTATAACACACCACACATTAAGGACGGTTTCACCAACATATACTGCATGAATCTACGTGACGATACACAACGCTGCATCAAATAAAGACTATACAGTGAAACAGTTGATGGCTTGATTCAATATTATCCCCCATCTCACCATTGATCATATAGTACATATCTCTCTCTGCGTTGAAGTCGTCTCCGTTACACGTGCTGCAATATATTACAAACACCAATCGTGGATTCATTGACTGAATATACTCTTTCATTGAATATGTCAAATTAGTTTACCAATTGTCAGCGGAATGTTTACTAAATAATAGGCTAAATACTAAAGACATACAATTCGTACACTTGGCGGACTATTCCTTCTTCATGATGGAATATTGCTGTCAATTATGATAGTGACATCAGCCTTTATTGTTGTCAGCAACATGTGGTGGGCATTATATTCTATTTGCAAATCCTGTCAGAGACCACATGGCCAGACGTGAGCAGGACAATGGCCAAATTGTTTCCCAGATGCTAGTAAACTTCGGACAAAGACTTTGGTTTATCTTGATCCACTAGACTAGACCCAGGTATTATGGCCATGCTGCAGAATATGGTTAAATTCATGGGATTCATGTCAAAATGTGGTCTATTTTTCTTTGTAATGTGTCGAAGACACAATAACATGACATTCCGGATAATAAATGCTCATTATTTTTTTCAGATTTGTTATTTTTTTGAAATAATTTCTACGAAAGTAGCATTTTATATCTGAATATGGCATTGCTTATAAGTGATTCCCAATTTAAGGATCAACGTATAAGTGAGTCTATGCATGTAGTGCTTTGTTCTTTGACCAGATAGAAGTGCTGCACATAAAGTATGACCTCACACAAGGGATGGTTATATGGTGAATAATACTAGTTTATAGAGTGGGATCAGCATGGTATATGTTCTCCCTATAGACTCATGTGTTGGCGCATCTCTAAATAGCAATGTCTTCCTTTGTCAACTGGCGCTGCCGCCTAGACAAAGGTGGTGAGGTTGAGCAGTGTGTTAGTGCTATAGTGTTAAATAGCAATTTACTGTAGGGAATGGAGACGGTTTTTTGGCATGACTGAATATAGCTGCCACATTAGAGAGAACCGTGGCTCCCAAATATATGTGTCTATCGTAAGATTTATTAAAGCATGCGAATGCGGACTCTTGCACATGTACGCACGTGTGTAGTTGTGTTTGTGGATGTGCACAGTTGTTACCGTTTAAGTTTATACACTGCACATCTCTCAGTTATTCATACGACAAATGGCTAAATGATGGTTTCCTTATTCCTTTAAACATATGTCTGTATACTCCCTTTGGACATGTGCGCATTTGTTACATACATAGTCCTTTTCTTCAAAACATACTGTATCAGATCATACATCAGAATATGATGTCAAATATATGTTCTGTTTATTTCAACCTTAACAAATTAAGCTTTGGTCATAAGTATCAACTTACTAAGGCTACTAAATTATGACGAACTGTTTTCATTGGTAAATGTGTCTTGCCATATTTTATGATAGAAGTTGCCGGAAAATTAAATCCCGGCTGAAACGCTGTCGACAAAGTGGTGGTTTGTACAAGAAATTCATCATGCCTGTGCAACTGTCAGCCCTCGCATGCAGTCAGCTCAAGGAAAATACTGTCCATTTAAGCCCCATTGAGCACCAACTACTAGAGATAACTTGATTAGCCGAGATGTCTTACGACGAGAAACTGAGCAAACTGGATTAGAAGTAGCTCTTGCGTGAAACATTTAATTAAGTTAGGAAGGTAAACGTTAATTAAATTTGGCCCCCTGGTGTTGTTGAGGCAATATAGCAGAATAGTAATACATAGATCTCGAGTAACGCTATCGTGGTTCAGCAAAAACTTCCATCCAGTAGCCATTATAGTCGCCAATTAGTCAAGCCTAAGACGCGTCTCAGTAGGCACTTGATAAGAACTCCATAATGTAATGGATAAAATGCTGATATCTTTACAGTTTCCTCCTATGAATAAGGAATTTTATCCACAATGTTAAATTTGAGCACGTCTTAAAGGCACACATTCACACCATAATTCTCGAGAAATAAATCGTACACAATTAAAGGATGCTAGTCTCATCTCAAATGTTGTATTGCACCGATAGATTATGGTGTATAGATTCCATGTTACGCATAGCTTGTCACATTCTCTTATCTGTATCACAATAATCTGCTTTGTAATATCGGTGCAAAAACAGTGATCGCCCTAATTTTGTCCCCTCAAACGATAGTGCGTGATACTATGTACCTGCCAATACATTACTTTCTTTACTACGTAATACTCCTGTACTCAGCAACAACTTTCAGTCGAACTAGTTTCAAAATATTCAACAGCTTACCTGTATGATTGCTTTTATACCACATTACCAAACTATAGCTGACACCTCTATGACTGAGCTATATATCGAGGAATACACGCGGGGTATTTTCTGATTGGTTCAACAGTAAAGCATAACAGGCGTTATAGGCTATAGAAATGTATGACCATTTAACTACTAATTTAACTACTAAATCCTGATTAGCTTTCTTTGTTGGTATGATAAAAAGCTAAAATATCCGGAATGACTTATGGGTGGCAAATCCTATCTTCTGATTGGTTAGTATGAGATAAGTTGCGATTTCCTTTAATACTTTTAGAAGATTAATTTGTGAACCTCAGTGCAATGAATATGAATCGAAATAAAGCTTACATATATCCTGTTTTCAATCCCTATAGGTATAAATCATTAGAATTTTAGGTATGAACTTGAATTAGAGACTCGTGACTCTAATTCAATTTCCCAAATTCAAAAATTATATTTATTTATTCGGAATGCGATCGTCATATGCTAAGACTTATTTGCTTTTAATACAACGAGGTACACAATTTAAGCTTCTAAATGTATATAATCTTCATCAATTTATGTTTACGTGTTTTGGTGCGAATGTGCCCTTTTATTGAAGGCAATTTTCACATACCACTGTTCTGGCCATATTTCAAATGATGCACATTGGTGACCCTGTGTCTGTCAGTTGGGGAATCCCTTCAACACTTACATATCCGTATTTCAATTTCAAATCAACCATATTGTCAACCTATTGATTATATTGAGATTACTCTAATTAGTAGACACCGGTAAGGGGGATTTCATTACCCTATGCCTTGTCCACATTCAATTGGCTTATCACTTACACACTAACCGAACACTCATTTTCACAATTAGGCATGATTAGTAGCTTAGAACAAAAAATTACTGTAATCGAAATTATATTATTTCCGCGGTGTATTTAGTGGTGTTGATGGTGATCGTGGTCATGGTCGTTGTGCTAGGATTGGGGCTGGTTGTGACTATTTTGCTGGGAGGGGGGGGGGGGGTGCGGGGCGGGGCGGAATGGTGGAGTTTGGAGTGGTGGTGGTGCTGCTCGTAGTGGTGTCTGTGTTGACGGAGATGATGGTGCTGTTGTTGTTGTTGTTGTTCGTGATGGCGGTGGTTGTGGTTGTGGTGGTGGTGGTGGTGGTAGTGTTGGTAATGGTGGTGGTGGTGGTGGTGTTGGGGGAGTCGTGGTGGTGGTGGTGGTAGTAATCGTGGTGTTGGGGATCATGTTAATCATGGTTGTGGTGGTGTTTGCGGACATGGTGGTGCTGGTGGAGGAGGTCTGTGGTGGAGTTGGTGGTGGTAGTGATGTTGATTTTGGTGGTAGTGGTGACGGTGGTGACGGTGCTGTTGGTAATGGTGGTTGTGGTGGTGTTTGTGGCTCTGATGGCGGTGTTGATGGTCTGTGCTGGAGGTGGTAGAGGTGGTGGTGGTGATGGGGGTGGTGGTGGTGGTGGTGTGGATTGTAGTAACCGTGGTGATGGTGATGTTGGTGATCACGGTGATCAAGGCTGTAGTGGTGTTTGTGGCTGTGGTCGTGCTGGCGCTGGTTTGTCGTGGAGTTGGTGATGGTGCTGGCTGTAGTGATGATAGTGCAGGTGGTGGAGGTGGTATTAGTGGTGGCGGTGATCTTGATAGCGGTGGTGGTCGTGGTCCTTGTGCTGAGAGTGGAGTTGGTTGTGGTTACCCTGTGGGAGTGGGGTGGGTGCGGGGGTGGGGGGGGGGGCAGGTGGAGTTGGCAGTGGTGGTGGTGGTGCTTCTCGCGGTGTTGTTGGTGGTGACGGTGATGAACGTGGTGAGGGTGATGGTGTTGTTGTTGTTGTTTTTGTTATTTTTGTTGTTGTCGGTGATGGTGGTGGGTGGTGGTGGTGGTTGTGTTGCTGGTGTTGCTGGTGGTTGTGGTGGTGGTGGTGGTGGTGATGATGGTGGCGGTGGTGGTGGTGGTGGTGGTGCTGGTGGTTGTGGTGGTGGTGGTGTTGGTGTTGGTGGCTGCGGTGTTACTGGCTGTGGTGGTGGTGGTGACGGTGGATGTGGTAGTGGTGGTGGTGGTGACGGTGGCGACCGTGGTGATGGTGATGTTAAATCATAGTTGTGATGGTGTTTGTGGCTGTGGTGGTGGTGGTGGTGGTCTGCGGTGGTCGTAGTGATGTTGATGCTGGTGGTCGTGGTGACAGTTGTGACGGTGATGTTGGTGATGTTAGTTGTGATGGTGTTTGTTGCTCCGATGGTGGTGCTGGTGGTCTGTGTTGCCGGTGGTGGAGATGGCGGAGGTGGTGGAGATGGTGGGCGTGGTGGTGGTTGTGGTGGTAGTGGTGGTTGTGGTTGTCATGATGGTGGTGGAGCTGCTGATGGTGTGGTATTGGTCGGGTTAGTGTTGATGTTGGTGGTGATCGTGGTAGTTGTGCTGGGAGTGGTTCTAGTTGTGGATGTCCTGGTAGGAGTGGGCTGGTGATGGTGGTGGTTATGGTTGTTGTTGTCGTGGTGGTGGTAGTGATATTGGTGGTGGTATCAATGTACAACTGGATAAAACGGATCAAACGAATGTCATTACAACAAGACGTTTGACAGCATACATAACGTATGTGTTCAAATTTCAGGTGGTCCGATCGATATGATTCCGATCTTCACTATCAGACTGTATTAATGCTTTTTTGTACGACACACAAGAAAGGGGATAGCAGTGTCTCTCATCATATTAAACAAAAAATCCCAAGTTTCTATCAATATAGGCAGCAACAGCACCCAATAAAAGTAGTTATAGTAGTTCCACAATCTTCAAGAGCTTAGGTGTATAGTCTTCTGGAAATTGAGAATCGGAGTGTGCAGGGTAAAAATGTGAGAGAGAGAGAACTCTATTTACTGATACCACGTTGAGCTGATTTTTTGACACACATGATGCTCTTGTAAGATGGCACCACCCACCACCACCACCACTACCACCACCACCACCACATAATACTATAAACAACTACGTCGACGACGACGGTGGCGGTTGCGGCACCGACAATGACGACGACGACACCGCCGCGGACAACGGTGACTATTGTGATTGGTCAGCCGGGGATTCAGTCGACTAATTTGGTGTTCTGTTAGTCAGTTATTCAACTGATTATTCTGTCAATATTTCGTTGGGTTTGTCAATCGTTCGGCTGTTACGTCAGTCAGCTGGCTGAATAGTCGGTCAGCCGATCAGTTCGTCAGTCCGTCGCTCTGGCAGCGACGAATAGTCGGTCGGCCGGACAGTTGGTCGGCCAGGCGATCAGTTACTCATTTGACCATTTGGTCGCTTGGTCAGCTGGTCGGTCGCTCATTTGGACAGTCAATCAGTTGATCAGCCAGCCAGCCAGCCAGCCAGCCAGCCAGCCAGCCAGCCAGCCAGCCAGCCAGCCAGCCAGCCAGCCAGCCAGCCAGGCAGCCAGCTATCAAGCCAGCCGCCCAGTCAGTCTATCAGTTATTCACTCAGTTACTCGGTCAGTTAGTTAGTCGGTCAGTCAGTCAGTTGTTTGGGCAGTTTGTGATCGGCTTAGTTGATCGGCCAACATGCGGAAAAGGGTAGAATACAAACAACCTAACACTGATCAGATCTTCTTACATTCAGCATGCTCTCTTGAAAATGATATGTTTTTTCTTTTCTGTTGGATTTCAAAGCACATGCACATTTTCTGTACAAAGACAGCACTTCTCTTGCCGACCTGCAAAAGAGCGCGCGGTAATATCGGCAAAATCGACAATCTTGCCAGATCAGACTAAAGATGTTGTTAAACCTCGGAAAAGCATTCTGTTGATGAGCTGGCCTCTATCATTTAACTGGTAAGATGGACACTTGCTTGTGTGCTCTTGCGACTTTCAACACACTTCTGAAGCTGTAGTCTTTGTCGAAGCATAGAATTAATGAATATGTTTACACGTCACAACAAGATCATCTAAACGCCAGCATGCCCATTGCCGCTGCTTACTCGCCAATTCAGGAGATGCACTCAGTTTTAGGCCACTTCCATATTCTAGTCACCCCAAATCATTTTAACTGAACAGGTTACCTATTTATGGACAGAGAGCTAGTTGATAATTAGAATGAAGACACAATTAAGATAATGGGAGGATACCTGTTTGATGATATGTCATGGCGCAGCTTCTCTACAGCGGGTTAAAATATTTGACACATATATGCGCAGCGCTTTTTCATTCGAAATATATTATGTCCATTGATGTAAATCCAGTAAAAATTCTGCTCGGTGTCTGTATGGTATTGATCTGAGGTGTTCTGACCATGGACTCTAGCTATTGTTAATGCATTATCTCTATTAAGGTAATATTTTGTAAAAAAACCCCAATTCACTTGCTAATCGGTCCTTTGTGCCGTTTCGTATCCCTCTTTATGGCGTGTTACGTTCATTTGGAACATTGAAACACTAATGGAGCTCTTAGGATGGTGTGTGTATTTTATGAAGACCATGATACAAAACACGCATTGATTAGTTCACGTTTTTAATTTGCACTGTGTGCGTGAGTTAGCAGTATTGATCCGACCAATGGAACATTTAATTTCTCATCTCACCTAGCTAGGGAGAATTGAATGTACCATTCCTCTGAATTAAATTCTATTGAAAAACAGTCACCTTGCATAATTTGCAAAATCATCCATAATGGAAGGCTGTCTGAAATTCACACACACCGCAAGTTTCCAGTTGCCACTCTTAGCAAAAAGAAACAAGCAGTACTCCAGCGGGTGGGTGTGGCATAGGTAGGGCTTGGTGGTGATATTAAAAATGTTCATAATTGATATGCACAGTGTCAGGTCAAGTGCAGGGTGAGCGGAATTTAAATGCATTTCTCTGAATTCCCTTCTGATTAAACTAAGTCATCAACTGTGCATACGGCTCAGTGTGCTATTGATGACTATATATCGATGTAACGTTGTTTCGATGTCATTACCGCACACGCCACACGTCGATGTCACCAAAAGAGACTCGTAAATTCCACATAACATATTTGTTGGAATTACAGATTAGTCTTTTCGTACTAAAAACTAATACCTACCGCACGAAGCCTGGCGCCTGACACACTGCAAGCTATGCTCGTCAATGGGTCTGTTTTCAAAGCAACCATTTTCTCCGCGCTTGATTCGTGATTGTTTCCTTTACTCGATAGATGAAGGTACTCTAAAATAGATATTTTCATTGAAATGTGTATTTCTCAAGCGTGGAAAATTAAGCTATCTGTTCTCACGTTTATTTGATCTCGCGTTAAATCGAGACTTTCAAACACACAGCCTAGGGCTAATGTTTTGGGATTTGAGAAAAGGCACGGTGATTGGCACATTTGTTCAAGCGGCGTTTAGGAGAAATAATTCAATCCTGTAACAAAATAAGTTGAGTTCACAGCCGGAATATGGCAAGGGCAAACGGGGCTACAGCCCCGGAGTCCCGAAAAGAATCTATTATATTTGAGGGTAGTAGTAGTAGTAGTAGTAGTAGTAGTAGTAGTAGTAGTAGTAGTAGTAGTAGTACCAGCAGTACCAGCAGCAGCATTAGCAGCGGCAGCGGTAGCGGTGGCGGCGGCGGCAGCAGCAAGAATAGCCATTCTCTCCATGAATCACCCGATAAGTACCCCACATACTACTTAGCCCTGACCCCCAAATAAGCCTAATCCGGTACTGCTTCAACCCCCTATCGTACGGGGATGTAAATGCTTCATTAAAATTAAGTATGTTTTCCATTTAGCGGATTAAGCCATTACAGCGATCAATTATCGTATTAGCAACAGCTGTTGCACATGAGGTGTTTCAAATTGTAATTCCAATCTAAATATTTTCGAAACAATGCACAGTTCGAATGGTCCATACACATAGCTATCTAGTGACTAGAAAAAGGACGAGAGATGATTGGGAGGATTATGATCACACACACGCACGCACGTACAAACTCATAGGAAAAAACACCGCCTCAATTATGATTATATGCGTGAATTGTGCGATATTGTTAAAAAAAGGTAATTTATTCTGGCTCACAGTTAGGATAGAATCAAGACTACATCGAAAAGACATATCGAAGTGTGTCACGATTTATTCCGAACAGTGTTCCTATTTGTGTTATCGATTAACTGAGGTGATTAATAGTAGCATGCCAGCCTTAAGCTGTGTGTGTTTATTTGTTTTGTTATGCAATTCTTCATACCGGCGATCACATTGATTACTTGCTTGTCATATTTCAGGTAGCGTATTCCTTTAGTATGCTAATTATGTTGTGTTTTATCTATAGG
The DNA here is from genome assembly GCA_034401795.1 of Chaetoderma sp. LZ-2023a. Lineage (NCBI taxonomy): Eukaryota > Metazoa > Mollusca > Caudofoveata > Chaetodermatida > Chaetodermatidae > Chaetoderma > Chaetoderma sp. LZ-2023a. Next base: position 26,655,423 of record CM067360.1, on the reverse strand, counting down.
ACTTGCAGTCTTATGCACGTCTTTCACGTAAGGTACCTTCCATTTTTTCGTGCATCCTGCGTCAGGTATTTTCATTTCTGGTTTGCCTTATATATAGGTGGCAATTATAGCTTTTCAGATCATCGGAACTTGATAGCTTTCCTGATCCTGGGTGGTCGTAAACCCATTTGTCGTTAGCCGCCGTTGCTGTATGATAGCAAATTGTCGAAGACCACCAAGTTGGGTGGCATGATTATTCACGTTAAGTAGAAGTAATATGTCACACCTCAGGTAATTATATGCAACTATTGTATAATCACTTTATTTTGTGAATTGTATATATTATACCTTATTTACCAAATTTCGTATACACACAATTGTCCCAATTGACCACCTTGTTATATATACTATGTTTAATCATATTCTTGTTAAAATCTATGTATACACAATTCCATTCCAAATATTCACACTTAACCTTTGTGTCCTCAGTCTTAGTACACGGATGAAGACGTAGGTGAATTGATGCCTTCGCAATATCCGTACTTTCATCTCATCGCCTATAGAACGACCAGCCACATTTAGAGTATTGAACTTGCATAGGATGGCCAATTGAACAGCGATAATACAATGATCTGCTGTATTATCTTCGTATGCCATCCTGTTATCGTCTAGCTGTCATCACCGCCCACTGTGTTGTTATTTTACTGACATAGCCTTGCTGCCATTGAACTATCGCGCATCGACATCGCCTCATCGTCACATCGTCGTGTCGTCGCATTATCGTGGTCGTCTAGCTCTTCCTTAGCTCAAGGAGACCACCACGGCATGAAGACATTTACCATTTTATACGAACTTGAGTATTTCTGTGTCGTTCTGTCCACATCCACACCCGCACGCACGCACGTATCATTATTGTTAAGCATTTTTCTCATCTAATTGTCATCAGTGTCGTAAATTGAAGGTATCCAGTGGCAACCCGTTAAATTTTGGATTGAATTACTCCATCTCTGTAATATCCTCCCGGTAGTGGTTTGGGGTAGACTTCTTCACCTTTGTGTCTATTAAACGTGCTTGTGAAAAACAGGGGCGTTTTAATATGACAAGTGGGTAATCAAGCTAACGACTATGCTATTAAGTACCAATAACAAAACTGAGGATTACATCTATTCTGTAACGATTTACCTTCACCTTATCCAGTTTCAAAATACACGGCGATGTTGATATAACTGGGTGTCGTGCGTGGTATGAAAATCCACCGACACAGTAACAAATTCCAGTAAATTTATAGTGTTAGGTTGAAACATGCAAATGCCATTACTTCAGGACAAATTGTGTCCGAAATGTGTTTTCGTAAGACAGAACCATTTAGTGATTTGATATACAGCTTTGCGGGCAATCCATTTCAAACCACAGACAGGAGTTAATTTGATGCAAGCTATATTCATTTACTGCCACAGAGTTGCCAACTAACTTTAAACCATTTTTTATAAATTGCAATTCAAAATGTAGAATGTTAATCAACCAAGGCTTATATCTATTCCAGTGAAAGATGTTTACGTATTGATCACATTTATACATCTCGCTAATACCGGAAATAGATTAAGTATGTGTACTGGTGTGCGTATGTGTATGGCGAGGTCTATGTGCGTGCGTGCGTGCGTGCGTGCGTGCGTGCGTGCGTGCGTGCGTGCGTGCGTGCGTGCGTGCGTGCGTGCGTGCGTGCGTGTGTGTGTGGGTGCGTGTGTGTACGGTGAGGGTCAAATTTGGTCTGATGGCATTGTGAGTATGACGAGCTAAATGTACAAGATGATGTTTGTAGATGATACATCGTAACCAAGTGACTGACATATGAAGGCTTCATACGTACACCACTTGACCATGGCGTCGGTAAACCGACAGTTGATGATAAACAATAGAAACATCAATGACATCATCATAGTTTTGTAATATATACTCATCAATTTCACTGACGACTCGCCCGTTAGGATTACATTTTCCTTGAAAACCTATGCAGGTTTTGAAAGCACTTGGTGTATGATGCTGCTATTTGTAACAGTAACTTTCACACCTATGATTCTTACAATGAGTATAACTCTTTAAATAGCCATCTGAATACAACCAGCCATTGCCATTTTGATGAAAATATTGAATGTATATGTAGATTTCGCCAATACAAATAACACATAGCAATACATCCCCATCTGTTTCCTAGTCTATGTGCATTGAGTATGCCATTTACTGATGCACTCATGCCCATTCAACGTATATCACATTCTGATGGTCACTGATGCCATCCACTGTATGTGCCATCTGGAAATCTCCCTGTATGATAAGCACTGCCTGTGCTATTTTAGAGGTTCCTGAGTCATTCAGTAACTTTAACCAAACTATTTGATGGACCCGCTGAAGCTTAGTGTATGCGCTCTGTAGTGGGATGCTCCATTTCACTGATACATTTGGTGTGTACACGATGAATTGATGTATTACCAATGGGCCAGATAGAACAATGTACAGCAATCCTTTGCAATTAACGTGGAAATCCAATCTGCCCCTCAAATATATGATGTCACGATGAATTATATCACATATAGCTTGACGTCACAATCAATTACGTCATGAATGACGCATCTAAGTCCGTTATAGATGCATACTAGTCCGTTAAGTTGATGGATTGCATGTCCTTACTATTTAATAACAATTATGTTGAATATATTGAAACTAATTTGACTGGGCGCTGTTACTGCCATAGGAGGAGCGTGTGTCGAACTTAGTTAGAGATGAGCGGAGCATAGCTAAAACTGGATTCATCCATTGGGTGACTAATACATGGGTATTTTAATTTTGTTCACAACGCATACATCACGCATCGTAATTCACCTTTCCAGAGTACCCACCCATCATATGCCGTCATAATGAACTGCGTGATGTGTAGAATGACATCATAATGAGTGACGTCATGAATGACGTCGATAAGTACGTCACGAACGCATATTTGAAGACGGTCTGTGAATTGTTGTACAAATTGTTTGCTTTTATTATTTAATAAATATTATGTTGAATATTCAACCGCTTCCCTGAAAAGTTTTCAGGAAATTGATAGCTAGGGCATTTGGGGATCGATCAATCCCAATACTGCGAGTTGGGGGTGGAGCTTAGCTAGTGATGGGCGGGGCATGGCTAAAAATGGAAAGGTCCATTAATTGGCCCTTCATCTTTCTGTGTTAGGTTATAACCTGAAATATTCCATAAAAACATAAATCTTAGACAAAAGTTACACTCACAATTATAGTGAACTAAAGACTAAGTTCTTCAATTTGTGCAGTGCACGTAAGCCCAATATCTTGAATATAATTTTCGTAAAATCATTAACATGGGCAATCGTGTGAGACAAATCTGAGAAGCGTATGTTCGAACAATGGGTCTACAATGTGAACGCATTACCAGGGTTTCTCCTGGCAGACTAATCGTACATTCGACCAACACAGGAAACAAATCAAGAAAAAGCCTGTAATTGCTGTTTTAGTAGACGCCATTAACCAAGCTGATGCTAGACACATGATTAATCTAATGGAGACATAGTGTACTTATACAAGACATATATCCTTGCGATTGTAAAATTTAGGCTACGTTCAACTATCAAGTCTCAGACTCTTCGGTTCCTGATCTGGTTATGCTTTAAATATTTAGCACAATTTCTATGAAATAGTAAATGAGTTGTAGCATTTGCTCCGAGTGACCGATCAACGAGGAAGATCACTTGTACCTTACCATATGACGGCACATACTGTGTACTAATACAAAATGTCACGAAACACTTCCGAGTGATGTTAAAACGGATATAGTTCAGTCACGTGCATTGATGAACAAAGGCTATCGGCATGAGCGGCACAGAAAGGTGGTTCATGCGAAAGTACTGACATTCGATGTATTTGAGGCATCCAGTTTGTCAGTCAATCATATGACGTCATAATCAATTACCCCACATGAAGGCTGGCGTAATAATCAATTACACGAATGATGCTATATAGTCCCACACAAACGCTTAATAGCCCATCAAGGTGTACGAATTGTATGTCTTTACTATTTCATAAGCATTCTGTTGAATATTGTGAAGCTGATTTGACTGGGCGCTGTTGCAGCTAATCAAATTAGCTTCAAAATATTTAATAGCTTACCAGATAAATTTCCTGGAATTTAAGATTCTGGTAGTTCAGTCAAATAAGTTTCAAAATATTCAACAGCTTACCTGAAACGCTTTCTTGAAATTGCAATTCAGGGTATGCAATGGTCGATCGATCCAAACAAGGGAAAATCATGGGTGGAGTATAGGTAGAAATGTGCGGGGCATAGTTAAAACTGGATTCCTCCATTGGAGGGGCTACAGATTATAAAGCCAGCAGATGGCGCCCTACACACACGTGATGAACATGATAAACGCTCTACATAATGATCACATTCAGTGGTGCAGAATCCAAGCGGGGACTGAATCAGGAATTCTTTAAAGGGTGTGTGCGTGCGTGCGTGCGTGGTGCGTGCGTGCGTGCGTGCGTGCGTGCGTGCGTGCGTGGGTGGGTGAGTGCGTGCGTGCCTGCGCGCGTGCGTGCGTGTGTGTGTGTGTGGCGGTATTATAATGAGTACCTCTGTCCATTGATCCGATGAGAGAAGGGTTCTCCAAACTCCCAAAAAGATTGCAATTTCAGGTGCACAAAAGCTATTTAATGTTCTCGTAGTGGCAAAGGTGAATACTTAGAGTGCTCTTGCATTCCTGTTTATTTAGCTTTTGAAAATTTACGTACTCTTCAGTAAATCAAGTGCATACTAATCATGCAAATACGTTGTGGAACATTCCGAAACTGACATGGCCTCAAACCATTTAACATAATATTTTTATGCTTTTAAGATCTTCTTGTATCTAGAGCAGCAATAATGGTCACAACAGACGGGTCTGAAAGAAGATGTAACACTGAAACGCTCATTGCGGCCACAGCAGCTTCTGTACTGGTCTTGAGAAATGTTCAATTAAATAGCAAAAGAAGACCATATCTAAGGATTTACCACTGGAATGACTGGCTCAATAAATAGATATATCATATGACAGATTTGAGGGCTAAATCTCTAAAGAGCTACCACAGTGTGGTATCAATATTCACTTTACATGACAATCGTCCTATACAACGTGACCATCTGGTTGTAGTGACAACTCCGAAGTGGTTAGCATAGAATGTATGAAAGACAGGGTTTACAGTATCTCTGTTTATAAAAACAGCATTGCCTAATAAAAGACATCATTTGACGGAATTACACCGAAAATAGCAGATTGTCATAGTTTGCAGATATTTTGTAACGTTGTCATTTCCGAATGTAAGGCTGACGAAACAGATAGACATATTTGGATGAGTCGACTTTCCCTACGTGTGGAGAATAGTTGGCCATAAAATCATGATAAATAATAATCACACGAAGCAGGCACACATGCAGTCAGGCGATATGTGAATTACATTATTATGGATTATGGTTCCGTTGCAATAGCGGAAGCGCGAATTCGTCAATATATGATTCATATGTTATTCAACTGATATCAAAGACCAAACCTTTTTCCAAAAATTATTTTCTATTTTTTCTGCTATATGCAGTAATTGGCACTACAATTAATGACAACGAAACAGGATGCTGTTATTGAACACCCGGTACTTCCAAGGAAACTGCGCAAAGTAGAAACAATTGATTTAGTTTTGTGTATTTGACAGAATAATTATTTGTCACAATAAATCAATAAAGTATTGTTTCACTATGGCCCAAAATCCATGACAATATTGTAGTAGAGAACACATATGACTATGGCCATGCATCTCTTTGATTCCCAAGATCCAATCTCTCAGGAGAGATATTATTATGTGTAATTACAACTATATCTAACTTACCATCGGAAAATTCATGGAGATAATGCGTATGTGTGATCTTGAAGCTTCCGATATGAATAAGCACTATGCTGGGAAATGAAAATTAGATCAACATACAACTGGTATATGATGCAATATTACGAACCGGATATGCACGATATATTGGATGGGTATTGCCCATTGCCTTGTATTCATACGTCTTCATGTCACTGCTATACTCGGACTGATGGAAGCAACCGTATACTCGGACTGATGGAGGCATCCTTATACTCGGAGTCATGGAGGCAACAGTATGCCAATGTTATAGAAAAATGTCATAGAAAAATATCAATTTGCAGACCAAGAGAAACCTTTTTTTCTTTGAAAATTTACCACTGGAATGACGACAATCGAGCCTATCATTTCAATTGTGAATTATGATTAAATAATATTATCTTTTTCTGCAAATGTACATTTCTCAAGACCACTACAGAAGCTGTATTTTGCTGATATGTGTGTTAAATGGTTAAGTTTCAATACGATAAAGAGATTGATGTTAATCTAGAAAGGTTATTCATTAATCTTTGACCAAATTCTGGCTATGATATTGTGTCACATGCTTTACATATACTATAGATACAGATATGTTTCACCAATCAATAAATACAGAATATGATGTGGAGCTGAATACACATACTAACTATAAAAATGAGACTTATGCCGATGTCACAAAGATAATCATTATGCCTATATCTGCTTGCTATATGCCAGTACTTTCCCAAGTCTGTATGCTCAGTAAACCGAATCAATGCTAATATATACGATATGGGGAGCAATGAAAAAAATCTAAGTAAATTTGATGGAATGAACAACATTCACGTACTCAATCTCTAGTGGTTTTGCCTAGCTGGTGGTTTGAAGTGTGTTGTTCCATTATTACCTATGTCGTGCCATTATATTTTTGAGAAACATTTTGTCGGTCATTTGCGTTTGAATTTGATGATGATTAGTGACCTCTCAGTTGCAATCGATGCTCTTCAAATCTTCGCCATTTCGCCGTGTGTATTTGGACTGCATTGGGTTTATACCAGAAGAAAGAATTTCTGCCATATTGTTTTGAAGAAACGGGACGAAACGTGGTGTGGGGCATAATCTTCCATTCCCAAACCACGTTTTCTACTTTCCTCTGGCAGAAAGCCATATCTTCCAAGACAACTGGAAGAAACAGACAGAAAGGGATTTATTCCCTCTACCTTGCTCTTTCCCCGTCAAGAAAGTAACAGAAATGTGGAGGGAGCACCAAAGAACATCTATACTAAGAATTTATCATTCTCCTTTTTAGTTTAATTAGCACAACACTGTTGATAATAATTAATAAAATGCTAGTCTCCTAAATTTTGCATGGACACATTCATCTACTCAGAATAATACATCTCCAACACTATAACTACCAAGTCATTCGTTCAGACCACTGATAAACGACAACATATTCTTTGCGATGAATGGGATGAGAGAGATAGCAATTCTGTTAAAAATTACAAAAACATATTGACTGTAAACTATTACGTCATAAGGCAGCATCAGTTTTCAACAAAATCCTTTTCAAAACATTCAACTTATTTCCTGTATATTAGTTTTGAAATCAGGAGAAATCAGGAGAATGTTTGCCTTTAATTCAATTGTATACGTGCATAATAGCTAAGGAATATATTAGAAAGCATGGTGGCTCGGATCAACAGACCTAATCATAGCACACATCAGTGAGGGGTAATAAAGCTAATTTCCTTTCTGAATTGTGACATATGCCTGTACAAACATATTGCAAACTCCATGATGTCTATGTTGATGATTTTAACGTGAGTGGTGCCTTAGGCTGGAATGACTTCCAGTGAATTTTGTTTTCAAAATCCCTAGCAATTTTAATATTATTCTAGACTATATAAAACACTTTCCTGAGAATTCAGAATTTATAATTCAAAACCTGTGTAGAAGTGCTACAGAAACAGAGAACTCACAGCCTGACAGTTAAACCGTATGCAAAGATGACAGTGAGAATCCAGATATCTTATATTCTGTTTTACTAAGTACTAAATTATAATATATTGCAGACTGGACATATTTCCTATAGTCTCAGGATTCCCACAATTGTAATACACCATGTAATGTGTTATTTCTATTTGAATCAACCTACTTATCATAGTTAGATAAATGTGAAAACTATTTGACTGAAAGTTATTTCTATCTTATGACGAAATTCTGTCAACTTACTTCCAAAAGAATTAATTTGAATGTATTTATACTTCAGAATAACATAGTGTGTGTTTGGTCTGAATATTCTTCAGTATTATAAATATATATACGTCCCAGATGGAACGTTTTATGAACAAGTCAACCTGAGAAAATAATTCCAACAATTATGACATGTTTCTTACCAGTCCGTGATAAATGGAAGATGTCCCTCTCTAAGCATATCATACATTACATCCTTTGTCATATACATGTACATTGAGCAGCATACGCTGCCAAAGGACAATAGTCCAGGATAGATTGCTTGCTGATAATGATGATGAATAATATCTGGAATAGTAATCAACTCGTGGTATTACCTACCCTGACGTAATGCATCAAAATTCATTGCATTGAGAGCATCCTATACTCATTTAGGTTATGTTTCATATTTAGTGAACCTGGAGATTAAATGTCAAAACACGTACCAATGTTGGTATTATAGTATCTTTTGTATGACTGATAGCTTTTGGGTCCGAGTAGTTAACATTATAGTGATTTTGAACGTGCCTATTTCCTGGATTTCCAGGAAAACGCCAATTCATTGAATATCCTGGTTTCACTATCCACACAGATAATGGAATTGTGTTGTATAGTTTGCTAAGGGATGTGTTTGAGATTAGCCTGTGTGGACAGCTGTGATATGCTGTTTGTATAAGAGGGTGTCTGGAGCTACCCATATGTTATGGTGACATAGCATTATTGAGAGACAAGTAGCATCGCATAGTTGCATCTTCACTTTGATGGCAATATAAGGTCGTGAATCCATAGATTACAGAAGGTTTGGAAGTCAATGCCTCAACGTGCCCAAACGATTTGCAATGCCTGTCAAACTGCAGATGCGTAAGACCAAAATTCCTTTCTTCCTTCACTTCTTCTCGTCTCGAGGTAAGGTACTTTTATCATCCCCCCACCCCCCCCCCCCACCTCTTTGTGTTTGATAGTTTGAACTCGGTTTTGACAATGTTTGTGGATTTGTGTTACCTTTCAGCTATTGGAACACGTTTTTCAATGGAATACTTTCTGCCATCGATACCATCACCATAACTCACCCTAATAACCCTGCTTAATGGACTGATGCTGATTTAGGAAAATCGACTATGGAGGAATCCAGTATTAGGTATGTCCCGCACCATCTCTAGCTAATCCCACCCACGCGTTGCCCATTCAATCGTTCCTTGCCATCTCTGAATCTCAATTTCTAGAAAGCCATACAGGTAAGCTACCTAAGGCATCGACAGCGCCCAGTTAAAAATATTCAATAAAATGCTTATTAAATGGTAAATACATAAAATTCGTACAACTTGTCGGAATATCAAGAGTTTATGACGTACTATATAGCATCATTCAAGACGTAATTGAGTATGACCTCAGCCTGCATGTGACGTAGTTTACTTTGACGTCATATGATTGACTGAGAAACTGGATTCATTAATTGACTAAGTAAAGAATTAACATGGCGTCGCCATACCAATGTGCGAAATACGTCCTATGCATATTAATTAAATAGCTCTATCAATTTCAAGGGATGTCCACCCATTCCTAGCCAATCCCCGTCCAATTTTCACCCATGATGGATTTGAAACTTTTGAAATTTAAGTTGAAACTTTGAAACCTGAATTGCCAGAATCGAAATTTCAAGATAACTATACATGTAAGCCGTTGCATATTACACGTCTTATCTGACTTGGAGCTGTACGTTTTGGTGCCCACGAAATGTTTATTAGATTGTAGATTGTTCAAAGACATATAATTCGTAGACTTGATTACAGCATCAGATAGGTGAGTGATAAACCGGATGCATCCAACCATGCTTGACTGCCGCGTTATTTCGAGTAAATTAATCGTAGACATATTTCTCGCATTGCCCTGCTGAAAGGTATCTATGAAATATCCATAAGACTAGACCTGAATGTCTTGACTTTGACTCATGTTACCATGCGTCATTTAAACAGCGATGGGGCATAGTAATAATAATAATGGCATTCTCAATGGTCAATGTAGATACTCGTGACCGCTGCTATGCGGCATGACAATATAGCCTCACAATCACCACTGCACTGCACCACACCCCCACCCACCCCGGAGTTACATCAAAATATATCAAATATACCAAGACCAATATATGGCAATCAAGTACACAATGGAGGGTATCCTATAGACAGATTATCTTTGCTGAGATAAATCATGTACACATTTGTCATACCTACTTTGAATCACAGCATACCATTTCTTGCAAGATTAATATCAGCTTCCTAAACACCATTTTTCCATTATGAACAAAGGCCCCCATGCTACATCATGTATCTAATAGATTTTTTTTATGTCTGGATAAATCTTGAACATAACTTCTATTTTAAGACAGATCAATTGTGTGATAATATAGGTATCAATTTCTAACCTTGTGCCGGAAATAGGCACATGGATTTCAATCGAATTTAATATTGGTGCTCACGAGAATACCCGGCAATACTCAACGATACTGGGGAAATCACTATATGAACCTAATAGTATCGTGGACACGATTGTACACTAAATCACAATTATACGCTACAATAAAGTGTCATTTTCCTTACAACAAATATGACATGGTATAGTTGTTACGGCGGCAATTGTCAGAAATACAAAAATCTTAATAGGCAACCACCCAACCATCTAGACATACCGACATACATACATAAAGACAGGCAACCAGACAGGCCGACATACAACCGTGCTGACAGACATGCAGACCGGCATACAGACAGACAGCCAGATGGACAATGGGGAAATTATATTGATTGACAATATCATGATATGAGGGAAGCCATATACTTGAGCCGGTTACTTGTATACATTTGGCTCTTTCTAGTCAGGCCTATGTCAGTTGATTGTGATCTCAAGTAAGATATGACGTATTTTGATTGTGCTGTCAGATGTTTGCGTGACAGGTCAGCTCCATGCATTGATCATGAATGCTTTATGGCTTTAACCAACTTGTATTCACGTTAGGAGCTTAGACAACCATGGTGAAATAAGTCATAATTGATACGCTAATACAGCTGCATAATTAGGGGGCATGTTTCCTTATTGATGAGGTAGTAATCGTCTTCCTTCCTGACGGTAAGTTGAGTCGTTCTACTGGATGATATGTAACACGTTGCCAATAACACTGGCTGATAGACAGCTTTCTGGACAGGCACATCCTCAATTCTCGGCACACTCCCGACTTAGGAGACAGTTGTACATTTCGACTACTCTCTGACGCACAGGCATCCCTTCCATTCTCAGTTTCATCTAGTTCACGAGTATCCCCAACAAATAGTCGATTAGATATTGCATATCACAAAACCACTTTTTTAGAAAAAGAAAATTACTAATATAATTGAGTTAGAGATTGTTCCCTCATATAGTGTTAAAGATTTCCGTCGAATAATAAGAGATGATTAGAATGGCGAAACGTGAGGATATAGAATCAGAAGTATAATTCGAGCTGGGCACAACTTTCCGAAAAGGGGGATACGTTCGATCAATATAGTTTAAATGAAAAGATATACAAAGATACAGAGAAGCATCGGAGATCTAGTCCTCGCAGATTGAACATATTCGTGAAATAATCCGTATTAGAATTGAACATGCACACATGCTTGTCACGTGCATTAACTCACACAGAAATGTGAACACAAAACTTTTCTTGGGAACTTGTTTGCAATACCCTGTATTCTTGCACGACCAACTGCTATTGTTCAAGTTAACAGTCTGGGCAAAATATATTTTTGATAGCGTATTGTTGCAAGCTAGTATTGGGTGTGACGACTCCAACTTTAAGCAACAACATTCTGAGAGTTAACACTGCCCACCTTACATCAAGGCGATTTCCCCAATTATTTGTGATTTTCTCCACGATACCTCAACTTCAGGCAATTTAGTATTCTTTTAGATATGTAAGAATGACTAGGTCATCTAAGCTCTAACACTCACCTCAGTTTAACTGCTTATGCCACGACACCCCGTACTCCTAATTTCTATACACTCATACACGTGGTCTATTGAAATTTAGCTGTGACTCGTTGTTGCCATTACAATTGGTGATTATAGTAGTTATGCTTCCAAAATTTTGTGAAATTTCACTGGTCATGGCTAGCCTAAGAGACTGGATCTGTTAACATGTATACAGATACAATGCCACTTTAATTGGTGTGCATGCCAAGCTAATGATACTGGGTCTGTTAACACTCAGATAACTGATACAATGCCGCCATATATAGGCATACCACACATGCGTGGGTTCTAGGAACATTCTAAATGCTGTTGATTTGGAATTGCACCTGCTACTGTGCACAACAATAGTATACGCCAATGATGTGAACAATAATTGGTTTGAATGATATATTATCTTCTAGCTTGGTGCGTTGAAGTACATTATATCCGCTATATCTGTTCAGTTGTCTTTATGTCTTTTAATGTGGTCCATTATCATAAAAATATAATTTTGAAATTAATGTGTGATTCATAAAATATGATTTAAAACTATTCTTTACTGGTTTGCATAGTACACCATTATCCTCTTAGAACGAGTTTAATTTTATTAGATAACGCTCAGCACACAATAGATGATCACTTTCAATAATAAATATTCAGAAAACGAATTTTCCTGGTCTGGGAATGACTCAGAATACAAAAACGACGATAATGAGTTACGCAATGTACAACACTGCTTCGATATTATATATTGCATGCTGTTATACCTATAATTTTTGCAAATAATGGTACATACATATACGTTTAACTCGTTAACACTCAAAAGCTAAAAACGGCTTCTACTATGGTCTTGGGAAAGGTACATTTACATACCAAAAAAAGAATATTTCGATAACCGAGCCAGTGATTTTAGTGATCAATTTTCAAAAATATTCTTCTCTTGGTCTGCAAATTGACATTTTCTACGACACAAATTAATTTTTTCGAACAAATTTGATAGACAAAGTGTTAACCAGATTTGAACTGGCCCTTCCCCAAATTACTATGGTAATTTATCTGGCTTTGAAATCGAATGTGAATTGCTATGATATTCTTCAGATCAGTGGCAGGTTTTCACACTACTTATATATGTAGAATGATTACTGTATTTATACACCAACAGAACACTATATTTATTTTTTATTTTATTTTAAAATTAGCTATGTTATCATATCATCAATTTCAGTGGTATGGATGTGCATGAGTATTAATGGTACATCTTATTCCATCTTAACTCATGCATTTTTCTTTCAGAAAATGTCCAAAATAGAGCATACATTGCACTATGAATGAGTAAATTAATCCGATTGCATATGTTTGATTTGGTTTCCCCTTCATGGTAGCTAGATAGCATATGGTGGGCGATTATATGAATATATTTAGTGTCTAAAATAAATATAGCTATTCGCACCAGGTCTATTTTGTCAAAACCTCATCAATTCGTTTTTGCAGATGCCTTGTTTATAAAATGGGTTGGTCCATAATGTCTGTCATGTTGTTAGGAAAACAGCATGTGAAAATGACACTAGAATAGGTATCTCATGGTATCAACAAGACAATGCCACCAGGGGTTGGAACACATTCCTTGCCTGGAGACCTTTATGGTGTTCGCCCATGGACTAATATATCTGTCATCGTGTCCAACCTGCTATCACATCTGAAACCGTTTGTCTGGATTAAAACTAATTTGTTACCCATTTGATCGCGTCGTCAATTTTAAGATGGCATTAAGATTTAGCTCTGCCTCTTACATACCAATGGGTTGGAGAAGCGTATGGGGGGTGGTGTTAAACGCAAGCTCATACAGTTTCAAGTATGAATTCCATCAATCTGCTCCCATGGCTGTTTATATGTTATGCGTATATGACATTTGCCTCATGAAGAATAACCATATACTATACGCGCATAGATATGCACACATTTCATGGATGTGCTAAATAAAGTGCTTCAAGCCTATTAATCTGTGTCGCTATTATTAATGATGAATACATATAGTAGAACACCTGGGTAATAGACGAAATGTGACTCACCTCACTCGTGACCAGAGATATTTTATAAGCAGAGACAGGAAGTCTCACTACCTACACTATTTGGACAGTTGTCTCGACCGCCAGTGACATGGGTCCAGTAAAATCCAACAGCGCATGTTCTACTGCCGGACGCAGCCAATCAGGGGCATATATAGCCTCCAAAATGGGCTAAATTCTCTTTTGGTAATTAGGAGAGAAATTGAGCAAAAGCGAATTTATATATCTTATCAGAAATGAAATTGCATTGGCTATATTAATCTTTTGGAGACTATCATAAATCACTGGACTGAAATTCCGCCTTTCAGAGGGTTATAACCACTCTACGCTATTTAACTCTCTGCTCGTGACTGACAACTATAGACCAAACATCAAAGGATTGTGCCGATTGAGGTTCAATATCATGCTGATTTAGTTGTTACTGAATATATGCGTCTAAGATAACGCATACATGATAGATTTCATATCCTCAAGATAGCCTGACACAATGCGACATTATTTTCTACATACAGCAAATATCAATATTATGATTGTTTTGCTGGAATGCAGATACATTTACTAAATCAATGATATTCTACTAAAATGGCAGACATGTTAACATAGACCTGTGACAACTTATTTGAGAGCAGTAATTGTATATTGCACAATGAACAGGGTCTAAGTTGAGAGAGAGAGAGAGAGAGAGAGAGAGAGGTGGGGTGGGTGAGGGAGAGGGAGAGAGAGAAAAGGGCGGGAGGGTGGGAGGGAGGGATGGAGCGAGGGAGAACCAACGACGACGACGCGAGACATTATTTACTATCTGCGAGCCTCTAATAAACTTAAAATGTAAATACATAAAGAATGTATCACCATCACAGCCTACCCCATCCGCCTCCACACACGCCTCATACACACAAGGATAGTCATTTATAAACGTCTTGCTAGTGTTTATTGTTGTAATTCTCCAGCACGCGACTTAACTTCATTGTCGATTCTAAACTGTTGCTAGGGATGATAAAAATGTAATTGATTAACATTGTAATTGAGTTGTGCATACTTCATATGCATTACCACACTGTCTTATTCGACCGTTACCTGCCAGATACTTGGTGACATTATTGCGCAAGTATTGAGTCTTTCAGACTAATTTGATGAATGATGTCTGATCATTGCCGGAGCACTACATGTTATATTAACCTTCTGATCCTGAAAGATAATACACGATAAGCCCTTTAGACTTTACGAAATATTACGGTGAATGGTTAGAAACCAATTCAACTGGAAGCTGTTGCTGCTGTTGTCTGTTCCAACTATTTAACAGTTTACAATATACGGTTTCCTTGACATTGAGATACGAGGTGTCTAGGTTGCAATAGATTAAATAAAAAGAATCACTCAACAAGTTAATGATGTGTCTTACCCATAGCCTCAATTCCCTGAATTGCTTTGGCAATCCATCGCACTGAATTGTACCACTCCAATAAATACCACGCATTGTTTGGAATACGGATGCCACGCTTTAGCCCAACAAAGATGGACACATCAGTAAAAATATGTACATGAATGAATTTGCGTCACGGAGGTGCCCCGTATCGGCTTGCTCATAGACTCTTACCATGTATCATACATTAATTATCTGGCAATCATATCACGTTACCTATACATAGATCTAGTTGGATGCATATGGTGGTAGGTAGTGAATGGAGAGCTGGAGTATAGAAAGGCAACTAGACTGAAATCTGACCTCTGAGAGATTAGAAAGCGTTTGCACACATACTATTCCCGCAAATGCTTTTCTAGAAACTGGATGATAATATGCAAATGGAAACAACACTGTGGCGTTGTGTTATTGTAGTTTGTGCTATTAGATGCACCCTATGTCTCCCTCACGCGACGGAATGTAGATAGCTTAAACCTAGATTGAGTCGAGCAAAGAGGATCGATAATATAATTTATCTAGGTACGCGCCATCCTTCACAAGGTTACAGCAAAATGAAAATAAATTAAAACTTTCACCAGCCATGCAACTTTAATTTACCAATGCCAAAGTACTTCCGTAATATAATCCTGATCAGTCGAACTCACTGGAAATCGCAGTCCTGATACAATTTCGATTTTCCCAGAGAGACAACTAAATAACCTTTGGTATTACTGTGTATTGTAGCGGAGAATACTGGACACAATGATAAGTTGGGAATCGATTCACGATCTTCGATTTCTACAAACTTGTATCCAAATCTTACCGCCAGTTATTTCTGTAAGACTACTTGCTGTCAATAATTTTAACACACAGAACTGCGTTTACTCCCGCGAATTGCTCACTGTAAATGAATCGACCGCATTTGATCTATTATCCTGTTACAGCCAGGAGACATAATGCTGTTCCTACTGTAGTGCGATTGTCCACTATTAAGACTGAAAATAGGCTGCAAGACATATGTTTAATTTTGTCCTATTGAAGGAAAAATGTTTCCTCATGATGCCAATAATGGGACGTTTATTAATAGGACATTTTGATTTCACTCAACAGCAATTCTTAATAAATGGTCTGAAAACTAGAAAGAGAGTAGAGTAACGAAAACCCGAGCCCATACACTAATGAACTGATTATATTAGGCTTAAAAAATAAACGTATGATTCTGCTTTGCAGGACTGGCAGTAGAAGCTTTGTCAACCCCACATGTGCGCGATGGGATGCACATACGCATGTATATATAAAGAACAGACAGTTATTATCATATGTAGGCTTTGTTCATATACGTAACAGCTATGAAATGTGAACAGCGTATGTTATAAACTAAAATCTTAAACTCGTATATGAGAGATACACGAACGCGTGCACAATATTATCCAGAGCAAATGAGGGCTAACCACTTGCTATCTGTTTTAGTGGCCATATTATTAAGAGCGGTTATTGACCAGAATGTCTGTGCAATGTTTAAGTAAATATTATTCTGATTCACCCATTAGAATTCAGTGAGATATTGTCACTAATTGCTAATATCATGTAGACGGATATGGTTTAAAATATATGTTATATCCGACGAGCATTCGCGCATAAATTTCCAAGTATTTTGCATATTCAAATGAAGAACGTGGGACGCTAAGAAACAAATATTTAAATAGAATCCCGCCCCAAACCCGGCACCTCCGGACCGCTATCTATGTATCACACTTATCGCTGCTCCAACACTCCAGGCCTTCAGTAGGGCACATTATGAGTCGACGAACACATAAGAGAAATAGATTCCTCAAATCTGTCATTGCAGCATGCTGTGATTTTGTGTTATCCTGTACGCTAAATGGCTTAATGGATTTTCTCTCATTACCTAGCGACCATAAATCTAATCTAATCTAAATCTAATTTAATCCCCTACGAGAGCGAGATTGTTGAATAAACGTGTATTTAGTAGCCTTTCCTTAGTAGATTAATAACCTATAGTGATATAAAGAAATGAGCTGTTGTGTGGACAGTTTGTCTGCGTACATAATTTTTATTCCGCATTGGCAAATACAAAGCCAGGAGAGGACGTCATTGCATACATCTGCTAAGCGTGCTACGAGGTGACCTCGATAAAGCAGGCCTCGGTACACTCAAGTCAAGAATGGACATGCGGAAGCCAAGGATGTCGGCTGAGGACAAGACACAGTGGATACAAGTGAAGAAGGACTGATTGCAGCTGTAGCTACTACTACAGCCGGAGAATACAGTAATCATGCATACACTGGCAATGAGATGGCTGGCGTATCTTAGTAGGCCATTTGGCAATGCAGTTTTCTATAATATAAGTAACAAATGTTGAAGACAATCTTTCCCAAATTCTGTGCTACGAAATTCCTTGCTATCTACAGTAATGATCATGATTTATGTATCATGCAGGCCATAGGGAATAACGTGAATTTGAAGGAGAAATCACTATACATTAATTTCATGACTGTCAGAGTGTAAACACCGCCGGTGATGTTTTATTGCATATTTTCTTTTTCTCTTACAATACAAGCAGACTTTGTCTCATTGATCTGCAATTACCTTAGTGTGAGTCAATGGCGATTATGGTATTACGTCATACGGGGACATGTTCTGCCCAACTGAATATATGTGAATACCACATTTTAATATTTTGTTGAATGCATATCAACAGTTGCCTGCGCAGCCCTCTCGTCTACGCCCCAGACATATCACTTGTCCTCATTCGATAACTACCATTTATACATACACTGCTTTGGCTTCTTATAATTTCTTGTAGAATTATTTTCAAAAAATATAATAAATAAGATGATTAACATATAAATATACATCTTGGGGCTCTGAAAATTAAAAAAAGTAATCAGTTTGATTTTAAAATGCACTGATTTATTGGATATTGTGTCTCCCCTTTTGACTAACGGTGAACATTAGGTATTGGTTCGCTATGGCGGTCATATACACATAATATCTCACTCAAGACCTGTAAATCGATATGTTGTAATTCTTGTATTTCTTATATGACACAATACCTACTTTCCCTTTCAAATGTGATCTACATCTGATCAACATTGTTTACCTTAATGCAGACATGATTTGCTTATTTGAAATACAATACCCTCATAGAGAGCCATTGGTAGGAATCGATGGCAATCTTACAACACTATGCAACATTAATTTAGAAGAAGTACACATTTCCCATAAGTGACAAACAGATGAATCGTATTATGGTAACACTAGTAGAATTATTCCATGCCAATATCCGTTCTTAATATGTCGTCAAGCCATGTACATTCTTAATAGGTAAACGTCTAGCCTTTCTGCCAATTCAGACATTCTCAATCGAACTCACAGAAAATAAAATATTTGTTCAAATTCCGAGTCCAATAACTGTATGGATGACATCCAACTGAAATTACATTGCAGGGACGATAGATATTTGTATGTAGATGCTGTTCATGTGAAATGATTCTTGGTCTCTGATTTCACCGACCAGGTACGACAGACCACTACACGATTTCTTTCAGCCAGACAACGTCCTGTCAATGATCTTAACCCTCAGAAGAGCAATTACCCTTCTGAATCGACCATGGCTTATTTGATCTATTATTAGCTAATAACCTGGGGATATAGTGTTTCTGTTTCTTCAAGACCACGTTGGAAAATCGACCAAGAAAATAACTCTACGATTGCTCCACTGATGCGGAGGGGTGCTATTTTCAGTGAATAAATTTACACTTGACTCTACTTTGCACCCAGATAAATGTTTCGATATCAAATAATCTACAACGTCGAAGTAACTGCATTAGGTTACAACATATAAGAAGATGCAAAATCAATGAGAATCACGCTGTATGTACTGGCCAACAAGCTGTAATTGTAGAGATCTAGGTTAATTATGGATAACAGTTTACGTTTTGCATTGTGCTAACCCCAAACATTCACACTTTAGTGTGTGAGTTTAGGCATGCTTATAAGTTGTGTCGATACAATCTTATGCAATCTAAAATGAATTGAAATGAATTTGCAAGGATAGGCTGAAAGCTAATATCCCAATATGCTAAAGCCATAGTCACCATCAAATCGAATGGGATGATAAAATTGACAAAACATTCCTAAGCACTAATTTCGAAAGCCCGTGTTAAGCTCAATGGCTGACTCAAGTTATATTCAAAAATATTTACATGGGCCTTGCCACATAATCATCTTCACGCTTGGTCAGTGCCAGAACAACTACATCTACCTAAAACCAGATGTTTGAAACCCTAAATCCGCTTCATTTCCGCTCAGCTCGCAACAGGTCTCTCATAATGTGCGTTGTGCTAATCAAAATCTATGAGCAATACTCTGAAACAAGTAGACATTATGCAACTCAGTTCAGAATCGACGCACTAAGCGATATGCGCATACACCAGTTAGCAGAATATTTTGAATCAATTTGAATGTGGCTGTAGCATAAACTAAGCTCGACACGCAGTATATTACACAATTATGGGGACAATTAAGCATTAGCTATTTAATTGCTACGCGACCCAAATCTAAATAGTATCCAAAAAGCTAAAGAGATGCTAATCTAAACATAGATTCTGGTTTAGAGATTCCATAGCTTTCATATCCTGTCACATTCCATTATCTGTATCACAATTATCTTCCTTGTAATATCACGTAAAAATTGAACAGTAATCGCAACCATTTTGTCTTTTCAGGTGATAGTGTGTGGTGTCATGTGAGTGCAAATTCATTACATTCTTTATTATGTAATACTCGTCTTGTTGAATATGGCAGCAACAACTCTCAGTCAAATTAGTTTTAAAATACTCAACAGCTTACTTGTATGCTTGTTTTTATGCCACAGTGCCAAAATATAGATGGCACTTCTATGATTGAGCGCATTTACCGAGGCGGACTTTATGTGCTTTCTGACTGGTTGAAAAGCAAAGCATTACAGCCATCATAGGCTGTAGAAATGGATCAACATTTAGCTACTAAATCATGAATGTCTAGCCTTGTCGGCATCATAAAATGCTAACATGTCGAGGATTGATTATTGATAGCAAATTATATTACCTGAATGGCTATTATAAGTTAAGGTTAGATGTCATTTAAATAAGTAACACAACGTGCATTTAGAGCATGAACCTTAACCACGAAGGTATCATTAACGCTCATATGTTGTCAGTGTTTAATAAACTAATAATATCACTCAGCTCTGTGTCAATTCCGCAAATAAACCGTGCCTTATGATTGTGTTGAATGCATTGGAACTGAATTGCCTCTATATTGCTAATGCATACGTAGCAATGGCATCAGGACAATTTATTTCCTCAAAAGGGAAATGTTTCCTCGCATACGTGTCACGGCACTGGCGTCATGTTTGTGGTGAAAGTATGAAATTGTTAGTAACTAAGATTGTATTAACCTAAGATTAACACAAATACGCCTACCATTAGTATCAATCTTCTGATTTTCCAAACGGACGTTCATTTAGGGAACAAATCAGATTATTGAACTCATTAGTACAGGGATAACATTTTAGACCATTAACTGGTTTCAGAAAATGTCTTTCGCTGAGAGATAACTGAGCGATGCCATTTTCAAATATAATCGTTAATAGCTCAGTAGCCCAGTATTGCATCATGAGATGGTCATTGCAAATCTCCTTGTTACTAATATATCGGCTCACATACAATGATTCGATTCATTCTAGTTCAAAATGAATTTATCACAAAATCGGGTTGTTGCATAAAAATAGTGTGCCATAGCATACCTGAACTATCCAGCACTCTGCCATTAATGAGGTTTCAATTACCTGTATATTCAACATAACAATGTGGGATTGCATCAACAATTTTATACGTCTAATTAAATTATATCCCAAGAAAATATAGTTCGTGATCGTTATATATGAGAATTTATCAAGCAAGGTATTCACAGTATACATTTTGTATCAATGGCCACGTAAAGAATAGTTTATTCAAATTTGTAATACATTTTGTATGCCAAATGGGTAATGGATTTTCTTCCAGTATCAAGCGATTGCAAACAAATGCTTTTTTCATTCCTCGCTTGAATTCGGTAATAAATAAATATAAATTTTTCTTATTTTTGAGTTTTAATCATTGTCAAATTAATATAAATATGATGGATTCAAGACCAATGCCTCGTTGTCGCTGTAGACTATGGGCCACTTGATGAGCTTGATAGAACACTTATCACATGGCAACAATTTCAAGACAGTATATAGAAAGGGTTTCATTTTAAATTATTAGATATTCTGACGTTGTGGAGCATCATGAGAACGATTGATTATTTTGAAAGATATTTGACCGAATGATGCTACTAAGTAAACCAAACTCTACTGCCTATTACAGGATTTTAAGTAAATTAATCTGTACTGCCAATAAATTTATTTTTTCTTCTCAATAACCACGAGCCCTTTCGATGTAGGAAATCCGTACAATAAGGCAATAAGTTTATATATTCACCAACTTAAGCCATCATTTCAAAGTGAGCAACTATACAAATACCCGCATTGCATATTCCGCCAATGCAACCATGGTTTGTTTGAATGAAATTCAATTTCCTCATTGAAAGCGATTGGTAGGGATCGATAGCAATTTCGTCAAGTATTTATGTACTGGGAAGTGTTGTATCAAAACTGATTACTTGAGTATGATAGTTGCTCTGTACAATGTTCATTGTGAGATATTATGTACACACACACACACACACACACACACACACACACACACACACACACACACACACACACACACACACACACACACACACACACATATATATATATATATATATATATATATATATATATATATATATATGTATATATATATATATATATATATATATATATATATATATATATATATATATATATATATATATATATATATATATATATATATATATATATAATTCAGAACCTTTAGGCTTTGTTCTAAAACAGGGAGAACGGTATTATTCAGCGGGGTACACATTTCCTGTGGCGGAGGCCCGCGCGGGGCACTTTCCTCTTGCAAAACTAAATTATTGGCCTGCGTGATCGTTCCACAAGCCCTCGAGGTCGGTCTTTGTATTCACCTGTCGCTCGCAGCCTTCCTTCCGCAACACCGACGGCAGCTAACCAGCATCGTCGGTACCTTGAGAACAAGAAGGAGATCAAGAAAGAAACCGACGAGCAGCGCAGTTCCGGATCTACAACTGCATCAGGATATGTTCATTGCAAATTTGATTAATACTATGTATCGGCTGATATACCATGACTTGATTCATTCTAGTTCAAAATGAATTTGTCATAAAATCGGCATGTGGCATAAAAGTAGTGTGCCATAGCATGCCCGAACTCTCCATCAGTCTGTCATTTTTCAATTACCTGTATATTCAGCGTGTCAAGTGTGTGTGACCATCAATAATTGTATATGTCTAATTATATTCACTCCCAACAGCATACAGTTCGTGATCGTAATATATGACGATTGTCGGCACATTCTATTTATCAATCACGTTTTTTTGCAGTTTGCATTTTGCGTCAATGGGCACGTAAAGAATATATTATTCAAATTTTTCATGCACATTTCCATGGTTTTCTAATTCATTTTGTATGCCAAATGGCGTAATGGATTTTCTTCCAATGCCCATCGATTGCAAACAAATGCTTTTTTCGCTCCTCTCTTAAATTTGGTGATAGATACATATTCTTTTTTTAATTTTGAGTTTTAATCATTGTCTAATTAATATAAATATGATGGATTCAAGGCGTTGTTGTCTCTGTACATTATGGGTTAGTTGATGATCTTAATAGGACACTTATCACATGGCAACAATTTCAGGACGGAATATAAAAAGGGGTTAATTTTAAATTATTAGAAATTCGGACGCTGTGTGAGCATCATGAGAACTACTGATTATTTTGAAAGATATTTGACTGAATGATGCTACTAAGTAAACTAAACTCTACTGCCTATTACATCGTTTTCTCAATAATCACCAGCCCTTTCAATGTAGGAAATGCGTACAATGAGGCAATAAGTGTATATGCTCACCAACTTAAGCCATCATTTCAAAGAGAGCAACTGTACACATACTCGCATTGCATATTCCGTCAATGCAAACATGGTTTGTTTGAATGAAATTCAATATCCTCATTGAAAGCGATTTGCAGGAATCGATAGCAATTTCGTCAAGTATTGTTGTACTGGGGAGTGTTGTATCATAACTGATTACTTGAGTGTGATATTTGCTCTGTACAATGTTCATTGTGAGAGATTATGTGCTTATGGTGATTACGTTCATTAGAGGTCGCTGACGGAGGTGAGAAACCAAAGTAGACACATGTATGTAGCGTGAACACACACTACGATGATAGACAACAGAAACGTATCGAGGATGTGATAGGATGGAATAGGGGGATGCCATCTGTCACTCAACTATTTCACGTCATAATCAATTACGTCACGCGTTAGATGACGTCACAGTCAATATAACGTAGCTTCCTCAACGGAATCCAAACGTCATTCACGAAAGTGTACGAATTGTGTGTCCTTGATGAATTTCCAAATTAATAAACATTCGGATGACAATTTTGAAACTAATTGGATGTGGCTCAGCTGCTGCCTTAGGCAACAACAGTCCCAATTTAAATTAATTTAAAAATATTGACCAGCTTACCTATATACTTACCTTTAAATTTATATACAAGAAATAACGATTACAAAGTTTCAATTCGAATCCAACTCGCATAGCACGTGGGTGGGTTTAGTTATAAATAGACTGGGTATAGCTAAATCAGGATCCCTCTATTGCTGTATGGATAAATCGCACTGACCGTACACATGAGGGGTAGGTATCATAGTTTGTTATATGGTATGCACACTTTTACCAACAGCTGGATGCTAAATGATGAATATACTGGTTAAGTCTAAACATTACGCCACTAAGTAGACAGGAGACTGGCCCCATTTCGGTGTGCCTCAGCAAAAGCAAACTATTTTGCAATTAACATTGGTGTTTAGAAGATAAGTTGATAAGGAATCGAACCTACAACCGCCGAACGTGCCAAGCATCATAGAGCAGAAACGCTTCCAGCACACCAACGTTGGTGTGGTGGAAGAATTTGTGGGTTACGACTCCGAGAACGTGCGCGAAGATTATTGTTTTATCTCTGAATTGTTTTTCTATGAATTACTTTGCAGTTCTTCAACATAAAAAATCAGCTTTATTGTTGCCAAAGAGAGACCAAGCGTTAGAACTGCACACCAAATATGAAACGACCCTTACGCGTTATCAATCAATGCAGTATGTCACTGACTCCATTCATGTCTTGATGCATTCAGGTTACTAATTAGGATCACTTTCTAGCTTTGCTGTGCCCATACATAGCTAAGCCTTTCGCACATAATGCGCGTGTTGGGATCGATTTATATTTTGAATCTTGAAATCCTCAGAAACACATTTTCCATATATAACAAGATAACTTCAAGATAACACTATACACGTAAGTTGTTGAATATTGTTATTGCATATGTTAGCAACTGTGCCCAGTCAAATTAGTTTCAAAATATTCACCAAAATGCAATTCGTACACGTGACAGGCTTTTAATGTTCTTGACACAGCTAGATACGTCATTCCTTACACTATGCCTGTGTCATCAGCCTACCTGCGCTGTAATTGATTATGATGTGTCAGATCGGATCTCTCCAGTGACTGACATTGCATCCTAAAAATAAAAAGATAAAATGGTGATGTTAGACCAATCTCCTGGAATCCTTAAAACTTATGATGGCTGGCTGGAAGTTTGGTGTTCCCTATTTATACATACATAATTCATGCCATTCTAGGAAATTGTAATGTTATTGGCATGAAGAAAATCGTGATTTGGATCTTAAATTACATCATGATTGTGTCGTCCTCTATTAGTCTATCGATCATCTTGAATAAAATCATTTCCTTTTTCCAAAGTCAATTTTCCGCCAGTTATTGGCATAGAACATGACGCTATTGTCGATTCAATGTGCTACCCGGGATGATGCAATTGATTAACAGGCTTCTCCTAATGACTAAGTCAATTTACATGCATGTGCAACCAGAATTCACATCGATCGTCACTCACCCACATCATCATTTAACACACCACGCAGTAAGATCTGATTCACCAAGATATAGTGCATGAATCTCCGTGATGATACGTGATGCTGCATCAAATAAAGACCATACAATGAAACAGTTAATGGCTTGATTCACTATTATCCTCCTCTCACTATTGATCATATGGTACATATTTCTCTCTGAATAGACGTTGTGTTGCTGCTGCACTGTGCTGCACTGTGCTGCACTATATTATAAATTGAGTCATTGACTCAGTATGATCGTTAATGGAATCTGTCAAATTTGTTTACACATTTTCAAAATAATAGTTAATTAAATACTAGGCTAAATCTATCAAGGAAATACTATTCGTACACTTGCCGGACTAGAACAGCTTCATGATAGAATATTGCTGCCAATTATGATCGTGACGTCAGCCTCTGTTCTTGGCAGTGACCTGTGGTGGGCAATCTATTCTATTTCCAAATCCTGCCAACAATCCTGCCCAGACGAGAACAGGAGATTGTCCAAATCCAACAAAGACTTTGGTGTATGCTAATCCACTAACCAAGATCCATGTGTTATGACATGCTGCAGAGTATGGTTAAGTTCCTGATATCCATGTCAAAATGTGGTTATATTTCTTTGCAATGTGTGGAAGACACAATAACTGACCTTCCGGATAATAAATGCTAATTATTTGTTATATTTTTGAAATAGTTTCCATTCTATATGTGAATATGCCTTTGCTTATAAGCGATTCCCAATCAAAAGTGCAAGGATACGTGAGTCTAGCTGGCATTCTTCAGTTCTAAGACATACACTTTGGCAACATAAAAGTGCTAAACATAAATTATGCACGCGCACAAGGGATGGTTATATGATAAATAATACTAGTTTATAGAGTAGAATCATACATAAATCAGCATGGTATATATTCTCCCTATAGCCTTGCTTTTGGCACATAGCAATATCTTCCATTGGGTACTGGCGTTGGCGCCTTGACAAGGATGACCAGATTGAGTTATGAGATAGTGCATTGGAATTAAATAACATTTACTATAGGGAATGGATTCGGTTGTTTGACATGACTGTATATAACTGTCACATTAAAGAACTGTGGGTCCACGATATATGAGTCTATCATACCATTTGTTAAAACACGATGACTATGATGCGTGCACATCTACGCACGTATGTAGGCGTGTTTGTTTATATGTTACAGCTTAAGCTTATTCACAGCAGAACTGACTAAATGATAATTACCTTAATTAAAAAAAAAATATGCCTCTATAAATCTTCTGAACATGTGCACATTTACTGAATCATGTATCGATTTCCCATCAGAATCCTATGTCAAATATATTCTGTTTATTTCAAAGCTTTAGTCATGAGTATGTACTTCTCATTTGGAAATGATTCTTGCCATTTTTGATATTAGAAGTGCCGGAAAATTAAACCTCATTACTGTGCAACCGTCCGTCCTCGCATGCATGCCTTCAGCTCAAGACAAATGGTTACCATTTAAGACCAAATTGATCACCAACTACTAGGGATAACTTGGTTAGTCGAGATGGCTTACAGCAAAAAACTGAGCAACTGGATTAGAAGTAGCTCTTGCTTGAAACATTTAACTAAGTTAGGAAGGTAAATGTTAGTGAAATGTGCCCCCCCCCCCCTGCTGTTGTAGACGAACCATAGCAGCATCAAGAACATAGACGTTGAGTAACGCTATCGTGGTTCAGCAACAGCAGTCATTCATTAGCCATTATACCATCCGATAAGTCAAGATGATGATTACCGTAATTTTATAAAAATATTTAATATATTATACATCTATTTCCCATCATAATCCTATGTCACATATGTTCTGTTTACTTCGACCATCACGAATTAAGCTTTCGTAATGAGTATGTACTTACTAAGGCTACTGTGTTATGCCCAACTGTTCTCATTTGGACATGTTTCTAGCCGTTTTTGATTAAGAGAAGTTGCCGGGAAAATTACATCCCGGTTGAAACGCTGTCTGGACAGTATTGTTTCATTCAAATTCATCATTATTGTGTAACCATCCGTCCTTGCATGCAGTGAGCTCAAGACAAATGGTGTCCATTTACCCCCCCCCCCCCCCCCCCCCCCCACCCCCCCCCCCCCCATTGAGCACCAATCACTAGAGATAACTTGATTATACGAGATGTATTACAGCGAGAAACTGCGCAAATTGAATTAGAAGTAGCGCTTGCATGAAACATTGAGTGAAGTTAGGAAGGTAAACATTAATGAAATTTGACCCCCTGCTGTTGTAGAGAAGATATAGCAGCATAGTGTTACGTAGATCTTGAGTAACACCATCGTGGTTCAGCAACAACAGCCGTTCTTAAAGGCACACATTCTCACCAGAATTTTTGGGAGCTAAACTGTCCACATTTAATCATTTAGACGCGTAATCTCAAAGCAATGAAAATGAAATGCAATAAAGCTGAGCATATGCTATTTCCTATAAATCATTACAATTTTAGGTATGAACTTGAATTAGAGTCTCTAATTCAATTTCACAAGGTATCAATGCCCACTGCACAAGACAACCATCCTATACAACCTGATCATACATTTGTAGTGACTCCCAATGGTTAGTATAGCATGTGCTAAAGACATGTTTTACAATATCGTGCTTTACATTATCTGTATCTATAAAAAGAGATGAGCGTTCAAAAAGGAAAATATTCGAAAAGCTTTTGCATTTGGCAAAATTGGCTTTGTTAGTTTGCGTTTTATATGACTAGATTGATCCGAAAATAGCAGATTGTCATAGTTTGCAGATTTTCTGAAACATTTTCCTTTCCGAACGCAAGACAGACATCACAAATGATGATAAATAAGAATCAAAAGAAACCAGGCAGTCCGACAGGCATCAGGCAAGCAGGTATGCAGGTGGATATGCCGGTCAGAATGCAGGTCAGCAGGCAGGTATACAGGTGCCAAGGAGGGATATGTGAATTACAGCAGTATGCCTCCGTTGCAATAACTGGAGAACGTATTCGTCAATATATGATTCATATATGATTCAGATGATAAAATCATCAAAGCTTTTCTCAATAATTAATCTCTATTTATTCTGCTATATACAGTAATTGGCACTACAATTAATGACACAGAAAAAGCATGTTGCAATTGATCAACGGGTACATCAAAGGAAAATGCACAAAGTAGAAACAATTGATTTAGTTTTTGCGTATCTGGCAGTGTATTTATCACAATAAATCAATAAAGTATTGTTTGATGCTGATTAATGTCACTATGGCCCAAACGCCATTGCAACATTCCAATAGAGAATACATCTAACTATGGCCATGCGCCTTCTTGATTCACAAGATCCAATCCCTCAGGAGAGATATTATTACGTCATATCATTAAATGATCGGAAACCATGGGATGATGTGTCTGTGTGATCTTGAAGTTTGCGATATACATAACCGCTATCCTGGGAATACTCGGACTGATGGAGGCACCAGTATGCTAATGTTGTCTCAAAAGTATGACTAATCCTGAAATAAAGACAAGATAAGCTAACCAAAAGTACATAATTTTGAAAAATCTTGAAGTCAAATTGAATATATGACTGCCAATACATTTTGTTGCATTCCCTTAGCAGAGCTAAGTTGATATCATATGGTCAATTGATCGTTTAACCATCGACATTGTTCAAGAAATAATCTCAATTTTCTCATAAAAAATAGCCGTTTGCAGACCAAGAGAAGACTATTTTTTAATAATTTACTGGAATGATGATAATTAAGCCTGCCATTCCAGTCATAAATCTCCAAAAATATTCTTCTCTTGGTCTGCAAATGGACACGTTTCAAGACCACTGCAGATGCCGTTTTTTGGTGATGAGTGTCAAACGGTTAAGTTTCGATGAGCTTGTGAAATTGATGTACAACAAGATACTAGGTTAATCTAGAAAACATAATGTTAAAGATCAGAGTTATATCTCAATTTTCCAAAGACATTAACCGTTGACCAAAATACGGACTATGTTATTGTGTCACACACTTTGTGTATATACACTTATATCTAAGTTTAACTCAAACACGTTTGACCAATCCATAAATACAAAGTTATAAAAATGAGTTTTAGGCCAATGTCACAAAGATCTTGAACACCCGTCGTGCGATCAAAACCATCATGCCTGCATCCGCTTGCTATATGGTGGTATTTTCCCAAGTCTGTATTCTCAGTAAAGGAAACCAATGTTACTATATACAATATCAGGAGCTATGCAAAACAGCTAGACAAATTTGATGGAATCAACGTCATTCACGTACTCCATCTCTAGTGGGTTGCCTAACTTTGGGATGGAAGTGTTTCGTTCCATTATGTATTACTTTTGTGGAGCCAATCTGTTTAAAGAAACATTATGTAGGTCATTTGAGTTTGGGTGATCTATCAGTTCTTCTTCAACCGTCGACTTTTTCTGTTGGCCATTGCAACTGCATTGGATTTATTTCAGAAGAAAATATTTCCTCCAGTATGCTTAGAAGAACCAGGACGATGTGCGCTGGTGGGAGTGGGTTTCGGTGGGATGAGTGTGCGTGCGTGCGTGCGTACGTACGTACGTGCGTGCGTGCGTGAGTGCGTGCGTGCGTGCGTGCGTGCGTGCGTGCGTGCGTGAGTGCATGCGTGCGTGCGTGTGTGCGCGCGTGCGCGCGAGTGTAAGTGTGCGTGTGTTTCTTTAGCTTTCTATTTCTTCCAGAGTAACTGGAAGAAACAGAATGAAATGGTTATATTTAATCTTTTTCCTCTTTCTTCAAGAAAAAAAGGAAAGCTGGAAGAAACGTCCAACATGATATATATTAAGAATTTCTATCTCAAGGTTGCACAGATATTAACCTCTGACCAAAATACAGACTATGTTATTGTGTCGCATGCTTTGTGTATTTATACGCCTATGCCCAAGTTTAGTTCAAACATGTTTGACAAATCCATAAATACATAACTGTACACATTATTTCAGGCCAATGTCACAAAGTTAGTTAAGTAGATTTTTTGTATATCTTTAATTTTAAACTTTATTTAATCAGTAAAATGGTAGTCTCACACATTTTGTTAGGACACATTCATATACTCAGCATAATACATCTCTCCCCTTTATACCTATTAGGGTATTCGTCCAGGCCACTGATAAACTACACCATGTTCTTTGAGATGATTGGCATATGAGATGTTTATTCTGTTAACAAATATGAAAACATTTTAATTGAAAGCTATTACCCCATAGTGCAGCAACAGCTTTCAACAAAATCCTTTTAAAAATATTCAACTTTTTTCCTGTGTATTAGATTTGAAATTAGGAGCATGTGGGTCTTTGGTTCAATCGTACATGCATGCATAATAGCTAAGGAATGTATTCCGACTCCAGTGGCTCAGATCAACAGATCTAATCATAGCACTCGTTAGTAAGAGGTAATCAAAGCAAATTTCCCTAGTCCATCAAACACCTTTCATTCTGAATTGTGATATGTATATGTACAAACCGGTATTATTAAACATGTTGCTAAATTCTTTCTGTCTAGGCTCACAGTATTAATACATGTGACTAATATATTAGGTTGCAATGAATTTCGATCAATTGATTTTCAGAATCCCCAGCATTTTTCATATAATCTCTTTTTGCTTAAACACGATTCCTGACAATTTATAATTTATATTTAAAGACCTATTTAGAAGTGCTGGAGATACATACCACCCAATGTGTGTAATTTTGGACAGTAAGTTTACAAAGGGGATACCACCTGTATGACATAACTTGAAACTGACAAGTATAGCCAAACAGTTAAACATAGTGCATGGATGACAGTGGGAATGTAGATAGGCCGATGTCTTCTTATTTGGTTTACTAACTACTGAATCATAATATATTTCGGGCTAAACATGTTCACTGTAAGATTCCTGCATCTGCAATACAATTTAGCAATATGTCAATTCTTGTTTAAATCTACCAGCTTAACATGGTTAGATAAATCTAAAAAAATGTTGGCTGAGAGTTATTGCTATCCTTTGATGAAATTCAGTCAACTTACTTCCAAAATAATTAATATGAATGTATTTATAGATCAGAATAACATAGTATATGTTTGGTCTGTATATTCATTATTATTAGTATAAACCTATATACATTCCAGGCGACCTTTTTATAATCATTGCTCTCTAATTTTTTCTGTGAAACCATGTCCACTTGAGAGAATAATTCCAGTGATTATGACATGTTGCTTATCATTTCTTGATAAATGGACGATGCCCCTGTCTAAAAATATCACTACATCTCTTAGTCCTATGCTTTGAGCAGCGCATCCTGCGAATGAACAACGGCACAGTATAGAGCACTGGTTCACGCAAATAATCACACTGATTTCCCGACAATGACATCGTAATATCTAGAATAATGATCAACTCGTATTACATGTTTACATTGGATTTAATTGCTTTCCTCTCTCGCAAATTATAAAAGTGGCCATTTTATTAGAAGTCTCACTAGCAATAATGAGGCATAATTTGTCATTAATGTCTGGATACAGGATTTGTTAATCACATAAGCCTAACCTCGTGGACCGAGGAATCTAAACAGCTATGTGAGTACGTTTTTAACATCCTATATTAATCGCAGTAACAATACTTAAACATTATAGTAATATGTTTATGAGATACATAGAGCCACTTCGAGTGTTTCATATTGACATTAAATTCCTTCCAAAAGAAACTAACAATGCAGGAAAATGCCTTTCATGTGCAGTCAGGTTATGATTTGTGTTTGTATAAGGCAGTGCTTGGAGCTACCTATATGCCCTAGTGATATAGCCGTATTGAGAGCCATGTAACTTTATATAGGTGTATCTTGACTTTAACGGGAATTGTATAGTCTCGAATCCATAGATTTCAGATGGTTTGGATGCCAATGTCTCAAACCACACAAAGGCGTGAAACCAAGATTCTTTCATCCACC
Source organism: Chaetoderma sp. LZ-2023a (assembly GCA_034401795.1). NCBI lineage: Eukaryota > Metazoa > Mollusca > Caudofoveata > Chaetodermatida > Chaetodermatidae > Chaetoderma > Chaetoderma sp. LZ-2023a. Next base: position 26,622,704 of record CM067360.1, on the reverse strand, counting down.
ACTTCTTCTCTCCCTGATATGATGTACTTTCATCACGCCTCTCCTGTGTGTTAGATAGATACACATGCTTTAACTCAGTTTTTACTTCATTCATGTCAATATTTTTGCATTTGAGTTGCGTTGCAGCTATTAGAAGAAGTTCATCAAGGGGCCACTTCCTCCGATCGATATCATCACTAGCATCCAGTAACCCTATCTCGGGCTTTGAAATTGAGGAGGTAATTTATTTATTATTTATATGTGATTTATTACTTAAATCTGATCCATTCAGTACAATAGTAGTCATAAGGAGCAGCACCTGTTAAATATGTCAAAACTAATATGACTGGATGTTGTTGCTTTCATAGAATAGTTCGTATGTTGTGAAGCCATTCAGACACAAAGTAGTGACTGATGCATCTTCAGAAGCTCTTTTTACATCCAAGCAGCCGACATACCCGGAATGTGTATTACTGTATGCATATTCAGTCAAAACAGAAACAACTTTCAGTAGCACTGATGCATAATGGATTCAAATATGTATGTGTTTAGAATTGTATATCCAAATATCTGGTAATGTATAAATGCTGCTGGGAAAGTGACAAACGTCTTTGTTTTATGTGTACATCTTCAATATGCTTTGAGATGAGTGGAATCAATTCATTTAGAAATGCAAGGAATAATTAAATTGATCTTATTAGTATATCCCAGAATTTAAAAGCTCTTCCAAGTTTCAAAGACGTAGGGAATATGAAGAACTGCTTGTCTATAACAGCGATATATCATTCCATTTCCACTTCCACACATTCAGCCTATAAAATAGCATATTACATAGCCAATATAGAACAGCTTCCACTTAAGATTCATTGAGGGACTGCATCAATAGAATGGCAAATTGTATTTACTTTGCTATTGCATTATAATGTCCTCAAAGATAAATCACATTTTCTGATTTGCTCTTTCTTCAGGACAAACCAGGAACTCTCCCGAGATAACAGACCGAGATGGAAGTAAAATCTAATCTCGACGTGGGTCATATTCCTGACAGAGCTGAATACGATTCCAATATTCCAGTAAGCAATAGTGAATCCAACAGAACGCTATCGCAGAAGAAAGCTCAGAAAAAGAACTGTTGACATTTACGACAACAGAATCTGTGTATCTGATAAAGCAGCAAGCCATATTTGTGTGTCGAGGTATCCATAATTTACATAATAGAATTTATACATAAGACTTAGACAAGACCCAGACCTCATCATTTCGATAGTTCTTGAAGCAAAACAAATGTACAATTTGAGAATGGTATTGCTAGATGGTGTTGTTGTCTAAGACATTGGCAGCTTATATTATGACAATCCTTAAAGAAGGAAATAAGTCTCTCTTCCCATATGATCAAATAGTTTCTAAAACATCGACAATAAATTGGTCCAACACACACACATTCGCCCAGAAATGATTGTACATGTTTGGCCATGTGCTAAGGATGTCAGAAGACACACCAGCACAGGGAACCTTAGAATTCATATTGGAAGCCAGCAAATATAAAGCTAGGAGAGGACGTCATTGCCCACATATTTTAAGTTTGCTATGATCTGTCCGCAAGATTTTGACTGAGGGCAAGACACAATGGTCAAAAGCAAAGGTGCGCTGATTGCAGCTATGATGCTTGTCACTCTCGCCAGTTGTGGGTTCGATTCCCTGTCAATGATTGCAGCTGCATGATGCTTCTGCTACTGAATTTGTCAGACAAACCTGCTGTAATGTTCTGCATATGCATTCAGATGCACTTCTATACACATATGTACAGTTTGTCAAAGCTCAATATGAGAATCTAAACGTATATGATAATAATATAGTAAATAATATAATACACCAATACTGCATGTTAGAAAGCATTAAAGTTAAACATGAAGAATAGATTGAGCATATCTTCTTTTTTCTAATCATATTTTATCGTATGAATACACAATTGGAATTGGGCGCAATTTCTAGCAACCTACATTGGCCATCTTTCTTCAGAAGCATTAAGACCACAGGATATGTAAACATAAACATATGTACAGTTTAAATATACACCTGTGCAAAAGTTAAGCACCAGCAAAAACAATAGAACGTAGAAACATGATGGTACAACTAGGCTGCCATACTTTTTGTCCCCGCGTTAGCTGACATAATTCCAAGTACGAAAGGCACATGCATGCATGACTTCCTGCCGCTTGATGTCCGTGCGTGGCGGGAAACAGCACACGTGTTCAGTTATGTAAAAGTCCAGTTTGAGGTGTAGAACATTACATACAGATTTAGGCGACAAGATTAGGAATTTTGTGTTCATGACCGTGGTTTATTTGTACAGAGAGAATTAGCTCTTGATTGTGAACCGCTATGGCAAGACGAAGGTTAAGTGATCGTGTGAAATGGCAAATCATAGGCATGCATACCACTGGTATGTCATGCAGAGAGATTGGCAGACAGCTGAACATTAACCATACTGTAATCAGTCGTTTGATTGCAAAACATGGGCAAACTAACGAGGTGAAGGACAGGCCTAGATCTGGAAGACCGAAGAAGACTACTGCCCGTGATGATCGAGCCCTAGTACACCTTGTTAGGAGATCTCCATTCACCAACAGCAGAGTGCTCAGCCAGCAATGGGAAACGCGCAATAGAGTGTCAATGTCTACCGTCAGAAGGAGACTGTATGCTGCTGACATGACAGCTAGGAGACCTGTCAGACGTCCTCTCCTCACTGCACACCACAAAGAGGAGCGTCTGAGGTGGTGCAACGAAAGAAGACACTGGAACATGAGATCCTGGAGACAGGTACACTGGTCCCATGAAAGTCGGTTCCTGCTTCATGCCACAGATGGTCGAACTCGTGTATGGAGGTCCAGACGCACGGCGTACGACCAACGTAACATCATGGAAGAAGTTCCATTTGGTGGAGGTTCCGTTATGATATGGGGGTGCATCTCATTTGATTGTAAGCTGGATCTGTTGACTGTACCTGGAACCCTAAATGGACTAAGATATCAAGATTCCATACTGGATAGAGTTGTGGTCCCTCATTTTGTAAATCATGCACCTGGAACCCACCCTATATTAATGGATGACAACGCCCGACCACATCGTGCTAGAGCTGTGCATGAATACCTCCGCCAGAATGCCATCGAAACCCTACCATGGCCAGCAAGGAGCCCTGACATGAACCCTATTGAGCATATCTGGGACATTCTGGGAAACATGGTGAGAAGGAGGGATCCTCCTGTGCAGAACCTACAGGAATTAACAGACGCACTCCATCTTGAATGGCAACGAATTCCACAATGGCGTATCAGTCGGTTGGTGACCAGCATGAGACGTCGTGTCCAGGCCGTCATCCAGGCACAAGGTGGATATACCCGGTATTAATAATGACAGTCTCAAACTCGTGCACAGATGTTAAACTTCGTTTTCAGACACCATTAATGACAATCTAGCCACGTGTGTCAACTGTAGGGCAATAGTTGTCAGTTGTGTCAACGTAACCATATTCAGGCCTCGTTTTCAAGTTCAAACAAAAACATACAGTGTTTCCCCACCATCATAATCAGCATTCCTCTAGTTGCATTATTACCTCTTGCACTAAGATGGATGGGTACATAAATGTTTATGCTATTGCTTTCTTCATAGCACATGAATATACCCTCGCATGTGCGTAAAAATAGGGTGGTGCTTAACTTTTGCACAGGTGTATGTATGCACATTTATATGGCGAATTTAGTGTGTATTCATTATATTTACTTACAACAAGCAACATGACGACTACATTTTAAGCAAGTTGACCATTGTAATGGATCGGTATGTTTAGGATATCTACAAATAACAATGGCGACTTTCAAAAATGGGAGAACTAATCACTGGAAGTAATGATATTAAAGAACACACAACTTTACATTACACGATTGGATATTAATATCTAAACACATGTTTATAATAATGCTACTAACATACCATTTAACAATACTATTAACATAGCATTGTGGTCGATTTTCCAAGGATTTTTTCTAAGAGTAATAGCTGGCCACTATTATAAATAAGAACAATTAACATACATATAACATTAGAAGGATAAGAAATGCTTAGTGTGTGGCAATCATATCATCAAACTCCTTCCACCTCTTCTTTCGACAGCTTCTCTGAAATTAGATGCAATTCGTCTAATCTCCATTGAACTTAAGGCAGCGCAGTACTTCCTTTCAGAATGGGAATCAATAATAGGAATCTTCGAACTACATGGTAATTGCATATTATTATTAACATTGTCCTGGAACATTTCCTAGACAGATTACAGAAAGTCTATACATGCCACATACATTATCTCTAGGAGCCGCATTGACCTATGCGTCTTACTCAATCAGAATGAGACACAGCTAGGCACCCTACCATAATAATGTGTGCACCATCCAGTTGTAAGAAAGATACAAATTCGAAAAGCACATCAACAACAATATGTCAGCCAGCGTCAGCTTGTGCTACTATTAGTCTATCTATATGTGCGCATTCAACCGGTACAGCTCCACCTGCCCATCTCAAGAACTGTGTCTATTGTTATACTCATCGACGCTGCTGAATGTGATGGTCGATTATGGCGGTGCTGTGATGCTTAACAATGGAGTCCGACTCAATTCATCTATTAGAACATGGCTGCTATCATTACGTGGATAAAATGTGATACCCAAAGTAAGTGACGTCATAATCTAGAATGCCGCACTTCCTAGATGACGTCACAGTCAAATGGCATGGGTGGGGTACAAAATACACGAAGATTCGGCACTAGCAATTTGAATTGCACAACTTATCTTAACATATGGCGTTGACTTTTGTATGTAATTTATTTATTTGTGCAAGGAATTCTATTTCAGTAGATAATTGACGGATCCACCTTTAGCTATGCTCGCCCATTCTTAGTTAAGCTCCACCCATTTTTGCGCATGTTGAAATCAAGTGATATACTTTGAATCCGAACATCATAACGTCCCATTTTCAAGGTTACTATACAGGCAAGCCGTTCAATAATTTAAAACAAATTCGACTGGTTAGTGTTGCTCCATTGTTATGTCCGTAGCTACCAGGACCATCTAACTATGCACTCTTTAAAACTGCCAACACGGACACAGAGTTCCGGGAATTAATATGTTTTGTACTGTCTTCTAAATTAGTTTACTTACATATTCATTGATTAAATATTCCTTATGACATTATATCTGAAGTCTGAAATTGTATCTCTGGAAACTGAATGCATACTTAACTGAACTAGTACAACCCTATTCGCCTGGTCGATCACTCAGATCTGTCAATCAGATGCTGCTAAACGTCCCAAAAGTAAATTCTACTACATATGGCCACAAAACTTTCGCTTATGCAGCTCCCACCGAGTGGAACAATCTACCACTTAGTCTAAAAAACTCAGCATCATTAGATATTTTCAAATCACAACTGAAAACCACCCTTTTCAAACGAGCATATTCTCAGTAGATATAGCTATTACGCACTAGCGCTTAGAGCACGCATTGTCATGGATTCAGCGCTTTATAAATGTACTTATTATTATTATTATTATTAATGGTAAGGATAATAAGATTGGGATGTGCATTTCTTCCGCGGTCCCGTTTTTTCCATGGTCAGACCGAAGGGATTTTGCCCACCAAGTTTGTCGTAATAATATTATCCTGTTCATTAGTGTGTACTTTGTATGACTTTATTGACCCACAAGAGCATACATGTTTCCATTATTGGCGTCGCTCAGAATCTAGACTGATCTCTATTAACCGCTGGTCGATGTGGGTTTAAACATTCATCATACGGGTCTCAAAGCACCACATGAGCAGTTGACATCCATCGGAATCACATACATCCATTGTTATTTATCTATTTTATCCAGTCTCAGAATAAAATAACCATTTATTGAAACTTATGCTTCTCAGTAATGATGGAAATTACAGAGAAAACCACAGACATGCACATAATACACCTGTTGGGCTTATGGTTTAGTGATACAAAATCTATGCGCATCTTATGATATACACGCTATATATGTATATACCATTGTGATTTTCATTAATTCGTTGGATTCCACACTGAAGATAGAATGATACATTTTTATAATCAAACAATTAATATGTTAACAGAACACTGTAGACAGTGTGCTTTGAAATAGTCTTCTTTCCACGTTGTATTTCCCAGGAATTATTGTCAGTTTATTATCCAGCCATACATAGCCATTGCATATGGAAATTGCAGTGCAGCCTACATATGTCGTAGTTGATCATGACGTCATATGAGTGACTGAGGAACTGGATTGGGCAATTGACTAAGTAGAGTGTTAGTATATAGAGGCGTTGCCATACCAATCCGTGAAATCCATCTATGCATATTAATCAATAGATGTATCCATTTCAAGGCACCCATTTCTGGCAACTCACCGCCCATCTTTCACGCTTGTTGGATTTGAAATTAAAAAAAAATTGTTTAAAATTTGAAATCTGAACTCCCGGAATCGAAATTTCAAGGTAATTATAAATGCAAACGTTAATTTAACTGGAAGCTGTTGATGCCCAGGAAATGTTTATTAAATTGTAAATTGATCAAAGAGATATAATTTATACACTTGATTATAACGTCAAATACGTGAGTGGTAGACCGGATGCATCCATTCAGCTCAATCATGCTTGACAGTTGTGTTATTTCGTGTGCATTAATCGTGGATATAGTTCGCTTATCGATAGGATGAAAGGTATCTATGAAATATCAATAAAACTATGCTTGGATGTATTCACTTTGTATCATTTTTCCATGCGCCATTATACAGTGGTGGCGCATAGTAATAAAATTGCTATTATCAATGGGCAATTCGCTACCTAGTCCCGGCCGCTGCTATTGTGGTATGGCAATATAACATCACCACGCGAGAGTTACATCATAATATATCAAATATACCAGAACCGATCTATACATTGTGTACAGATTTGGAATACCTACTTTGAAACACAGCTGACAATCACTTGGAAGATTAATATCAGCTTCCTAAATAACATTTTTTTATTCTGGACAACAGTCCTATGTAACAAGGCAATAGATACGTGTGTTTGGATCGAATTTAGTATTGGTGGTCAAGAGAATACCCAATACTAGGGAAATCACTATATGTGCCAATATTTCTAATAGTTTCGTGGACACGATGGTACGAGAAATCCCAATTATCTGCTACAATAGAGTTTCATTTTCCTTACAACATATGTGACACTGTATAGTTGTTGCGGCAGCCATCCAACCAGATAGACAGCTAGTCAACCAACCAGCAAAATAGAAAGATACACAGTCATGCTGGCGGACTGACACTCAAACAGACACACACACAGATAGAGAGTCAGACAGACATATAGACAAACAAACACACAAACGAACAAACAGACATACAGGCGGACGGACGGACTTACGGACATATATACAGACAGGCAGCCAGACAGACATAGAGACATGTTGCAGATATACAGACAGACAGACAATGGGAAACATATTTGGAATGCCCATGTCACGATATGAGAAAAGATATATACTTGAAATGTTTATTTGTAGACATTTGCCTCTTTCTTCTCAGGCCTATGTTATTTGACAGTGATCTCAGCTAAGATATAACGTATTTTGATTGTGCTGTCAGATACTCGAGTGACATATCAGATCCATGCATTGACCAGGGGTGCTTTGTGGCTTTGACAAACTTCTAATCGCGTTAGGAGCTTGGACTGAGATGTAGGTAGACGTCATAATTGGATACGCCACATCTGATTACTTAGTAGCATATTTCCTTATTGATGAGTTAGTAATAGTCTTCCATCTTGACGGTAACTCAATCGATCTACTGGGTGATATGCGCCATGTTACCAATAGTACTGGCTGATAGTCAGCTTTCTGGACTGATACATTCTCAATTCTTAGCACACTCTGGAATTATGAGACGGCTACTACATTTCGACTCCCCCACCCCACATCTTTGACGCACAGGCCTAGTTTCAATTTTCATTTTCATCTAGTTCACGAGTATCCCCAACAAATAGCCGATTAGATATTGAATATCACAAGATTACTTTTTTTAGAAAAAGAAAATTACAAATATAACTGATTTAGAGATTGTTCCCTTGTATATTGTTAGCGGAGTCTGTCGAATAATAAGAGAAAATAGAACAAAAACTCCACGATTACCTTGGCGAATCATGAGGATATCGGATCAGAAATATAATCGAGCTGTTATGTTCGATCAATATCGTTTAAATGAAAACATATACAAAGACACAGAGAAGCAATTCAGATCTAGACTTCGTACATTGCAAAGATTCTGGAAATAATCATTATTCAAATTGAACATGCACACACGCTTGCCACACACATAAAGTGATACGGAAAATTGAAGACAACATCTCTCTTGGGAATTTCTTTGCAATGTCCAGTATTGTTGTATAATCAGCTGCTATTGTTCACGTTAACATTCCTTGCAATATCGATTTTTCACATTGTGTATTGTTGTAAGATAGTGTTGGTTGGGTATGGGAACTCCAACTTTAAGAAACAACGTTTCGAGAGTCAACACTGTCCACCATACATCAATGCGATTTCCTCCAAATAGTGAATTGCTGTTAAAAACAGTTCAGAGAATTCGGTATCTGATAACAACTGTATCGAGCAGTATAGTCAGATTATTCTATGTAATTTTCTTCAACATACATCAACTTGATGCGATTTAGTATTCATTTAGAAGATATGTAAGAATGGCTAGGCCATCCAAGCTTTCACACTAGCCTTGGTTTAACCGCTTAAGCTATGACACCTCTTAATGTTAATTCTAATACAACCATACACATAATCTATAAGGAATTTAGCTGTGACCTGTCGTTGCCATAACAATATTTGAATATGGTATTTTGGCTTCCAAAGTTTTGTGAACATCTACTGCTGAAGGATAACTTAAGAACTTGATCTGTTAACACTCTTAGTAATAGAATGCCACTATTGCTACGCATACCATGTATATGTGGGTTCTAGGAAAATCCGAAATGATGTCGATTTGGACGTGCCAAAACATGCTGCTTTGTACAACAATAGCATGCGGCCATTACCTGATCAATAGTCGGTTTGAATGAGATATTATTTTCGACTTGGTGAGTTGAAGTACATAATATCAGATAATCCCTCTGGTTGTCTTCACGGCAGAATGACATACCTAATTTCCCATCTGTGTTTAATCCGTTAATGGTTAAATTTGAAAAATTTGACAAAGACGTTGAAACTGTACTTATCGAATGTCCATTTGCAGCTCAATGGAAGAGTATTTAAAAAAAAGTACCACTGGCATGACGGGCTTGACTATCTAGCCAGCCATTCCATAGGTAAATCTTCGAAAATAGTCTACTCTTGGCCTGCAGGTGAACGTTCCTCAAGACCGCTGCAGATGCCGATGTTGGTCGGGTCTGTCATGAAAGGGTTAATGACTGAAAAATGTCAATGAGCATCTATAAATATGTCTATGAGAGCTTAACATTTTACATCTTGGCAACAGATGAAACACATTTGCGAAAGCTTATAACAACAAATAATAAGATAATATTTGAATCCTCTTATCAGATTAGCAAAGATTATTCATCTTCACCGAGCTTTCACATAAACATAAACATTCTTCAAAGGATAAACCATATAATCTGGGATAGATATTAATCATGTGTGTTAACAAGTGGAATTTCGTATGCTCGCTCCATACAAAGATCCAAAATTTGCTCCACATTCGTGCAATTCGTATTAACTCTATGTGGATCAACACCATCGAGAAGATATCAGGATTAACTGAAACAGCCATTACCTTGTCATAATTTGAGGTAGATTGGATAACCAGTTTCCGAAGAATAGCCACAGATAGAGATAGAGAAAGACACACAAACACACAAATGGATATAGAGACAACCAGCTCAAGTCAAATAGATTGGGTCCACCACTGTCCTGGAAATGAAGATAATTTCATATTGCTAACATATTTTACCTTTCACGCGCAGTTATAATAGAAACAACATCTGTTTATTATTGCGTGCTCACATCTTGAAAGCGTATATGTAAATATGCGGATTCGACCACGTTTCCGTCTTAGCACTACAACCCATATAATAATAAAAATATTAATAATAAGAAAAATAATAATAATAATAATAATAGAAAGTCGTGGGTTGATGGTCTTTCTTAGCCATTCGCATGAGAAAGGAAAACAAATTACTAATTTTTATGTTGAAAACATGGAGACTATTTTGACTTGAAGCTATTTTCTAAATGCGCAACTTTATTCTGCAAATATAATCACAACTCTGACAGCACACTAGACACATACTCCAACGTAAATTATATTTGGACCACTCATTTATTTTTAGCCCAAGATCGTGATACAGGAAGATACATTGTCAGAATACCTTAAATGATAACTAATCAAGAATAATTATACATATCCACAATACGATGAACGAACTAGAATGCGCTCGAAGGAGATGTAGACCTTGTCACTAAACCGATCCTATCACCTTGAGATTTCAACGCTTGACCTGAACCTAAATTTTCCTTCTAGCCAAACAAAATATGAATGCACGGTCCAGATTTGGCCATTGTACCTTCTGGCATCCCAGAGCTAACGAAAAAATGTGTTGCATTCTAGTATGCCGTGACCGTGATAATTGACTTTTTGAACACAAACAATAAGCTCTTCTATCCACTCCTAGTATGAATGTCTGTGCCAAAGCTGGTGATTCTATCCGCTAGGATTCTTGACATATGACTTGGATAAACAGACAAACAAACAGACAGACAGGCAGACAAACAAACAAAAAGATGGTACAAACCTCAATATGCACACTGGCCTTTTATTGATGTGAGTATTATTGAATGTGTCTCAGACCAAACTCTGACATGCGGCACAATAATCACTACACTATTTAACATATCTCCCTTGACACTTGAAATTCAGCAGGCGAACATATAGGTATCGGCATGATCTGATGAGGCTAAAACAGTACTTCACACTACAAAGTATCCTGCTTCGACAATGGACAACTGGATGCAGATTTTGTAGCAATGAAACAGTAAATTTGTTCCGGGATGGTCTAGGTAATGCGTCTTTCCATGAAAACAGTATGGCATTTAGCGGCAAATAACATGGCACTTCAATACCAGGCGACAGGAATTAAATTAACACGATATAGGCATTATACTCAGTAATGTGCTCATACTTGAAATGTAGGTTAATGTTAAATATGAGGGTTGCATATTATTTTGAAAAATCGTGTTTGACTGAATGTCATTGATGCCTCCAGTCAAATCAATAGCTTGTGGACTATGTAGTAGATATAGTAAATGTCTAAATATCGTGTGCTGTGCTATAGTTTGAATGGACGAATCTGATCCGTTACTCATGCAAATGACGTCATACTTAATTACATCACACCCATGCCGATGTCACAATCATAATTTACAGAGACCACTCCGCCATGAATCAGAATAGTCCGTAAAATGTACGAATTGTATTATCTTTGATGGATGTACTATTTAAGAAACATTATATTGACTACATTGAAACTAATCTGACTGGGAACTGTTGCTGACATAGGCAGCAACAGCACCCAGTCGAATTAGGTTCAAAATATGCAACGGGTTACCTTTAAAGTTACCTTCAAATTTGGATTCTGAGACTCCAGCAATCAAAGTATTAACATCGAGCACGACATGGGCAAAGCATGGGCATAGCTTAGGTAGATATGGGCGGGGCATAGCTAGAATGGATCCGCCTATTACGTACTGCGTACAGCATCGATACGCAAAATCGTGCTCTAGCATATACGTTCGAGTCTGCTCCGGAACTCACTGGATCCTGTAATAGATATTTGGTTGGACTTGAGTGACTCGAGTCTTCCCCGGAATGTTATGTCCATCAAAATATATGCCATTGAGGGTCAGATCTAATCAATGACACTATTTTCTCACTCCCGCAAATATGCTGTGGAAGTCCCACGGGATGTAGTCATACTGACCTGTACTAGATTGAGTTATCTCAGATGACTCTGCCTTAGTACATCTGTATATATTAAATCACCCGAAGAAGAAATTCGATAATTTTGGACGTCAGGCAAATTTATAGAATGCATTATATCTAGCATCATCACTGACATGATTACCGCTGTGTGACTAGACGCGTAATGCCTCAACATACAAGTTTCATATTACACAGCGTACAACATTCATATTCCTCAGCGTATAACATTCATATTGTACGAGCATTATGCTACTCATAAGTTATAACAGCAACACAAATATGTGCCTGAATAATAAGGTATTGATAATTATGAATTCGTCTTCAGTTGTGAAAGGTAAAAATTCAAATTGTGCTTTGCTTCATGTGAAACAAAGTTCTATATTAGACCGCCTTTTAATTTGGTCCATTACCCTAAAATATAATTTTTAATGTACGTGCGATTCATAAAATAGTGATTTAAAAAGACTCTTTCCTAGTTTGTATAGAACAGCATTATCCTCTTAGAACGAGGGCAATTGTATTAGATAACGCACGGCATACACTTTATGATAGTTTATACTAATGGATATTTAGAAACCGTAGTTATCGGGCCTGTGAATGCCTTTGAATACGCAAACGACTGGTGCGAGTTATGCAATGCTACAGAAGTGCTTAGTTATTCTGTATAATATATTGTGCGACGTCATGCCTAGAATTTTTTCAATTAATGTATCATACCTATACGTTTTACCCTTTAACATTCAAAGCCCAGTAAAGGGCTTTTGCTATGGTCTTCGGACATGTCCATTAGCATACCAAAAGGAAGAATATTTTCGATAACCGAGCCAATCATTCCAGTGCAGTGACTTGCTATGATATTCTTCATCATACAGATCAGTGGCATTGATTTGTGATAGTTATATATGCGGAGTTAGTGCTGCTTTTGAAAGCCAAGAACACACTATATCTATCTATTTTTATAGTTTGACATTATCAGTTATCATATCTTGAACTTCAATGGTATGAGTGTGCATGCGCAGTAATGCTACATTTTCTTCCGTCTTAACATTTATGGGGGTTTCCCCCTAAAAATGTCCAAAACTAGAGCATAAATTTCAATATGAATGCAAATTAATCTGATTACATATGTTGTGTTAGGGTTCCGCTTCACGGTAATTAGATAGCATATGTTGGGCGATTGTATGACTATATTTAGTGTCTAGAATAAAGATAGCTATTCGCATCCGACATATATTGTCAAAACTCTTCAATTGGGTTTTCCAGACGCCTTGCTTATAACATGGGGTGATCCATAATACCTGTCAGGTTGTTAGGAAAACAACAGGTATGGCATGGCATCAACAAGACAATGTAACCAGGAATACACCACCATCCTTGACTAGAGACCTTTATGGGGTTCGCCCATGGACTAATATATATGTACTCCTTTCCATACAGCTATCACATCTGAAACCGTGATTAAAACTAATTTACTATGAGAGTTACCCATTTGATCGCTTCGTCAATTGTATGATGGTATTTAGAGTAAGCGTTGCCTCTTAGGGACCAATGGAGGTGGGGGTGGGGCGGTATTAAATGCAGGATAATATAGTTTCAAGTTTGAGTTTAATCACCCTGATACCATGGCTGTTTATACGCTATGTGTATATTGAAGAATAACCATATACTATACGCGCATGGATATACACACGGATCATGGATTTATCAAATAATGCGGTTCAAGATTATTAACACGTGTCGCTATTATTAATGATGAATGCATATAGTGAAACACCTGGATAATAGACAAATTGTGACTCACTTCACTCGTCACCATAGATATCTTATAAGCGTAGACAGGAAGCCTGAATACCTACACTATTGGGACAGTTGTCTCGACAGTCGGTGACATGGGTTCAGGAAAATGAAACTCCGCATGTTCGACTGGCTGACGCAGCCGATCAGGTACATATATAGCCTCCAAAAAGGACTAAATTCTCTTTTGGTAATTAGGAGAGAAATTGAACAGAATCGAATCACTGTATTCGACTGCGTAATAGAATTAGTAACACAAACACACTATTTTGGAGACTATAATAACCCATCTGAACTGAAATTCCACCTTTAGGACGGCCACCGACACTCTACGCTATGTAACTCAATGCTCGTGACTGACAACTATAGACCAAACATCAAAGGATTGTGGCGATTGAGGTTCAATGGCATGCTGATTCAACTGTTACTGAACATATGCGCCTAAGCCAACGCATGCATGATCGATTTCATATTGTCAAGATAGCCCGATACAATGCGATATCATTTTCTACACGCAACAAATATCAATATTATGATTGATTTGGCCGCATGTCGGTATGTTTACTGAACCAATGCCTTACTAGTAAAATGTCACACATGTTAATATAGACCTGTGACAAATAATTTTTTCAGCAGTAATTGTATACTGCACAATAAACAGGGTCTAAGTTTGGTGTGTATTTTTGTCAAATATATACAAATTGATAGACTGGCACAGTGAGAGAGGGGGGTGGGGGTGTAGAGAGAGAGGGGCAAAGAGGAAAGGATGGAGGGGAGGAGAGAGAGAGAGAGAGAGAGAGAGAGAGAGATGGAGAGAGAGGGTGAAAGAGGGAGAGGTAAGGAAGAAGGGAGAGAGAGAGGGTGGGACAGAGGGATGGTGGGAGGGAGAGACGACGACGACGTGACACATTATTTACTTAATTTCTGCGGGACATTACAACAACCTAAATGTAAATACTTTGAGAATGTGTCACGCCCACATCCACCTTACCCGCCCCCCCCCCACCCAGACATACACTCACCGTTCACACACGGATAATCGTGTACAAGTTTATTTGTTGTAATTTTAACATGACTCACCTTCAATGCCGATTCTAAACTGTTGATAAGGATGATACAAATGTAATTGATTACTATTGTAATTGAGTTATGCATACTTCATATGCATAGCGCCATGCTTGGTGACAATATCTCGTATGTACTGCGTCTTCCAGACTAATTTGATCAATGGTGTCTGATCATTGCCGGAGCACTACACGCTATATTAAACTTCTAATCCTGAAAGTAATACACGATAACCCCTTTACATTGTAAAAATATTATGGTGAATAGTTAGTAACCAATTTAACTGGAAGCACCTGCTTCGTTTATGTGTTCCAAATATTCAACGGCTTACCAATATGGCTTCATTGCCATTGACATACGGTGTCTATAGGTTTCAAATGTTTAAATAAAAGGAATCATTGATCTACTTAATGATTTGTCTTACTCCTAGCCTCAATTCCGTGAATTGATTTGGCAATGCATCTCACTGAATAGCATCAAGTCCAAAACATACCACGAATTGCTTGGAATATGGACGTCTTAGTTTATCCCAATTGTGATGGACATATCGGCTCAGTAGAAATATTTACATGAATGAACTTGCATCTCGGAGATGCCCCATGTCGCTTTGCTCAGGGACTCTTACCATGTATCGTATAACTGTTCTTTTACATCATATCACTTTACCTATACATAGATCTAGTTGAATACATATGGTGTTGGGTAGGGAATGGAGGGCTGAAATATAGAAAGGCAACCAGACTGAAATCACACATGGGATAGCTTAGAAAGATTTGCACACATACTATTTCAGCAAGTACTTTTTAGAAACTGGAAGACAATATACACATGGAAACAATACGCTGACATTGCATTATTGTAGTTTGTGGTATTATATGCATCATATGCCACCATCATGCGACGTTAATGCATACAAAAAGATCACTCCATGTGTAGATTGGACGAATCAGATACAATATTGTAGTTTTCAACGTGATTCAGTCAATTGAGGAGTCACCAATTTCTGGCTAACGTTCACCACAATTATATACGTGTTGACATTGATTTGAAACATCAATTCCCATAATTAACCTTTAGGCCATATGTGCAGAGCAGTTTTCAATATTTGGCAACTACCTTTATTGGGAGATGTTGCTGCCTAAGGTAGCAGCAACTCCTAGTCAAATTAGTTTCAAATTGTCCATATCATTGTAAATTCATCAAAGACATGCTATCAGACACTTTTGAAGCAGACTAATGTCATCAGCTAACAATTGATTATAGCATCCATCATATACTTGAGTGACAGATCGGATCACCCTCATTGCACGCAGTAGTATGACCGTTATATGTACGTATCCACCGATACATTGCATCGCTTCCTGGGGCGTCGTTTCATGATAAACAATGAAATATGCTCAGACTGTATATTCTGTTCACGGAATGTAGAGAGATTAAAATAGGTGCAGTCAAGAAAAGATGATCCATAATATAATTGTATCTAGGTACTCGCCATCCGTCACAAACTTACAGTACAATTAAATAAATTAAAACCTCACAGGCCATGCAACTTTAATTTACCAACGCCAAATTAATCCTTAATGCAATCCTGATCAATCAAACTCACTGAAAAACACAGTTCTGATAAAATTCCGATTTTCCCAACAAGTCCAGAACTAAATCACCTCTGGTATGTGCATTGTAGTGAAGAATAGTGGACACCATGATACGTTGAGAATCGAGTCACTAATCGATTTCTATAAACTTGTATAAAGATCTTTACTCCAGTTATTTCTGTAAGACTACTTGCTGTCAATAATGTTAACACACAGAAGTGGTTTTACTCCCGCGAATCGAATCGTTCCCTGAATGAATCGACCATGTTTGATTTTATATCATGTAACAGCCGAGAGAAACACGGGTTGTTCCTATTGAAGTGCGATTGCCAACTAGTGAGACTAAACACCGGCTGCAAGACATATGTTTAACTTTTGGCTATTGAAGGAAAAATGTCTCTTCAGAATGCCAATAACAGGATATTCTTTAGTGCGCCATTTTTATTGTACTCGATAGCAAGTCTTAATAAATGGTCTGAAAACTGGATAGACACTAGAGTAACGAATACATAAGCCCATACTCTAATGAACTGATTATATCAGCAGCTTACAATTTACACGTATGATTTTGCTTTGCAGGACTGGCAGTAGAAGCTTTGTCAACCCGACCTGTGTGTGATGGACCGCACATATTGTAAAATCTGAATTATTCAAAGTGCAGATTTTGGATATAAAAGATGACTTTGCCTTCTGATTTTGAATTCAGGATGAGAAGGGCTATAGGGCCAAGCCGTGGGCACAGCCATTACGTCGGTTTCCTTTGTTGGTGTACAACAAAGGTCAGTCAACATGATGGCTGGACATTTACTGATGGTAGAGACCATTTATGTTATCGTGATACGGACACTGCACAAACTAGTCTTGAATCATTAGGGCCGTTAAAGGTCATAATGGCGCTCGAGTGCACGGATCGGTCAACAAGATGACATCAGTGATTTCTACCACAGAGTTTGGAATGATGGTGTGCCGGGCCAGGATTGGCTGAGGCGAGGGTTGATGAACGTGCTATATATGTGTATGTCTTGTGCAAACGGGATCTGCGTTTGGAGATCACATTTTAGATCACTTCTTGGTTCACTTTTCGGTCCACTTCTTTTGATAGTACACACTTGAATGTTAGATACTGGTTAGAAGTTTTAGTCAGAGCACAGTTATGATTGTTAGAGAGAATAAATTCACAGTATGATATAAGTTTGAAGTTGCTGTGTGTCGATACAAGTATTAATAGCTAGATTGATGCAACAAGACCAGAGAGAAACACTTTGGCACGAATCTAAGAATATTCGAGAAGTCAGATTGCCCGGTGACGGATATAAATATTTGATCACAGAATCAAAGGCGAGCCGCGTCACCAACTTGAATTCAGATAAATTTGAAAACCAATGAGCTGCTGCTGGTCCAGAATTTATAATGGTGAGCCAGCCAGGAATTGAACAGCAACGACGGAAGAGCGACAGGGCGGCATAACGAACATTGCAATCGCGAACAGTGAGTAATAATTTTCTGAACAATATTGAGAACAGTAACATAAGCAGAGACAAATTCTAAAATGGCAGAAAGAAGCGTTAAAGTAAATGATTTTCAAACCAATGCTGACGGTGTGATTAATCTGGTTAACAGTTTCAGGACAGAAAATGCTGCCTCTGAACGAAATAGATTGGGGCGTGAGAATCTAAGAGATTACACAGCTACTATACGGAGATGTGATGGGTTGGTGCCCGCGGAAGGGAGGGCATGGCTAGACGACTGTGAACTGGTCATAGGGGCGCTCAGAGACGCAAAGGGCAGCGCCGCACACATTGCCGTATGGACATCAACTGGCAGTCTCAATCGTGAGATTCAATTATTTCTAAAAGACAGAGATCGTCGTACCATAGCATGGGAAGACATTTGAGGACACATTATCGTTGCGTTTGTATCTGCCAATGAAGATGAACGTTTAAATGCGAATTAGAGGCTTTGAAACGACGTCCAGACGAAGCAATCACCACATTTAATAGACGATTTCGCGAACTAGCTCGTCGTGCATATGTGACTGAATCCGAGGACGCGAAAAGAACAATTCTAAGAACATACATTAAATCCCTCAATGATAATAAATTAGCTAGAAAAAGTGTGCTCAGCAGGAAAAAGACAACAGAAGACGCAATGAACTTTGTAGAAGAACACGCTGCTAGCTTAGAACTATTAAACACTGTGAACATTTCGGAGGACGTTGATTCAGCATGTGATCCGATGATGAAGTGCATAGACGAATTAGAAAAACGGTTATGTAAGCAAAGCGAACGGATACTCACTAGAATAGCTAAGATAGAGACACAATTGAGCAAACTAGGACAGCAAGATGATTTCCAGAGACAGGCGCAAAATGTAAGTAACCAAACAAGAACACACGTGAGCCCCAAACAATCAGGGCGCTATTGGTCAGAGGGACAGGGTAGAAAGACAATAACTTGTTTTTTCAATGTGGTAAACATGGGCACATTAAAGCTAGATGCCTAAACCAGGCACTACAACAGCATAGAGGCCGACAACAGTATAGACATTCGGGACACGGGGACGGGCCGAGAGTTTTCAAAAATCCACGGGGAGATTCTTGGTCCAATCAAAGATTCAAGGGAAATGTGTGACATGTCTCGTGGACAATGGCGCATCCACGTCTTTGATACGCAGTGATATATGGAAACGGTTGTTAGGGACACACCCACTACAGAAAGCCAGAACTTTATTAGCAGTTAACGGTACTCCAATAAACGTGTTGGGTGGGACTGAAATAAAGTTCGATAGGGCGTGTCCAATACCCGCCATCGTAGTGCCTCCAGAGATGGCTCACGAAGGACTGATTGGCGCAGATGCATTGCGAATGGGTAAAGCGAAATTGGACTACGAAAGAGGTATGATGGTGTGGTACGGACAACCATATAAATTAGCAGAGAAATTATAACAATATATCTAGTATTAAAGAAACAACGGGCTACCCAGTCATAGACGATGCTTTAGATTCATTTGCAGGTGTGTTTGATACAACACAATGGGGTAGAACTGGAAGACACCCACAGGTTAGATGTGCCAACAGGAGACCACCCTCCAATAAGGCGGCGTGCATACCGTTTGCCGTTAACTAAGAGACATATCGTGAAGGATCAAATCAAAGTGATGTTGGAGGCGGGTGTCATCCGTCCTTCAAACTCACCTTGGTCTTCTCCTATCACATTAGTGACAAAGAATGATGGGTCATTGAGATTTTGCGTAGATTACAGATCCCTGAATTCCATAGAACGTAAGCAGAATTATCCACTTCCGTTGATTTCAGACATTTTTGATTCTATGGGAGGGGCGGCTGTATTTTCCACCATGGATTTAAAATCAGGCTATTGGCAAATTCCCATAGCCGATGAGGATATTGAGAAAACTGCTTTCGTCCGTACAGAAAGCAATTTTGAATGGCTTCCAATGCCATTTAGGTATTCGAACTCAGCATGTGTCTTCCAGCGCGCCATGAATGAAGTGTTTCAAGATTATATAGGTCGTTTTGTTTATGTATTTGTTGATGATATAGCAGTATACTCTAAGTGCATAGAAGACCACGCCGAACATTTAAGGCTTGCAATGCAACGGCTTGAGGACTATAACATGCAACTTAAGAGAAAGAAATGTGAGTTTGCAAAAGAATCTGTAGATGTATTGGGTTACAGAATATCCAAGGATGGGGTTTCACCACAAAAACAAAAGGTTCAAGTAATCGAAGAAATGCAACCCCAAAGAAATTCTAGTGGCATACGCTCCCTGACGGGGATGGCTGGTTATTATAGAAATTGCATTCCAAATTTTGTTAAAATAACCAAACCCTTAGTAGAACTCACCCGCAAAAAGTGTTAGATTTCTATGGGGACCACCTCAGCAAGACGCTTTTGAACAATTAAAAGACTTATTATATAGTGACACCGTTTTGGCCTATCCTGACATGAATAAACCTTACAAATTATACACTGACGCATCAGCATATGCTGTGGGCGCCATTTTGGTTCAAGACGATGACGAGGGTACTGAAAGGGTTATTCAATATATATCATCGACTCTAAAAGACAGTCAACTTAACCGGCCCGTAATCGAGAAAGATACTTATGCAGTGGTATATGCGCTTAAGGAATTAAGACCATATTTGTATTGCGCGAAATTCACTGTATACACCGACCATACATCTTTGAAAAGCTTGTTTATTGGCGAAGTACGAAATACAAAGGTCCAACGATAGGCTGTTCTGATCGCCGAATACGGCTGTGATATTCAGTACATCAAAGGCACTAAGAATATGAGGGCTGATATGTTGTCTAGATTACAAAGACCATCAGAAATGGGCACATTCGACACAGGAGATTGTGCAATTCCTGAGGTAGAGGACGGCGTTTTGCCTCACGTACCACTGGGAGCGTATAATATTGCCTATGGCGAACTACGCCGTGAACAACAATCAGAATTTAATGAAATGTTTAAGGAAGTGCCTGAGGGATATGCAATACATAATGGGGGTGGCATACTCAACGACGTGTCCATCTGCATCAGATGCTGCCTACCCGAGTGTAATTCTGTCATCAAAACTTAGAAACAATGTATTGCAATCAGCGCATGAACGGTCAGGCCATCAAGGTCTTCATAAGACATTAAGTTTAATTAGGGATTCATTTGTCTGGGAAGGAATGCGTAAAGACGTTATCCAGGTGGCCGATAGATGCCCAACTTGTCAGGTAAATCGAAGAGTAAGAACGCGCCCAACGTACACTGAAATATATGCCCCTTGCGAAATATCCAGGGCCAATTATTGGTATGGACCTTATTGGCCCGCTAACATGGTAGACCGAAGGTAAAACGTACATATTGACTATTGTAGATTACTACTCTGCATGGGCTGAAGCTTACCCCATCCCATCCAAGTCCGCCCGTTGCGTAGAGGAGAAATTCTTTAACGAATATTGCGCGCGTCATACCTGAGATAGTAATCACTGATTTGGGGAGGGAATTCAATACCAACGAAATCCGAGATAAATATATATCCCTAGGCATCGATCACCGCAGAACAACACCCTATCATCCACAGACGAATGGAAAGACAGAACGTTTCAACAAAACAATTAAGGAGATCCTACAAAAACTGGTTAATAACCAGTCAAGATTATGGGAAAATGAACTCAGTGCAGCTCTAATGGCGTACAAGAATACTAGACATTCAACTACTGGCTATACACCATTCTATTTGATGTACGGCAGGCGTGGAAGACTGCCGTTATCATTGCCCGTCGATGCGTCTCAAGATCTAGAGGATCGCTTAACAAACTTGAGCAATGCCTTGCAGCATGCGAGGGCGAGCACAGAGAAATATCGTGGTTATCACAGAGAGCAGATCAACAAGAGAGCGAACGCTGGCGAGTTTAAAGTCGGTGATTCTGTCGTCGTGAAAGCTGAAGAACGGATTAAATTGACTGGACACTGTGACCCCAGTACGAAATATACAGAATTAATGGTTCAGTGGCACACGTAAGACATCAACGATCAGGAAAAACGAGGGTGCTATACATTAGCGAGCTGTGTGTAGTCGATCCAGTGATGGTGTGGGATCAAGTTAGACCACGCCTAATACGAAATCCGACAATTGGTACGAGGAAGAGCTTGATAAGAGAAGAGCGTGCACTGTTCGAACAGCCAAAGTTGGAAGAACACGAGCAATGTGACAGAATGATAAACGAACCACCCGTGACGCCAGAGCCGGAGGTGTCAGAGCCAGCTACGCTAGAACCAAGGGACAGCTCAATGATGCATGAGGAGCCTATGGAAATGGACGTGGACGGTGATGAATCACAGCCACAATCAGATACCGTGATTGGCCAACCACAATTACCCAATGACCGAGGTATATATAATGCATTTAAGCGCAAAAATGGCGGGGCCCCTTGGCTAGGCGTAACACAAAATAAAAGACAACAAATGTGTGCAGTTTGTCTTCTTGCTAATTTAGGCATAAGCTCCGACGAAAAACAACATGGATATGCGTTGAGATATCTAGAGACTAGCGTGTAGCATAATGATCGGTAAAAAACTAATCAAAATCTTGCGTTTTTACTTAATGCACAACGTCATATAAAAAATTTACGAAATGCGTTGAATATCATTAACGAGCAATTTACGACCGAGACGCTTCTAAATTCGCCCAAATCAGAATGTTGTAGTCCGTCCCTTCTGGAAGGACACAGAAAGTCTGATTAAATGCGTTGAATACATAAATTAGTTGCGGTGCAATTGCGTAAGCCTGGACATTCTGTACCAATCGTATTATGTGTAATTAGTACCCGAAAAGGTCGATAATTCATATCCAGCCAATGTCACGGGAGTGACCCGAGGGTATGTTATTGTAAATGTGCTGTTAGGCACAGCTCATACACCTTGCATAACAAGCCTATTATCATCAGAATCCATGAATGAGACTGTATGATCGAGTTGATACGATCTAATGACACTAGCATTAAGGTACTTGAAATTTACGCTACGATAGGGGAATGTACTCGCAGATAGCATATTAACGGCGAACGTCATAACGCGACGTCATGCCATGTTCCTAAGCTATTGAATGACACCCGGGTGGTTGAACATTTTAGAAGGTTAGTTATGCACTTATAAATGAACTATGGCTATAGTGCATTTAGACTATGGCGATAACTAATTTGGAGATATATAATGGAATGTCAAATCACAACGAACGGTACTACAAAGCGAAGTCATAAATTCGCGTAATGAGCCAATACATTTTTAGCCACTTCAAAAGCTGCAAATATGCAGCTGCGCAATTAATACGTTGAGAGTGTGTGTGGACTTCTGTCAATGGCAATAGAGTTTGGCAAAATTATTTTGAATTATGCGGACATGTAATTCTGAGGCATGCGACGAAATGTCAATAGGCACTCCATGTCATAGCTATCAATGAGCAATTTGGGCAGTCCCATTGCGAAACATGTACACAATTCTTACGGTGTATCATTCTTATCATTCGTAGATTAAATGATAAGTATAAAATGAAGACGAATAGCGTAATGTGCATTTCTGACGAGGTTTGGATTACTGAGCGTTGTGAAAAGATAGGTAGAGCGAGAAGGAATTGACCATTGGAACGGCCTGAAATTCTAAAATAATGATTCCGAATACTTCGGAATGACAGTTTGCTCTAAGCCGGGGTGATGATAGTCAAATTCTTCTTGTCATAGCGAGGATTAAGAGCTATTAGGGACATGAATGTACTTTACCTTTCCGGTGTGGGAGGTATGTAACATCTGAATTATTCAAAGTGCAGATTTTGGATATAAAAGATTACTTTGCATTCTGATTATGAATTCAGGATGAGAAGGGCTATAGGGCCAAGCCGTGGGCACAGCCATTACGTCGGTTTCCTTTGTTGGTGTACAACAAAGGTCAGTCAACATGATGGCTGGACATTTACTGATGGTAGATACCATTTATGTTATCGTGATACGGACACTGCACAAACTAGTCTTGAATCATTATGGCCGTTAAAGGTCATAATGGTGCTCGAGTGCAGGGATCGGTCAACAAGATGACATCAGTGATTTCTACCACAGAGTTGGGAATGATGGTTTGCCGGGCCAGGATTGGCTGAGGCGAGGGTTGATGAACGTGCTATATATGTGCATGTCTTGTGCAAACGGGATCTGCGTTTGGAGATCACATTTTAGATCACCTTTTGGTTCACTTTTCGGTCCACTTTTTTGATAGTATAAACATGAAGGTTAGATACTAGTTAGAAGTTTTAGTCAGAGCACAGTTATGATTGCTACAGATAATAAATTCGCAGTATGATATAAGTTTGAAGTTGCAGTTTGTCGATACAAGTATTAATATCTAGATTGATGCAACAAGACCAGAGAGAAACACTTTGGCACGAATCTAAGAATCTTCGATAAGTCAGATGGCCGGGGACGGATATAAATATTTGATCACAGAATCAAAGGCGAGCCGCGTCCCCCACTTGAATTCAGATAACTTTGAAAACCAACGAACTGCTGCTGTACCAGCAATTATAATATGTAGGATTTGTTCAGATAGGTAACATCTATGAATTGTGCACGACATATGTTATAAACTACAATCCTAAACTCGTAACGGGAAATACACGAACGCGTGCACAATCCGTGTGTATTCCCAAGTGCATCAGTACTTTTATGAATTTTCAACAAATTGTATTTCATGAACGAAACGGATATATATCGCACTGAATAATAATTGCTCCATAAAAACCACTTCGTGTGGTTTAAAAGCCGGATGTTAAAACCCCACTAAATGTTGTAAATTTCCGCTCAACCCACGAGCAGTATCAATATCTAGTCAATGTAATCGCATTATGTTATAATTTACTACCTGTACTCGTGACCGTTATCCGATCTCACTTAATTATGAGTAATAGCTTTTCAAAGAAGTGAATATGACGTTCCTTTGCAGAATGTCTACACATTTTTATAAACGCTTGTTACGTGCCTCGGCTGGCGACAGCAGGCAAATTGCAGTTCAAGGAATTCAGTGAATATTGCCTATACCATGTTTGACTAATGATTTACATTTTAGCAACACCCTTGATAGAACCAAACATGTTATTAGAGGAGCTTGATGGGTTTGACGTATTTCATATATCACTTGTCTAGACACGGTTTGAGTGTAATAGTCTATCTTTCCTCTCTGAACGGAAATGCTTTTTAGCGAATTTTCTGCTTACAGTTAACTGGTCCTTTCACATTTGGCTTATTTTGCATGCTATCCCGAAATCTGACCAGTGAGATCCACGCACTTTGGCTTCTATATCTTCTATATGATAGATATATCACTTTGAGACAAGGACACCAAACATGGTACACAAATGATTTACAATCTATGAAATTATATATGTGAGTATTTGGAATCTAATTTATCTGGCCGTCACTGCTGAATGTGGTTGTAACAGCTTGTATTCATACGGTTCCCTGAGATTGAGATCCCGCGATATCAGGACTGATACAGTTAAGGAGATAGTACGTATAGGTGCATACTCACACCAGAATGCTCTAAAATAAAATTATTTATATTCTATACATTTAGAAGCTTAAATTGTATATCTCAATGTAATGAAACGAAAGATTAAAATGATGATATCATTCCGTATGAATTAATATAATGCAATGTGGTTGCAGTAGGTTCCAAATAACTTAGTTCCATAATATCCAAAGGGTCCATTTGATCATGTCGGCATAGAGATGCCGCAATATTAGGACTGACACAGTACTTAAAGATTTGCTGGACGGCTGGACAATAGGGGTGACGTAGGGTTGGGTGTGGCTAGGTGTGATGTGTGGAGGGGAGTGCTGGTTGGATATGTCACGCATGTATATGACGCCATGATAAAACATGCTAATTGTTAGTCTATGCCACAATCAAATGACGAGACGAAATTAAGTTTCTGGAAATTCCTGGTTCAACGTGCTAAAATTGATCCAAACGCATGTTTCGCACCTTATTGGACCATGGCAATGCCTAGCTTTCCACCAAATTTGATACCTTCGTCAGACGTATCCACACCCAGCGCTTTTTGGTGCTAAGCCTCCTCACTAGTAAGACCGCAATGCAGTTCATTCGTTGGTATTGAAAGATGTGCTTCAATTAAAAATTATAACGCTATGATTGTAATAATAGTCATATCCTGACAGGCAGGCGAAATCCGAGCAGTACCACACAATTTTCGCCTGATTATAAATATTAAAGATAAACCTGTCAATAATGGACACTCACCTTTAGCCTGATAAAAGGTGATTTTATGCCACTGATGGTCATAAAACCACTCCTCTAAAAACCAGCATCGCGTGTTCCCCAAACTCTATTACCCAGAACAAATGAGTGCAAATAACGTGCTAATAACACGCTATCTGTATTTAGTGGTCACATTATTGATAACGGTTACAGTATGCCTGCGCAATGTGTAAGTAAATATTCTTCTGCTTCATCCCGTTATAATTCAGTGTGATATTGTCACCAATTGCTAATATCCTTTAGACGGATGTCGTTTAAAATATCTGTAATATCTGACGAGCATTCGTGGATAACTTTCCAATTATTTTGAATATTCAATTGAGGAACGTGGGAAGCTTTGAAAAAAATGTTTAAATAGAATCCCGCCCCAATCCCGGCAACTCACGACCGCTATCTGTGTAACTCACACTTATATTTCCTCCAAGGTTCCAGGCCTTTAGTAGTGTGCTTTATGTACACATAATAGAAATAGATTAGTCCAATCCGCCATCGCAACATGCTGTGGTTTTATGTTATTTCTGCATGTTAAATGGCTTAATGGAATTTCTCTCATTACCTAGCGAACATAAATCTAAGCAATTGCCTATTTAATACCCTAAGTGAGCGAGATTGTTGAATAAATGCGTATTTAGTAGCCTTGACTTAGTAGATTAATAACTTATAGTGATAAGATAAATGCGTTGTTGTGTCTGCTAACGTGGACAATCTGTCTGCGTACATAATTTTTTATTCCGCATTGGCAATGAGATGACTGGCTGATCTTAGTAGGCCATTTATCACTGCAGTGCTCAATTATTAGAAACTCAGCTTCTGAAGGTGGTAAGTAACACATGTGGAAGACAATCTTGCCGAAATTCTGTGCTACGAAATTCTACAATAATGATCATGATTTAAGTATCATGTATGCCACAGGGAGTAACGTGAATTTGCAGGAGAAATCACTTTAAAATCCCAGTATTCTGATGACTGTCAGGGTGTAAACACTCACAGTAATGCTTCTAGCACATTTGCTTTGTCTCCTGCAATAAGACTTGACTGTGTCTCATTGATTTGTAATTACTTTGTGTGCTGTTTTTGCGCATATCGATTTCGATTTATTCTTAAATAGCGCCATCCTGCAACATATTCTGTCTGACTGAATATACGCGAATTTCACATTTTGATCTATTACCACACACCAGACATATTACTTGTCCTCATTAGATACACATCCTTTATATATACACCGCTTTGTCTTATAACGTTTAATAGACTTATTTTCAGAAAAATATAATACATACCATGGTTAACTTATAGACATATATATTCATGGATTTGAAAATGTCTTCAGTATTGGGTCTGCGCCTTTGACTAACGTCTAATATAGAGGATTGTTTCCCTATGTATGTGTGATTTCTGTATTCTGCAGCTGTAGTAGTAGAAACATCCTACAGCTGCAATCAGTCCTTCTTCGCTTTTGCCCACTGTGTCTTGTCCTCAGCCAACATCTTTAGCTTCCTAAGGTCCATTCTTGACGTGAGTGTACCGAGCCCTGCTTTGTTGAGATCACCTCGTAGCACGCTTATCAGGTATATGCAATGACGTCATCTGCTGGCTTTGTATTTGTTGGCTCCGAGTATGGCGAGTTCCATGGCTCTCTGCGCGGATGTCTCCTCTGGCATCCTTAGCACATGGTCAAACATGGACTATCTTTGCTGGGCGGCTTTTACAGACAGCGGCGACGTATTCCAGTAGGTGTTATGCATCGAGTTTGCCTATAACTGCCTTTGGAGCTGCCCAGCTGTTACAGTTATACAGCATCACGGATACGCAGGTTGCATTGTATAAACGTAGCCTTGTTATCAAGGGCATCTTTGATCTACGAATCCATAGCTTCCAGAAGGACTGGAAAGCTATGTTCCCCATGGCACAGCGTGCAGCAATGTCAGCAGTACTGCAAAGCAGTGCGCCCAGGATTTTACCTTTCCTCCATGGTTCACCACCACGAAATGGGTCGTCATTTTCTTTAGTGCCATGCTTTGTAGATAGGTATATGTGGGTGAACTTTGTTTTGGATTCATTCATAAAGAGATTCTCAATTTTTAGTTTGCTTGCAGCTATTAGGAGAGTTCGTCAAGGGGTTGCTTTTCCTCGACTATGAAGTCCACATCGTCGGCATATTCCATCTCTAGCGGCATACCCAGTGTTGACACTGGGGGTGGGGTGGGGTGGGGCGGGAGGGAGGTGGGGCGGGGAGGGGGGGGGGGGGGGTCTTGTGGAACTTTCCCGCACAGATTTCAATGCGCATGCAAGGTAGCAGGTGAAAATCTCCGGAGCAGATTGATGTCTCAAACTCTACAGACTTCACTGACTTGACTCGTACTCTCAGTTTGGTGTCTGTAAGCAGTAGTCTCACTAGTCATAGCTCATCTTCAATGCGGTTGGTCTGGCGTAGTACATCTAGGATCTTTGAGCACTTACTTGTGTCGAAAGCTCAGGACATGTCAATGCTCATTTTGTGGAAGTCCCATTGGTTGGACCTGACTACTGACACAAGCATGCGTTGAGCCGATACAATGTCTGCGCAGCTGCGTCCGCGTTTGAAGCCACTTTGACATGATCCGGTGGAGTCATCGATCTTGTCTCGGATGCGGCATAGATAGGATCTTCCATATGCTGTTCAGGAGCACAATGGGCTGCAGATTGGCTGAGGGCCAGGTCGCTTCTTGGCCTTGGGTAGTGCGATAAGGGTGCCTTGGCCTACAGCGTCGATGGGAAGGTGGTTAATAAAAACTTTTTTGACAATGTGCGTGATCGGCTTTGAGATAATGTGACTTGCATATTTTAATAGTGCATTGCTCATGCCATCAGGTCCAGATGCACATCTGTTTTTCAGGTCTTTAAGTGCCTTCTCAACTTCCGCTGTTTTAATTGGTGTTAATAATGGCATGGGATCTCCTGAGAACGGGTGCAAGGGCTCATCATCGTTGTCAGTGAACTGTTCATTGAACCATTCTCGAATCGCCTCGGCTTTCCCCTGGTCAGTCCCGAGAAAGTGTCCTTCAGAGGTATGCACATTGAGTGGTATTGTACAGTCAGTAACTCTCATGACTCGGGCTGCCCGAACCATTTTGTGACGGTCATCCGTGGCAATGATTTCATCTGCTGGGGAGTCTTGTTGAATATCAAGATCTTTTAAACATTCACTAATGTGGCGCAGAATAGTATTGCATTCCTGGCGTAGTTTGGTCCGGTCGTCACTTTGGCCACTTTGATCGATGCGCAGCCATACCGCTTTCTGCTCTACTGCCAGTTTTACTACTAGAGGGACGCCAGTATACCTAGTTTGGTTTTTTTTAAACAGCTATGGTGCTGGTAGCTGATGATTCCATAGATTTCAGTATTTTGATCAGGGCTTCGTTTGGAT
This sequence comes from Chaetoderma sp. LZ-2023a, assembly GCA_034401795.1. NCBI lineage: Eukaryota > Metazoa > Mollusca > Caudofoveata > Chaetodermatida > Chaetodermatidae > Chaetoderma > Chaetoderma sp. LZ-2023a. Next base: position 26,592,940 of record CM067360.1, on the reverse strand, counting down.
CGGAGTTGACGTCGATGTTAGCTATCTGCTCCCAGAGGTCTTTTTCGTATGACATTTGAGTGTCAGTGTCACTGATGAGCTTGGGTAGGTCGCAGGTGACTCTAGCCTCTTACCTGGTATGATGTTTATATATTAGGTAGAGATCGTTCATCTGAAGGCATGTAATATGACAGGCTTATGGTCAGAATTGAGGTTTGTGCCTTCATACGAACGAGCGTTCTGGAGTAAGTGTTTTGCTCCTGGCTTGTGTAGTATGAAGTCTATTTGGTTGAAGACAGCTGTTGTAGCCTTAGAACCTTTTGGGGCTTTGCGATCAGCAATGTGACCGGTCCATGTTGTCCGGTGACGGCATGGGTGTTTAAAAGCCGTATTTGTGGCAAATAGGTCATTGGACCTAAGGAACTATATCGCATCAATGAAGGCCTCGTCATAACATTCCATTGAAAATGGTAAATATTTCATGAGCTGTTGGACAGACAGACACCAAGACACACATACGGACATACCCAGTCCCACAAAATCTCCCCTTATTGGGCGATAGTTCCAAGAATTAAATAAATTCGTTGCAAATTCTGGGCAAATTAGCAAGACTCGTGTGGTATGAAGGAATATTTATTATTTTATAATAGTAAACATTCCAGGTGGAACTTTTTTTTAATGTTATAAACGTTGCACTTTCCTTGACTATGATTTTTCCTTAGGCCACCTTTAATACAGTTTTCCGTGTTAATCCATATCCATGACATTCGTTGACTCATATGTGTGGTATCCATTGGTAACCTGGTTCGTTTCCTGTAATACTCTGCATTGCAAAATATAGGTTAACTGGCATTGTTTCGAGCTATATGAGCTGTGAGCTATCAGTCTTGGAGAGGCTACTATTTATAATATCGCATGTGAGCAATCCACCGTTATTATGCTGCAAATAGACAAAAGCAGTTAATTTAAGGTTTTAATTAAGCATGTATCAGGCAGTATCTACAAGCGTGATTGCTCATGTGATCACGTATGAAGAACTTTGTAATTTGTAAATGGATCTGTTGCAATTTTCTTATGTTTTATATGAAACAATACTGACTTTAGGTTTCAACTCAGATCTACATCTGATCAACAACACTTTGCATTCCTTAATGCAGACATGGTTTGCTTATTTAACATCCAACATCCTCATTAAGAGCCATTGGCAGGAATCGATGGCAATCTTACAATAGGATGCAACATTAATTTAGCAGAAGCAAGACTTTCCATTAGTGAAAATCAGTTGAATCGTATGCATAGTAAGTTGCCACACGTGGAATTAGATTAGGCCACTATGCGTTCTTAATATGTCGTCAAACAGTGTATGATCTTAACAGGTAAACGCCATTCATGCACGCATTTCTGCCAATGTAGACACACGTTGTCTATGGCATTAAAGGGTCTTAATGACCTCAGTCAGTCTCAATCGAACTCACAGAAGATAAGATATTTGCTCAAATTCCGAGTTTGCCAGAGGAGTCCAATAACTGAATTGGTTACATCCTATTGAATGCACATTGCAGGGACGACACATACTCCTATGTAGAGGCTGTCCATGTGAAATGATTCTTGGTCTCTGATTTCACCGACCTAGTAAGACAGATCAGTACACAATTTATTTCCGCCAGACAGCGTCCTGTCAATGATCTTAATCCCCAGAAGAGCAATTACCCTTCTGAATCGATCATGGCTTATTTGATCTATTATTAGGTAATAGCCCGGGGATATAGTGTTTCTGTTTCATCATGACTACATTTGAAAATCTGCTAAGAAAATAACTCCAAGATTGCTCCACGGAAGCGGAAGAACGCTATTTTCAGTGACAATTTCTGATAATTTGCTCGACTTTGCACCCACATAAATTGTTCGATATCGAGTAATATTCGACGTTGAATTAAGTGCACTAGGTTGCAGCGTATTAGAAGATGCACAGTACATTTGAGTCTTGCTGCATCTTCTGGCTTACATGATCTGAGTGTAGAGATATAGGCTAAGCATGGATAACTCTTTCCTTTTTTATAGTGTGTGTAGTAACCCCAAATCATTCACATTTTGGTGAGTTAATAAAGTAATATCTCTCATATCTGTCAATTTTGCAAATAGATCGTGCATTCATGTCCTTGCTTTTCCAAGTAAAATGACAAGGAAACCGTTAAAGACTAAATTCTGCCAAGCAATGCAAACTGGTTGCGCATTGAATGCTCATTTGCTGGCCAGGAGAAGACCACTTTTTAAAAATGTACATCTGAATGATTGGCTCTGTTATGGAGCCAGCCATTTCAGTGGTAACATTTTAAAGATATCTTTGGCCTGCAACTCGACATTCCTCAAGACCACTGCAGAGGCCGGTTTTGGCTGGCTTCATCCTGAAACTGTTAATCATTAGTATGATGGCGTCTTAGTGCCAATTCTAATTCAATAGATCTAGGTCATGTCCCATATATGAAACATTATGTTGATTGGATTGAAACTAAATTGCCCATATGTTGCTGCTAAATATGTAGCAACGGCTTCAAGGCAAATTACATTCGCAATATGGAAAGGTTACCTCGCCTACGTATCATGGCATTGACATCACTGGTGCAGTCATATTGTGAAATTGTAAATAAATAAGATTGCATTAACTAAGGTTAACACCAATACTCCCATCAGTACCAATCTTCTGTGTTTCCAAATTGACATTCATTTACGGAACAAATCGAATTGTTAAGCTTGCTAATACTGAGATATCACTTTAGGCCATTAACTGGCTTTAGATAATGGCTTTCGCTGAGAGATAACAGATCGATGCCGACACATTTGCAAATATAATCATTTATATATCGGTCAAACTGACCAGTACTGCATCATGGTATGATCATTGCAAATCTGATTATTACTACGCATCGGCTCATATACTCTGGCTTGATTCATTCCAGTTCAAAATGAATCTGTCACAAAATCGGTACATAGCATTAAAAGAGTGGTGCCTGAACTATCCAGAAGCCTACCATTCTTTAGTTTTTAATTATCTGTATATTCAGCACATTAATGTGGGTGTCCATCAACAATTGTATGCCTAAATATATTCTATCCCAAGAACATACAGATCGTGATCAGTATAAATGAGAAGTGTCGGCACATAATATTTATCAACCACGGTTTTCGCAGTATACATTTTGTATCAGTGGCCACATAAAGAAAAATTATTCAAATTTGTCATGCAAAATTGTATGCCAAATGGCGTAATGTATTTTCTTCCAGTATCCATCGATTGCAAACAAATGCTTATTTCATTCCTCGCTTGATTTCGGTGATAAATAAATATTCTTTTTTTTTATTTTTGAGTTTTAATCATTGTCAAATTATTATAAATATGATGGATGCAAGAACTAGACGTCGTTGTCTCTGTACACTATGGGTTACTTGGTGAGCTTAATAGGGAACCTATCAAATGGCAACAATTTCAAGACGCAATATCAAAAGGGTTTAATTTTAAATTATTAGACATTCGGACGTTGTGGGAGCATCATGAGAACTACTGATTAATATGAAAGATATTTGACTGAATGATGCTACTAAGTAAACCAAACTCTACTGCCTATTACAGGAGTTTTCCAATAACCACCAGCCCTTTCAATGTAGGAAATGTGTACAATTAGGCAACAAGTTCGTCAAGTATTAGTGTACTGGGCAGTGTTGTAACATAACTGATTACTTGAGTGTGATATTTGCTCTGTACAATGTTCATTGTGAGAGAGTATGTGCTTATGATGATTACGTTCATTAGAGGTCGATGACAGAGATGAGGAACCAAAATAGACACATGTACTGTATACAGTTTGGACACACAATACAATGATTGACAACAGAAACGTATCGAGGATGCGATGGGGTGGAATGGAGGGATCTATCACGCAAGTATCTCACGTCATAAGCAAGTACGTCTTGTCAACTGACGTCACAGACAAAATAACGTAGCTCACTAAAGGGAATCCAAACGTCATTCACGAAAGTGTACGAATTGTATCCTCTTGATAGATGTCCAATCTAATAAAAATTATGTTGAAAATTATAAAACTACTTCGATCGGGCTCTTCTGCTGCCCTACACAGCAACATCCCCAAATTAATTTAGTTTCAGAATATACACCCGCTTACCTTTACATGTATACACCAGAAATTTCGAATTCAAGGTTTTCATTCAAATCCGATCCCCGCAACACGTGTGCAGATTTAGACAGAGATTGACTGGGCATAGCTAGGATTTAACCTATCTATTGCGTTTATGTTTGTGTAAAGGTTGAGTTAGAGATTGACTGGGCATATCTAGAAATGGATCACATCTATTGCTTTGATGTACAGGTAAATCGTACTGGCTGTACACATGCGGGCAGGTATCATAGATTGTTATTATGCTAGTCACAATTTTACCAGTAGTGGGATATTAAATGATGATGTTTGCCAATGCCACACAAGATATGGTGCTTATTTTTGCACATAGCGACAATACGCAGACAGGAGACTGAGCCCATTTCGCCGTGCTTCTGATATGGCCACCTATGAAATCTGTTGACTATTCCGAATCTAACATGTGCGTCTAGAAGATACCTTGGCAGGGAATCGAACCCACATCCGACGAAGATACGACATATTCTAGAGCATAAATTTTCCACCACACCAACGATGCAAGACTTTCGTGTGGCAGAAGCATTTGTGGGCTAGTATGTTTGGTGCCTTCGCCAGTTGTGGTTTCGATTTCCTGTCAAGGCCAAAATACCGCAATGCCACGACTACTTGTATAACGAGAAGGTACGTGAAGATTATTCGTTTACTTCTCTGATCTGTTTCTCTATGACTTACTTTGTACCTATTCAAAGTACAATTCAAGATTCAATTCATGTCTCCACACATCCCAGTTAATAATTAAATCAATATATACCTATACCATACCTAGCTTAGCCCCGCCCACGTAATGCGCATGTTGTGATCGATTTATGTTTTGAAACCAGACTACTCAAAATCACATATTCAAGATAAATATACAGATAAGTTGTGGAAGATTTTGAAACTAATATGACTGGGTACTGTTGTTGCCTATGATAGCAGCAGACTCCAGTCGAATTAGTTTCAAAACATTCAACAACATGTTTATTAAATAGTAAAGTCATCAAAGACTTGAGTGAGCTTACTACGCCATTGTTTGCGCATTATCTGCGACGTAATTGATTATGACGTCATATACGTGAGTGACTGGTCGGATCTCTCCATTTTTCGAGTTTGCATCCTAAAATAAAATGATAAAATGGTACGATGATATCGGCTCACTATCCAGGAATCCTTACTACTTAGAATGGATGGCTGGAAGAATGCTGATCCCTGTGTTCCACATATAACGCATGTGCCATTCTAGGACATTGACATGCCATTGTCATGAAGAACATCGTCGTATCGATTAGAAATGAAATCTGCGCATGTTGTGTTTGTCTTATTAATTTATTTTTTGCTTTTTACGCAATTCCTTCATTCACTTGTTTGAAGGGTTGTATAATCGGGAAGATAATGTAGCAAAATAACATGAATACGGAAAGAGTTGAAATATGCTGTGCAAGTTAGAAATATAATTTCATCAATTCACCAGTTATATTCTACAAATTAATTTTTTAGCATGGCGTTCCCATTTCCTGTGATTTTTCCGTTTTCTCGGTCATCTTTTATAAAATCATTTCCTTTTTCCCAAGTCAATTTGTCGCCTGTTATTGGCACAGAACGTGACGCCATTGTCGATTCAACGTGCTACCCTGGATGATGCAATTGATTACCAGGCTTCTCCTAATGACTAAGTGAATGTATATGCACGTGCTATGCATTGCAACAATACATTCGCATCGATCGTCACTCAACCACATCATCGTCTAACACACCACACAGTAAGAACTGATTCAACAAAATATAGTGCGTAAATCTAAGTAACGAGACACAATGCTGCATCAAATATAGACTATATAATGAAGCAGTTAATGGTTTGATTCATTATTATCCTCCTCTTATAATGGACCTTTCCAGTTTTAGCTATGCCTCGCCCATCTCTAGCTAAGCTCAACCCAGTCTTCACCCGTGTTGAGATAGATCCATCCCTGAACTGACTATCAATTTCCGGACAACTATACAGGTAAGCTGTTGTATTTTTGAAAGTAATTTTTATTAAATATTAAAGACATTCAATTCGTACAACAACGCTTTCAATTAAGCGTTCGTGACGTACTTATTTACGTCACTGATGACGTCATTGATTATGACGTTATCCTCGACGTCGCGTATTTGATTATCACTTCCTATGTGAGTAAACAGGAATCCGCCATTAACTGTCGTGGATTCATTGACTGAGGATCAACTTTCATGGCCTATTTGTTTACCAATTGTCAACAAAATGCTTATTAAATAGTAGGTTAAATCTATTAAAGACATACAATTCGTACACTTGATGGACTATTCCAGCTTTATGATGGAATATTTCTGTCAATTATGATTGTGACGTCAGCCTCTATTGTTGACAGTGACCTGTGGTGAGCATTCTATTATATACCGTAATCATCCATGTCAGAGACCAGCTGGCCAGACATAAGCAGCACCTTGTCTAAATTGGTTCCCACATGTTAGCAAACTTCTGACAAAGATATTGGTGTATGTTAATCCACTAAACAATATCATGCACTATTGGCATACTGCAGAATATGGTTAAGTTCCTGATATCCATGTCGAATGTGGTGTATATATCTTTTCAATGTGTCTATGACATAATAACCGACCTTCCGGATAATAAATGCTCATTCTTTTGTGAGATTTGCTATATTTTTGAAATATTGTTTACGAAACTATCATTCTGTATATCAATATCTCATTGCTTATACGCGAGTTCCTATCAATAGAGCAACGGATACGCGAGTCTAGGCTGGCATTGTCCTGTTCTGAGACATATGCTTTGGCCACATAGAAGTGTTGCACATAAATTATTCCCTCACACAAGGGATGGTTATACGGTGAATAATAGTTTATAGGGTGGCATTACACTTACATCAGCGCGGTATATGTTCTCCCTAAATAGTAGGCGCATTTCTAAATAGCAACATCTTCCTGTGGCGCATCTCTAACTAGCACTGTCTTCCTTTGGCAACTGGCGCGGGTCCCTAGAAAAGGTGTAATGAGATAGTTCTGTAGAATTAAATAGCAATTTACTATAGGGAATGGAGACGGTTAATTGGCATGCCTGTATATATCTGTCACATTAGAGAGAGAGAGAGAGAGAGAGAGAGAGAGAGAGAGAGAGAGAGAGAGAGAGAGAGATAGAGAGACAGACAGACAGACAGACAGACAGACAGACAGACAGACAGACAGACAGACAGACAGACAGACAGACAGACAGACAGACAGACAGACAGACAGACAGAGAGAGAGAGAGAGAGAGAGAAAGAGAGAGAGAGAGAGAGAGAGAGAGAGAGAGAGAGAGAGAGAGAGAGAGAGAGAGAGAGAGAGAGAGAGAGAGAGAGAGAGAGAGAGAGAGAGAGAGATAGAGAGTGAGAGGCTCTACGATATATGACACGTAAAATATAATAAAGCACGAGGGTAATGCGTATGCATGAGTTTGAGGGTTTGTGAATATGCTACAGTTTAAGCCTATTCATATTGCAAATCTGTTAGTTATTCACACGAAAACTGGCTAAATGACGATTACCCTAATCCTATAAATATATGCCTGTATCAATCCTTATCGACATATGCACATTTATTGAAGCATGCGTCTATTTCCCATCATAATCGTATGTGAAAATATGTTATGTTTATTTTAACTTTCACAAATTCAGCTTTAGGCATGATTATGTACTTACTAAGGCTACTAAGTTATGACCAACTGTTCTCATTTGGACATGTTTCTATCCATTTTTGATTAAGAGACAGTGCCGGAAAATTAAATCTCGGCTGAAACACTGTCCGGATAGTGTTGGTTCATTCAAATGCGTCATTACTGTGCAACCGTCCATGCTCGCATGCAGTCAGCTCAAGACAAATTCTGCTCATTTAAACCCCCATTGAGCACCAACTACTAGAGATAACTTGATTAGCCGAGATGTCTTACAGCGAGAAACTGAGCAAACTGGATTAGAAGTAGCTCTTGCGTGAAACATTTAACTAAGTTAGGAAGGTAAACGTTAATGAAATTTGGCCCCCTGGGGTTGTAGAGAAAATATAGCAAAATAGTGTACATAGATCTTGAGTATCGTGGTTCAGCAACAAAAGCCACTCATTAGCCATTATAGCGTCCAATAAGACACGCATAAGACCCGCTTCGGTAGGTACTGGATAGGAACACCCTAATTTAATGGATAAACTGCTGATGTTTTACAGTTACCTCGGATGGACAGAATACGGAATTTTATCCATAATGTTAAGTTCTAGCAGGTATTACAAGCGCAAATTCGCACCGGAATTCTTGAGAGATAAATTGTCCTCATTTAATACTTTTCGAAGCGTAATTTCAATGCAATGAAAATGAAACGAAATAAATCTTAGCATTCATTATACATCATTATAATTTTAGGTATGAAATTGAATTAGAGACTCGTGTCAGGTAACAATGCCACTCCACCCAACAACCATCCTATATACAACATGGCCGTGTGTTTGTAGTGACAGCTCCCACATGGTTACCATAAAATGTGCTAAAGTCAGGCGTTACCTTATCGTACTTTACATGATCTGTATCTGTATTTAAAAAAATAACAGTACATTAGAAAAGGAACATGCTCGAAAGCCTTTTGCATTTGCAAAATCAGCTTGTTTCAGTGTGTACTTTATAAGACGTAATTAATCCGAAAATTGCAGATTGTCATAGTTTGCATATTTTTTTAAACGTCTTCCTTTCTGAACGCTTGACATACGTGGCCGGGTGACACATTTGGATGAGTCGAGTCTTTCTGCTTATGGAGAATGTTCGAACATAAAATCATGATAAATAACAAGAGGCAGGTCGACAGGAGGCAGGCAGACAGGCACGTTGATAGATATGCCAGCCGGCAGACAGGCCAGCAGGCAGTTATTCAAGTGTCAAAGTAGGGATATGTGAATTACACCATTTTATCTCCTTTCAATAATGGGAGAGCACATCCGTCAACATATGATTCATAGATCATTCAACTGATAACAAAGATCAAAGCGTTTCTCAATAATTATTGTCAATTTATTCTGCTATGTGCTGTAATTGACACAATTAATGGCAAAGGAACATAATGTTGTAATTGATCACCCGGTACATCAAAGGAAAATGCGCAAAGTAGAAACAATTGATTTAGTTTGTGCGTATCTGGCAGCATATTCATCACAATAAATCAATAAGTTATTGTTTGATGCTGATTAATGTTACTATGGCCCAAAAGCCATGGCAACATTGTAGTCGAGAACACATCTGACTATGACCATGCACCTCATTGATTCACAGGGTCCAATCTCTCATGAGAGATATTATTAAGTATTATAATTAAAACTATATCTTGCTTACCATTGGAAATCGTGGGGATGATGTGTATGTGTGTTCTTGAAGTGCAAGATAAACATTAGCCCTATGCTGGGATGTAGAAATTACATCAACATCCACATGGTATATGCTACACATTAGGAACAATACATAAACGATACATTTGATGGGTATTGTCCTTTTCCTTGTATTCATACGTCCCCATGCCAATGTTATACCCGGGTGGATGGAGGCAACATTATACTCGGACTGATGGAGGCAATAAAATGCCAATGTTATCTCGTAGGCGTGACTAATGCTGAAATAAAGGCAAGATAAGCTGATCAAAAGGACATACTTTTTGAAAAAACAGAGGTCAGATTGAACATATGACAGCCATTTCATTTTACCGCATTCTCTTAGAAAAGCTAATCATATGTCCAATTAATCGTTTAACCATCGAAATTGTTCAGGAAGAATTTAGAAACTTCTCATAGAAAAACTTCGATTTGCAGACCAGGAAAAGACTATTATTTTGAAAATTTACTACTGGAATTACGATAATCAAGCCTGTCATTAGAGTTGTACATTTGCAAACGGGCATTTCCCAAGACCACGGCAGAAGGCATTTTTGGCTGATCTGCGTGTTAAATGGCTAAGTTTTAATACGCTTAAGAAATCGACATACAGCAATATACTAGGTTAATCTAGAAAATATATTGTTAGAAATTAGTGTTATGTCACAAGGTTGCCAGGATATTAAACTGTGACCAAATCGTGGCTATGTTATATTGTGTCGCATGTTTTTCATATAGATACACATATGCCTAGGTTTAGGTCAAATGTGTTTGCAATATGTCAGTACATTCCCAAATCTGTACTTTCAGTAAAATAACCAATGTTAATATATAGGATACGCAGAGCTATGCAAAGCACTAATGCAAATTTGAGGGAATCAACATCATTCATGTACTCCATCTCCAGTGGGTTGTTTAGCTTTGGGATTGGAAGGTGTCGTTCATTATTTATTACTTCTGTCGTGCTAGTATCTTATAAGAAACATTTTGTCGGTTTTTTGAGTTTGGATTTGATGATGATGAGTGACTTCTCTCAGTTGCAATCAATATTCTTCAACCTTCACCATTTTGTATTATCCATGGCGATTATATTGAATTTATTCAATTTCATTTATTGACCTGATGAAAGGTATCTATGAAATATCCATAAGACTAGGCTTGAATGTAGTAATAATAATGGCATGCTCCATGATCAATTTAGCTACAGACTCGCGACTGCTGCTATGCGGCTTAGCAATATAGCATCGCCATCGCCACTGTATCACCCGAGGGTTGCATCATAATATATCAAATTTGCCAAAGCTTATCTAAGGAGACCAATTACTCATTCAGTGTTATAATCTTGACAGCAGATTATCTTTGGTGAGATAAATTGTGCACAGATTTGGCATACACGCTCAGGCCGTTTCTTGGAAGATTAATATCAGCTTCCTTAACATAATTTTTTCTATTATGATGACTGCTCCTTACTGCAATATGTATATACAAGCATTTCAGTTGTTTTATATCTGAGTATATTTTGAACATAGCTTTTATTTCATAGCGGATCGATTGCGAGATAATATAGGTATTCATGTATAGCCTTGTGCCGGCAATAAGCTCGTGTCTTTGAATCAAATTTAATATTGGTGATCAAGAGAATACTCGACAATTCTTGAGGATACAGGTGAACCCGCTTGATGTAACAATACCTCTAATAGTATCGTGAACACGATTGTACAAGAAATCCCAATTATCTGCTACACTAGAGTTTCATTTACCTTACAACATATATGATGCAGTATAGTTGTTACGGCGGCTTTGTCAATTGTCAGAAATGTCAAAAGCTTATGCAACCATCCAACGACCCAGCCAGCTAGCCTACCAAATATCAAGCCAGCCAGGCAGACATACGGACAGATAGACAGCAATACAGGCAAACAGACATGCAGACAGGCAAACATACAGCCATGCTGGCAGGCATACAGACAGGCAGACAATGGGAAAATCATATTGATTAATAATGTCATGATATACTTAAGCCGGTTACTTGCAACATTTTCCTCTTTCTTGGCAGGCCTATGTCATTTGATTGTCATCTCAGCCAAGATGTGGCATATTTTGATTGTGCTGTCAGATACTTGAGTGACAGGTCAGATCCATGCATTGATCAGCGATGCTGTGTGGCTTTAACAAATATGTATTCGCGTTTGGAGCGTAGGCCGTCATGTTGGAAGAAGTTATAATTAGATACGCCACATCTGAATAATTAGCAGCATATTTCCGTATTGATGAGTTAGTAATAGTCTTCCATCCTGCCGGTAAGTTCAGTCGATCTACTGAATGATATGTGACACGTTGTCAATAATACTGGCTGATAGTCAGCTTCCTGGACTGAGACATCCTCAATTCGCGGCACCCTCCCGACTTAGTTGACAGCTTTTACATTTCGAGCACTCTTTGATGCACGGGCATACCATACAATCGCATTTTCATCTAGCTCACGAGAATCCCATCAAATAGTCGATCATATATTGAACATCACAAAATTACTTTTTTAGAAAAAGTCAATTACAGATATAATTGAGTTAGAAATTGTTCCCTCGTATATTGTTAGAGATTTCCGTCGAATAATACGGGGAAATAGAACAAAACGATCACGATTAGCTTGGTGAAGCATGAGGATATCGACTCTGAAATATAATCGAGCTTTGCACAGCTTTCCTAAAAGGGGATACGTTCGATAAATATTCTTTAAATGAAAACATATACAAAGACACAGAGAAGCATCTGAGATCTAGCCTAAGCACATTTCAAAGATTGTTGCAATACACTTTATTCGAATTGAACACATGCTTGCCACATGCATAACGGTACACAGAAAATTGAACACAATTTCTCTTGGGAATTTCTCTGCAATGCCCAGTATTGTTGCATGATCAACTGATATTGTTCAGGGTTAACACTCCCTGCAGAATAGATTTTTGATAACTTATTGCTGTAAGCTAGTGTTCGTTGTGAAGACTCCCACTTTAAGCAACGTTTCGACAGCCAATACCATGCTTTATGCGATTTCTCCAATCGCGAAATGCGGTCAAAAACTGTTATAAATATTCCATATCCGATAAAAACTGTATAGAGTGGTATAGTCAGATTATTCTCTGTGATTTTCCTCAAGATGCATCAACCTGAGGCGATTTAGTATTCATTTAGAAGATATGTAAGAATAACTAGGCCATCCAAGCTTTCACACTCGACTTAGTTTATCTACCTAAGCCACGGCACCTCATAATCCTAATTCCTTTCCAGTCATACACATAGTATATTGAAATTTAGCTGTGACCTGGTGTTGCCATAACAATTTTTGAATATGGTATTTAGGCGTTTTTGAAAATCCAGTGATCGTGGATAGCTTAAGAGACTGGATCTGTTGACAATCATATTGATACTATGCCACTATTGCTTGGCATACAAAACATGTGTGGGTTCTAGGAATATTCTAAAAGCTATCGATTTGGACTTGCCAAAACATGCTACTGTGCACAACAATAACATACGCCAATGATGTCATCAAAAGTTGGTTTGAATGGGATATTATCTTCCACTTGGTGAATTGAACTATCTATTTTATCTCTCCAGTTGTCCTCAAGGCAGAACTGGCAAGTCGTAGTTAATCCGAGTTGATATGATAAGCTCCTATAAAGCAACCAAACAAGCTTGCATCAAATGTCCAATGGTCTATAATATTGGAGATATTAAATACGGTCAACGCAGATTGATTATGATTATCGGATTGAAAGGCGACGTCAACTGATGCCTGCTGTGACTCCAGGCGAAATAAATATCATACTGGATAGGGCATTCATACAATCCCTCAACCCTACCTCACAGTCCGGGATATTGCGGATAATGCCATATTTTTCAAATCTAGTTTATTTCCTCACCCGTCTACTGCTTCTTGTCACATGCCAAGATTAGCTAGCATACATAATTTTTCATCTATATTTAACCATATTATGTCTGAATGTGTAAACGAATTAAAAAACTGCTTATTCAATGTTCATTTGCATGTCAATAAAATACTATTTTTAAATATTTACCACTGGAATGGTTCGCTCGATTATCGAGCCAGTCATTCCGCGTGCAAATTTTCAAAAATTGAATTTTCTTGGCGTGCAAATGAAGATTACTCAAGACGACTGTAGATGTCAGAGGTCGTCGAGTTTGCCATGAAAGGCGTACAGCCTAGCAACATATTGAAGTACATTCATGTGCGAAGAAAAATAAATAAAAAGATAATATTTGAATTCTCTTAACAGATTAGCAAAGATTGTTCATCTTCACCCAGATTTCGCTTTATTATGTGAATATTCTCAAAAGGATGAACCACATAATCTAGGATACATATTACTCACGTGTGTTAATACGTGCCATTCGTAGAACGATACAATATTTGTTCTGCATCCGAACAATTTATATTAACTGTATGCCGATCAACAGCAAACAGGATATATCATAATGAACTGAAACATGTATTATCTTGTCACAATTTAAAGTAGATTGGATGAGCAGTTTCCGAGGAATAGCCATGGATAGAGATAGAGGAACACAAACAAACAACGGGCATAGAGACAAACAGACCAACACCAATACGTTAGGTCCTTCACAGTCATGAAAATGAGGATAATATCATATTGCTAATATAATTTACCTTTCACGAGCTGTCATAAAGGAAACAGCATATCTGGCTATTATTGCGTGCCTGTCCATTGTAAGTGTCTTAAAAATATAGCTATACATATGCGGATTTGGCCATATTGTTTACGTCTTAGCACTAACACCCACGTATGCAGCCGCTATTATATTTGTGAAGGCATTGACATTTACACAAACATAATGCAGCTTGTCTATATATCACTGCTATTTGTGGCTAGCATACAGCTTGATAAGCATTAAAAGTCGTGGGTTGATCACCTTTCTGAACCAATTGCACCAGATAGTTAAAACACCAAAACTTTGTTAAAATCTACTAATTTTCATGTTGAATATAAAAAACAACTATAACTGCGCATGTAGACACATAGCCCAACGTAAATTATATTGGGACCACTCATTTAGTTTTATCCCAAGATCGTGATACAGGAGGAGACATTGTCAGAATACCCTAAATGTTTACGTGATCAATACTAATTATACCTAGATACCTGGATAAATAGACTGACAGACATACAGACGGACGGTCGGATGGGAGGGTGGGTGGGTGGGTCGGTGGGCGGGCGGGCTGGCGGGCGGGCGGGCGGGCGGGTGGGCGGACAGGCGGATAGGCATGCGGAGAGTCAGTCTGACAGGCAGTTGACACAACCTCAATACGCACACTCGCCACTTAAGGATGTGAGTATTTAGTGAATTTATTTCAGACCACATCTGGCATGCGACACAATGCTCACTACACCACTAACGTACGTCTACTTTGTCACGTGAAACTCAGCTGGAAAATCCCATTCTTACAAGGTATCCTGCTTAGACAACGAAGATGTACAGCTTTGACATTCTTCCTAATACATGTACTAAAATGAAGAAATGGATGCAGATTGTGTAGCAATGAAACGTTAAACTTGTCCCGGGATTGCCTAGGTAATGTGCCATTCCCCGAAAGCATTACGACCATTAGCGGCGAATAATGGCATGCCACGGCACTCCAAGACCAGGCAACCGGAATTAAATTACAAAATATAGCATCCGTCCAATCTTATCAAAACCTCTTCAATTGTTTTTTGCAGACGGGCTGTTCATAATACCTGTCAGGTTGTTAAATACAGCACGTGAAAATGACACTAGAATATGTATCTCATGATATCAACAAGACAACGTCACCAGGAGGTGCAACACATCCCTTGACTAGAGACCTTTATGGTGTTCACCCATGGACTAATATATCCGTCATCTTGTCCACCCTGCTATCACACATGAAAGCGTTTGTCAGGATTAAAACAAATTTGTTGTGAGAGTTGCCCATTTGATTGCGTGGGATTGGAATTTAGATTTAGCTTTGCCTCTTAGGGACAAATCGGTGGGGTGGGCGGTGTCAAACGCTAAAAAATCACATAGATTTAAGTATGAATTTAACCAACATGTTCCCGTGGATGTTTATACGTTATATGTATATGACCTTTGCCTCTTGAAGAATAACCATATACTATACGCGCATAGATATACACAGTTTTCATGGATTTGTCAAATAATCCGCTTCACTTCAAGACCGTTAACATGGGCCACTATTAGTAATGATGGATACATATAGTGAAACACCTGGTTAATAGACGAAATGTGAATCACTTCACTCGTGACCATAGATATCTTATAAACGTAGACGGGAAGTCTGAATGTCTATTCTATTGGGACTATTGTCTAGTCCGCCTGTGACATGTGTTCAGGAAAATGCGAGGTAATTATGAGAGAAGTTGAACAGAAGCGAATTTATCTATCTTATCAGAAATGCAATTGTATTAGCCATTAACCTGTTCATTTATTCGACTACGTAATTGAATTCGTAACAAAATCATGTTATCTGGGAGATTATAATAAAGTACTGAACTGAAATCCCGCCTTTAAGAAGGTTATAGCCACTCTACGCTATTTAACTCTGTGCTCGTGACTGACAACTATAGACCAAACATCAAAGGATTGTGACGATAAAGATGCAATAGCATGCTTTCACAACTGTTACTGAATATATGCGTCTAAGATAACGCATGCATGATTGGTTTCATATCCTCAAGATAGCCTGACACAATGTGACATTATTTTCTACATACAGCAAATATCAATATTATAACTGTTTTGGTGGCGTGTAGATATGTTTACTAAATCAATGACATTCTAGTAAAATGTCAGACGTGTTAATACAGACCTGTGATACATTATTCGCGAGCAATAATTGTATATAGCACAATAAACAGAGGCTAAGTTTGGTTGATTGATCAACAAAAGAGTTTTAATTATAGCTGAGACGCGAGAGGCTTTTGTACAGAATCTAAAAATTGATAGACTGGCACTGTGACAGAGATCGGGAGTGAATATGTGTGTGTGTGTGTGTGTGTGTGCGTGTGTGCGTGTGTGCGTGTGCGTGTGCGTGTGCGTGTGCGTGTGCGTGTGCGTGTGCGTGAGCATGTATGTGTGCGTGTGCGTGTGCGAGATAGATGGATGAAGAGCGGGACAGAGGGTGAGCGAGAGAGAGAGAGAGAGAGAGAGAGAGAGAGAGAGAGAGAGAGAGGAAGGGAGGGATGGAGGGAGAGAGCGGGAGCGAGAGGGAGAGAGGGCGATATTGAGAGACAGAGGTGGAAAGATGGAGAGACGATACTAGGGGTGAGGGAGGGAGGGACAGAGACAACGATGACGATGCGACACATTATTTACTATCTGCGACCAACTAAAGCGACTTAAGCGGTAACTACTAAAGGAATTTGTCACGTCGACACACCATACCCACCAACCCATCCAAACATACGCACCCACACACCCGGATAATCGTGTACACACTTCTTGCCAATGTGCATTTGTTGTTACTCCCCAGCATGCGACTTAACTTTATTGTCGATTCTAACCTGTTGTTATGGATGATACAAATGAAATGTATTACTATTGTAATTGAGGTGTGCCCACATGTGCATTGCAGCACTGTTTTAATCGATCGTTACTTGCCCCATGCATTGTTTGGAATATGGATGTGACAGTTTTGCCAACAGAGATGGCCACATCTGCACAGGAGAAATACTTACAGGAATGAACTTGTGTCTCAGAGGTGTCCCGTATCACTTTGCTCATGGACTCTTACCATGAATCATATATTAACTATTTTGCCATCATATCACTTTACCTATACATAGTTCTAGTTCAATACATATGGTGTTGGGTACTGACTGGAGAGCCAAAAAATGGAAAGGCAAGTAGACTGAAATTATACATGGGATAGATTAGAAAGCGTTTGCACACATTATTCCCGCAAGTGATTTTCTAGAAACTGGATGATAATATGCAAACGGAAACAACATTGCGACATTGTGTTATTGTATTTTGCGCTATTAGACTAATCCTATGCTACCCTCGTAGGATGTTAATGCACAGCAGCAGATCTTTCCATGTGCAGAATGGATGAATCAGACACAAACCTGTAGTTTTCAACGTGATTCAGTCAATTGAGGAGTCGTCAATTTCTAGCTGCGCCAATTTCTGGCTAACGTTCACCAACATTTTATACGTGTTGAAATTGATTTGAAACTTTGCAAACATTAATTTCCATGATTAAACGGTAAGCCATCTCGGCAGGTACGCTGTTGAATATTTTTCAACTCCATTGGAAGATGTTGTTGCCTAAGGTAGCAACTAGTCCCAGTCAAATTAGTTTCAAATTATTCAACATTCATTGTAAAGTCATGAAAGACATGCAATTCAGACACTTTTGTAACGGACTATTGTCATCCTCATGAATGACCTGGCATTTCGATTGTGGCTGCAGCTAATGAAATGGATTATAGCATCAGATACCCGAATGACATTGTATGCAATATTATGAGATGTATATGTATGTATGCACCGATACATTGCCCAAGGAAACATGTTCAGACTGTATATCCAGTTCACGGAATAAGAGAGCTTAAAACTAGGTTCAGTCAAGCAAAGACGATCGATAATATAATTTATCTAGGTACTCGCCATCCTTCATAAACTTACAGCAAAATTAAATAAATTAAACACTTCACCAGCCATGCAAGTTTAATCTACCCATGCCAAAGTACACCCTTAATGCAATCCTGATCAATCGAACTCACTGGAAAATACAGACATGTTTAAATTCTGATTTTCCCAGCGAGTCCAACACTAAATCACTTCTGATATTAGTGTGCATTCTAGCGAGGAATAGTGGACACGATGATACGTTGTTCATGGGAATCGATTTACGGTCTCGGAGTTCTATAAAGTTGTATAACAAACTTAACGCCAGTTATTTCTGTAAGACTACTTGGTGTCAATGATTATAACACACAGAAGTGCTTTTACTACCGCGAATTGCCCACTGTGAATGAATCGAACTTATTTGATGTATTAGCGTGTAACAGCCGGGAGATATAATATTGTTCTTAATGTTGTGCGATTGACCATTATTCAGACTGAAATTCGGCTGCATGTCATATGTTTAATTGGGTGCTATTGAATGCAAATTGTTGCTTCAGATTTCCGAATGCCAATAACGGTAGAGTCTTTAGTGGGATATTTTGATCGTACGCGACAGAAATTCTTAATAAATGGTCTGACAACTGGATTGAGGGTAGATTAACGAACAGCTACACCCACCCTCTAAGGAACTGATTATATTAGATTAAACATGCATGTATATTTATGTTTTGCAAGACTTGCAGTAGAAGCTTTGTCAACCCAACCTATGTATGCTGGGAGGCACCTTCTCAAGCATAATATGTAAAGAACGTATAGATATTACCATATGTAGGTTTTGTTCAGATAGGTAAGGGCTATGAAATTGTGCACAGAATATGTTATAAACTACAATCTTAAACTCGTATGCGGGAAATACACGAAGGCGTGCACAAGCCTTGTGTACTGACAAGTGTATCAGTACGTATATGGATTTGCACCAAATTACACTTCACGGGCCATACGAATATATCGCACTAAGTAAGGATTGCTCCATAAAACAATTACCATGGGAATTATAAAGCCATATTTTACAAAACCCCACTAAATGTGGTTAATTTCCGCTCAGATCAGCAACAGTTCTCTCAGTATCTAATCAATGTAATCACAGTATATTGTAATGTACTACCTGTACTCGTGGCCGTTATCCAATCTGACTTAATTACGAGTAATCACTTTTCAGAGAAATGAATATGAGGTTCCTGTACAGAATGTTTACACAGTTTTACAAACGATTGTTGGTGCCTCCGCCAGCGACAGCAGGCAAATTGTAGTCCAAGGAATTCGGTTAATATTGCCTATACCATGTTTGACTAATGATTTAAATTTGAGCAACCACCTTCATCGAACCAAGCATGTTATTAGAGGAGTGTGAAGGGTTTGACGTATTTCATATACCACTTGTCTAGACACGGTTTACGTATAATGGCCTCTCTTTTCTGAAAGGAAATGCTTTTTAACTGGTCCTTCCACATTTGTCCTATTTTGCATGCGATCTTGAAACCTATCCAGCGAGATTCACGCATCTGGACCCACATGGTAGATATAGATAAGGAGATCAAACATCGTACACAAATGATTTACAATCTATGAAATTACATATGTGCGTATTTGGAATCTAATGTATCTGGACGCCACAGCTGTATGTGGTTGCAACAACGTCCACATAACTTAGGTCCATATTGTCCAAAACGTTCCCTGTATGACCGAAATGGGTGGGACATAGATAGAAATGGGTGGGGCATAGTTAGATACGGGTGGCGTATCGCTAGACATGGAAAGTGGATAGTTATACTTGGATCACGGTATTGTTCTAATAAGAACATTTGATTTCGCAAATGAGCATGTGCTAGACTATACACAGCGCGATTCGTGCTGGTATTAGTGCCCTTTAACTCGATAAGGGCTAAATTTTGTCAGGAAAATAAAAATGCTTGCTTACTGAATGACCCTTTGTAAGCTAAGATAACACTACTTTAGAAAATTTACCACTGGAATGACTTGTTCGATTATCAATGTATTCCAGTCATTCGAAAATAGATGTCTCTTGGCCGAGAAATGGGCATTCATCACGGCGCCTTAAGAGGCCTGTCTTGACTGTCTTAGCCATGAAAGGATTACAGATAGATAGTGTTAGGTCTAGAACAAAGACAAATACGTGAGAAATTTGAAAATGATTACTTTCTAGAGCAGGACGTTAATATTAAAGTGTAAAATGAAAGAAAATCGGTTCGAACGGTAATCTTAAGGAACACATATTAAGCCTATATCCAGTACTCTTGCAACATATTTTGCCTAGTATGATGTAATGAACACATTCTACAACGTGTATGTTATTTAGTTATCTAGTAAGTAAATAGTATTAATAAATAAATATTTTGTGGTTTCTGGATGGAAAATGTAACAGTGCTTCTGTACTGCATGTGACATTTTAAAAAATTGACGCCAAGCACATTTCCTACCCTTTTGGAGCATGAGGTTATTTTAATCCCCATGGTAATGCCTAACCGTCCAGCAAATTTGACACCTTTGTCAGCCGTATCCACACCCAGTGCTTTTTGTTGATATGCTTCCTCACTATTGAGACTGCATCCCAGTCCATTGGTTGGATTTGAAAGATGTGCTTCAATTATAAATGGCAAAGCTATGATTGTAATATGAGTCATATCCTGACTGACCGGCGAAATGTGAGCAGTACCGCAAAATTTTTGCTTAATTATAAATATTAAAGGTAAACCTGTCAATAATGGTCACTCGTTTTAGGCCGATAAAAGTTTGTTTTTTGGCTATTTCCCATTTCCACTCCCTTAAATAGAATCCCGCCCCAAACCCGGCAACCCATGGCCGCTATCTATGCACATCATAGTTATAGCTGCTCCGACGTTCTATGCCTTGGGTTGTGCGCTTTATGTTTCGATGGACACACATGATGAATAGATTCGTCAAATCTATCATCGCAACTTGCTGCGATTTTGTGTTATCCCTGTATGTTAAATGGCTTAATGGATTTTCTCTCATTACCTAGGGAACATAAATCTAAGCAAATGGCTATTTATTCCCTAAGTGACCGAGAGTGTTAAATAAACGTGTATTTAGTAGCCTTGACGTAGTAGATTAATAACTTATAATGACAAAATATGAGTTGTTGTGTTTGCCGACGTGAACAGTTTGTCTGCATGCACATTTTTATTCTGCATTGGCATTGAGATGGCTGGCTGATTTTAGTAGGCCATTTGCCACTGCAGTTTTCTTCTGCACTTATTATACACTCAGCCTCTGCAGGTGGTAAATAATATATGTTAAAGACACCCTTTTTTCCGAAAGTCTGCTACGGAATTCCTTGCTACTAAAATAACGATCATGATTAATGTATCATGTAAACCATGGGCATAAATAACGTGAAACTGAAGGAAAAAACCCTGTAAATTAAAGCCATTATTCCGAGGACAGTCAGAGTGTAACACTCCCAGTATTGCTTCTTGCATATTTGATTTGTCTCATGCAATACAAACATACTTTGTCTCATCGATCTGTAATTACCTTAGTGTGAGGCATTACCAATTGTTGATTACAGTATTGTTAACTAGTCTCACAATGGGACATATTCTGCCTGACTGAATATATGTGTGTCACATTGTGATATATTGCTAAATTGATATAACAGTTGGTTGCACAGCCCTCTCCCCCACACCCCATACGTATCACTTGCCCTCATTATGCATACAGTGCTTTTTCTTCTTATCATTTCTTATGGAATTATCTTTAAAAATATAAAAACTAAGATGATTAATCTATAAGTATATGTCGCGAAAGCTCTACAGTGAAACAACTAATCAGTTTGAAATTCAAATTCACTGATTTATTGGATATTGTGTCTGCCCTTTTGACTAACATTTTAAATTGGGCATTGACTCGCTACATATACATCGCAGCAATAAAGTCATCATAGTAACATCCTATTGAACATGGCTAAAATGATGTTACTCGTAATGCAATCTGTCTACAGTTTCTCTTTCAGTGGCAACTTCCGATTTTTTTATGTACCGGCGAATGCCATATGTCTGTTAGTATATGAATGGTGTTTTAAATTATATAAATGCAATTCAATTAAAATGCAACACATTCTAATATTGATTATACAATATCTACTGCACATATGTTGCTTGCCCATTTTCTTAACTCATTAGCTTTTCCCATGTTCAGTATCTGTTTGGTAATCTTATAGCAAAATATCCCATTTCCAGTGTGCATTTGTTGCCAGACATCATAAAGTCAGCTTGACTTTCATTATCGGTTCTACATTAAGAATTCGAATGAAGGAAGCGATTACCATCCTTATCTTACTGGCAAAATTGAGAAATGCCGACTCGCTATGAAAAGATACACTGCCTCAATCAGTCATCATATAGCCACATGCTCGACCAACATAGCCAGTGAGTAATTTAGTGCTGATCACCCCAGTCTAATTTATTGAATATATGTTCTGCATGATCATACATCAGGGTATAATAAGTAACGTGCTGGTGTGTCATTAAATATAGAAACATTTGCACGAGATTTTAGATGTCTGATGATGTATATGCAATGCCTTGCCTCCATATTCCTGTCAACTATTGGTTGAATCTATTATCTGTAGAGCCTGGGATTTCTCAAACAACAACCCCTGTCTGCAGGTGCAGTACTACTTGTTACAGATTTGATACAAATGTGAATGAAGATTGTGGCGGCAACAGCTTTCAGTCCAAATAGTCTAAAACAATCATCAAATTGTTCAGACATCGCTTGCTGCGGATTTAACAATCAATTTAAATGTAAGTTGTTGTGACAACAATCAACCAGCTATCATTGTCAGTGAGCTATGACAGAAATGCTAGCATGGACATATATACAAATTCTTGACATGAATAAAAAAGTGAGCAAACGCTTTATGCACATTTTGTCGTGAGATAATGCATTGGCTAGAAAGGAGTTGATCTACTAAAACTGTGCACACGATGTCTTTGGTAAATATTTTGTTCTTGGCATATCTAAGCATATGCTCACCCTAACCTACTTTATAGATAGTTAGGTAACATATTGAAAGCCAGCTTGCAATATGGATCATGATGGGGTGCGATGATTAAGTACCTCGAAGATCATCGTGATGTGGACATAAACTCGTCCTTCTGACGAGGCTGGCTGTAACCTTTCTGACATCATATTAGTAATATTCATTAAAATCTTCGCTCTATTGTCGTCATTATAAGGTTTTCTAATTTTTAATAAATATATAATGGTATTGCCCTGCAATATTCTACTTAGGTGTACTAGTTGAAATTGATGATAGTTTGAACTAGTTAACATGCTTTTGTTACCTGATGATGTTGTTAAATATCAACCAGCAATGAATACACACATATCGATATTCATAACACGATATGAGAACCATACCTTATTTTAAAAGGTATATTAGGCTTAGAAGCCTAGAGGCATGTACGTTTAAACAAGCACCATTTTTAGATCCATGTAATATACAGTGCAGTGCCTTTCATACCTGTGTTAGACTATGTATATCCAATCCTGTATAAATCCCAGAGGTCTTATTAGACAGGCGAAAACTAGTAAGTTAAAATAAGTATTGACGGATTTGATTCATGCATATATTAGGAAAGACTTGCTGGCATTCAGTGCGTCAATATATTGTAAGATGTTCTTGGAGACATTGTTTTAAGACATGGAGCCAAGATTTATCCCAAGCTTATGTATGTGGTTAAACTTCTGATTCTCTTTGATTATCACTCGTAATGGAATCAGGGGACTAATCACAACTTACACCCACTCTCATGTTTTACCCAGAAATGGGGTATCATGTAGGTGGAAGATCAGAGATCAACCCTTAATGCACATGGGTTGATACGAATTCAGTGAACTGCAAGTTTGCCCATTATCACCGAATATGATACACTTAGTTACTGACCTACCAGGCAAGTTTGAAATGGTTAAGCATGCATGGAATCCCAGCTTGATGAAGTAATCAAAATACGAATGTTATTGTTAACTGCTCAAATATTCGCCATCTTAATTGTACCAGATTGATCGGGCAAATATTGCTACATTAGAAAATTTCAGATTATGATTTGATTTGTCAGTATCCTATGTGAAGCTAATTAACTACAAGGAATAGCTATGGCAATACTTAGTTATGAGCATGTGCCTGCGCTTGCTTAATTCCATATAATACACTTACACTTACACAATATTCAGATTAACAATCGACCATCTGATGTTCATAAAATCAGTCACTATTATACTAAGAGCTATCCTAGTACGAATTTGTTATACCAGCTACAATATCAGTATTAATTCTGTTAATTACAGAAGTTGATCTGTGAATATTTACATCAAGTTATTTCTTTAAGTTACACACTTGTTTTACGGCGCTAAAAGATCTATGTTCATTATTGTTACCACTAGTCACCTTAGTTCTTGAATATGCAATTATTAAAGGCAAGCTAACCCCATAATCTGAAATACCCAAGTCGCCAGGACCACTCGACGTCTGAAGGAAGCTTAATACGTATTCAATTTCGTCAAGCAGACCGTATGGATAACACAATTGATCAAGTGGTTAATGCAGAAGTTAACACGAGTTATCCAGGATTGTGGACTGTTGCTCGATCGTTTTTGTCAAATGGTAAATATGAATACAGATGGATAGACAGACACCGAGATGCATATACAGACATACACAGTCGCAAAACATCTCCCCTTATGGGGCGAGAGTAAAAAAAAAAATACATTCGTTACAAATGCTGTGCAAATTATCAAGATTCGTGTTGTCCTAAGGAATATTCATTAAGTCATTAGAGTTTATTCTATGGAGGTTATACAATTTCCCTGATATTCCATATCCATGACATCTGTTGGGCCATGTGTCTGGTATCCACTCGTAGGCGGCTTCGTTTCCCTTAACAAATTGGATTGCACAAACTGGGTTGACTGGTAATGTCTCCATCAATCAGCTGTGGCGGTCATATACCCATAATATCTCACACAAGATCTGTCAAACCTTGCCATGTATGGTGCCATAACCCAAGGCCACTTGACAGAATAATTCTAGCAAATATGCCGTCTGACCCCTTATGAAGAACGTTGAAATTTGTAAATGGATATGTTGTAATATTTTCTTATTTCTATATGACACAATACCCACTTTCGATTTCAGATAAGACCTACATCTGATCAATATCACGTTGTCCTCCTTAATGCAGACATGGTTTGCTTATTTGAAATCCAATATCCTCATTGAGAGCCATTGGCAGGAATCGATGGCAACCTGCCAATAATATGCAACATTAATTTAGTAGAAGCAAACTCCCCATTAGTGAAAATGGTAGGTTAACACGAGTAGAATTATACCATGACAATATGCTTTCTTAATAATATATCGCCAAGCCGTGCATAATCTTAATAGGTAAACGTCAAGCCGTTCTGCCAATGCAGACACAAGTTTTCTATGGCAATAGACGTTCTTAATTACACCAGTCCCTCTCAATCGAACTCACAGAAAATAGGATATTTGTCCAAATTCCGGGTTTACTAGGGGAGTTCAAAGACTAAATTGGTTACACCCCGCTGAATGCACATTGCAGGGACGATACATGTTCGTATGTAGAGGCTGTTTATGTGAAATGAGTCTTGGTCTCTGATTTCACCGACATGATATGACAGATCAGTACACAATTTATTTCCACCAGACACAGCGTCCTGTCAATGATCTTAACCCCCAGAAGAGCAATTACCCTTTTGAATCGATCATGGCTTATTTGATATGTTATTAGGTAATAGCCCGGAGATGTTTCTGCTTCGTCACGACTACATTGGAAAATCGACCAAGAAAACAATTCTAAGATTGCGTCACGGAAGCGGAAGAGCGCTGTTTTGAGTGACAACATATTTGCTCGACTTTACACCCACATAAGTTGTTCGATATCAAGTAATCTTGGACGTCGAAGTAACTGTACTAAGTTACAACGTATAAGAAGATGTAAAATAAATGTGAGTCACGCTGTATGGTCTGGCTAACAAGATATGAGTGCAGAGACATAGGCTAAGTATTTATGTTTTACATAGTATGTTAAGCTAAGTATAGATACCTGTTTACGTCTTACATTGTGGGTAGTACTCACACTCATTCTTACGGTGGTGTGTGAGCCTAGGCATGCTTATAATGCAGCAAATATTCCAATATTATAAAGTCATAGTTACCATTAAGTCGAATGGGATGATATAAGTGGCAAAACATTGCTAAGCATAATTAAGAAAGCATGTACTACGCTCAATAGCTGACTCACATTGTATTCCACATACTTTCCGTAGGCCTTACCATATAGTCATCTTTATGCTCGCTGAACGCAAGAACAATTAAATATGCCAGAAACCGGATGTTGAAAAACTCTAAATGTGTTTCATTTCCGCTCATATCGCAACAGGTCTCTTATAATGTACGCAATACCATCGCTAATCAAAATCTATGAGCAATACTCTAAAACCAGTACTCATTATACAACTCAGTTCAGAATCACCGTTCTAAGTGATATGTTGTATAAGGTTATCAGAAGGTTTGGAATCACAGTCTAATAAACACTTATGGAATCAGTTAAATATTAACTATTTAATCGGTATGTGGCCCACATGTATATAGAATCGAACATGTTAAATAAATAATGCAAAGTACTTTTAGAGGATGAACATTTACCACGAAGGTATCACCACTATTCATATATTGCCAGTGTAATAAACTAATAATGACTCTCTCAATTCTGCAACTAAATCGTGCGTTCAGGCCATTGCTTTTCTAAGTAAAAAGTCAAGGAAACCGTTAATGCCTAGATTCTGCCAAGAAAGGCAAAATAGTTGCTTATTGAATGTCCATGTGCTGGCCAAGAGAAAACCATTTTTTTAAATCTACGTCCGAATAATTTGGTCAGCTATCGGGTCGTACGTTTTAATGTTATTGACACAGCTAGATACGTCATTCATTACGCATTATGCCTGTAACCTCAGCCTACTTGCACCGTTATTGATTATGATGTCTTATACTTGAGTGACAGATCGGATCTCTCCATTGAATGACTTTGCATCCTAAAAATTAAATGATAAAATGGTGATGTTGAACCAATCTCCTGGAATCCTTAATGCTTAGGATGGCTGGCTAGAAGTTTGCTGTTCCCTATTTTACACATACAGAACTGCCATTCTAGGCAATTGTAATGCTATTGGCATGCAGAACATCGTGGTATTGGTCTTAAATGACACCTGCGAATAGGGCGCTTATCTCAAATCCTCTTGTTTTGCTTTTTTCTCAATTCCTTCATTAGCTTGCTTGAATGGTTGTTTTTACTAATCTGACATTTCTTGTAGCAATATAACATGAATTCGGAAAGAATTGAAATATGTTGTGCAAGATACAAATATAATTTGACCAATTCAGTAGTTAAAGAATATATTCTATACATTATTGTTCTTTAGCATGGCGTCCACATCTTCTGTGATTATGTCGTCCTCTATCAGTCTATCGATCATCTTGTATAAAATAATTTCCCTTTTCTAAAGTCAATTTTCCGCCAGTTATTGGCATAGAACATTACGCTATTGTCGATTCAACGCGCTACCCGGGATGATGCAATTGATTAACAGGCTTCTCCTAATGACTAAGTCAATTTATATGCACGTGCTATGCATTGCAACAATAATTCACATCGATCGTCACTCACCCACATCGTCATTTAACACACCATCCTTAGATAGCAGTAAGATCTGATTCACCAAGATATAGTGCATGAATCTACATGACGATACGCGACTATATAGTGAAACAGTTCATGGCTTGATTGACTATTATCCTCCTCTCACTCTACTGCACTATATTACAAATACCGATCATGGATTAATTGACTCCGTATTAACTTTCATGGAATCTGTCAAATTTGTTTACAAATGTTCAACAGAATATTAATTAAATAGTGGGCTAACTCTATTAAAGACATACACATCCTACACTTGCCAGACTATTTCAGCTTCAGGATGGACTATTGCTGCTAATTATGATTGTGACATCAGCCTCTATTGGTGACAGTGACCTGTGGTGAGCATTCTATTCTGTTTCCCAATCCCGTATGTCAGAGACCACCTGGCCAGTCATCAGCAGCACATTATCTAAATTGGTTTCCACATGTTAGAAAACTACTGACAAAGACATTGGTGTATGGTGATCCACTAAACAAGATCCGTGTATTATGGGCATGCTGCAGACTATAGTAAAAATGTGGTGTATATTTCTGTGCAATGTGTCGAAGACACAATATCCGACCTTCCGGATAATAAATGCTAATTATTATTAAGATTTGTTATTTTTTTGAAATGTTTTCCACGAACGGATCATTCTGTATGTAAATAGGTCATTGCTTAAAAGCGATTTCTAATCAAAGGTGCAAGGATAAATGAGTCTAGGCTAGCATTGTTCTGTTCCGAGACAGACGCTTTGGCCATATATAAGCGCTACAGATATATTATGCCCTCACACAAGGAATGGTTATATGAAGAATAATATTAGTTTATAGAGTGGAACCTTACACACATCAGCGTGGTATTTGTTGTCCCTATAGACTTGTGTTGGCACATCTCTAAATAGCAATGTCTTCCTTTGGCAACTGGCCCTGGCGCCTAGACACGGATGGCGAGATTTGGGTAATGAGATAGTGCTATGGAATTAAATAGCAATTTACTATAGTGACTGGAGACGGTTGTTTGACATAACTGTATATAGCTTTCACATTAGAGAACTGTGGCTCCACGATATATGAGTCCATCGTAAGATCTATTAAAACACGACGACGAAGACTCGTGCAAATGTACGCACGTGTGTAGGCGCGTGTTTGTAGATGTGCGCATATGTTACCGTTTAAGCTTATTCACATTGCGAATCTCTCACTTATTCGCACGACAACAGGCTAAATGATGATTACCTTAATATTAATACATCCTTTTGGCCATGTGCGCATTTATTGGATCATACATCGATTTCTCATCAACATTTTATGTCAAATATGTTCTGTTTATTTCAACTTTCTCAAATTAAGCTTTAATCATGAGCAGGCCTATGCACTTAATAAGGCTACTAAGTTATAACCAACTGTTCTCATTTTTAAACGTGTCTTGTCATATTTGATTATATAGGTTGCCGGAAAATGAAATATCGGTTGAAACGGTGTTGAGAAAGTGTTGGTTTGTACAACAAATTAACCATTACTGTGCAACCGTCCGCCCTCGCATGCAATGAGGTCAAGCCAAATGGTGCCCATTTAAGCCACATTGGCCACCAACTACTAGAGATAACTTGATTAGCCGAGGTGTCTTATAGCGAGCAACTGAGCAAACTGGATTTGAAGTAGCTCTTGCGTGAAACAGTTAACGAAGCTAGGACGGTAAACGTTAATGAAATTTTCCTCCTTGATGTGATGTTGTAGAGAAAATATGGCAGAATGTACATAGATCTCGAGCAACGCTATCATGGTTCAGCAACAACAGCCATCCAGTAGCCATTATAGTGTCGAATAAGAGAAGCATAAGAGGCGTCTCAGTAGAGCTAGATAGGAACTCCATAATATAATGAATAAAATGCTGATATCTTTACAGATTCCTCGTATAGCCAGAATACGGAATAGTATCCACAATGTTATGTTCCAGCGGGTCTTTAAGGCGCACATTCACACCATAATTTTTGAAAAATACATTGTGCACATTTAGTACTTTTAGGAGCTTAATGTGTGCACTTCAGTGCCATGAAAATGAAACGACATAAATCTTAGGATATGCTGTTTTTATTCCCTATAATTCATTATAATTTTAGGCATGAACTTGAATTAGAGACTCATGTCTTTAATTCAATTTCACAAGATCAAAAATTATATTTATTTATACGGAATGGATCATTTCATTACAACGAGGAACACAAGTTAAGCCTCTAAATATATACACTCTTGACAAATTTATCCGCCCTATTATTGAAGGCAATTTTTACACACCACTGCTCTGGCCGTATTGCAAATGATGAACATTGGTGACCCTGCATCTGCTAGTAGGAGAATCCCTTCAACACGGGATTCCATTGCTGTATGCCATGCACAAATCCCATTGCATTATGACTTGCGCAATAAATGCAAGATCATTTTCAAAATAAGTCATAATGAGTAGCTGAGAACAACAAATTTCTTTAATCTAAATTATAGTATTCCGGGTTTGTTTGCAGTTCTGAGGTGTACACTGCCATACATCTACATATGTATATAACATAGCTTTGGTAATCGTTCTGCGCATTCATAGAATAAGTGTGTTTATCAGATAATTAGCTGGTCCTAAATGCGTTCAAGGATATCTCAAATACAGTGACTATGTCTTTGTAATGAATTCAGCAATGGTGGACCTGGACTTCGATTTGCACTGGTATTCACTAGCGATCCTATAGAAATCGTCACAGCTATGTTTCAGCACTGCTCTGTGTGGGTTAATCGTGCGCCCCTTCCATTTGTAGCTAAGCTTCGTCCGCGTTTTTGCGCGGGTTGGCATTGATCTATATATGTTCAAAATACTCAACATACTATTTACTGAATAGTAAATCCATCAAAGACATACACTCCATACACTTGACGGAGTATTTGATGTTCATGACGGAGATAGATTCGCATTTCGTTATGTATTTTGATTATGACGTAATCGTAAACGAGCCGTAATTGATTATGACGTCATATACTTGAGCGACAGATATGATTGATCAATATAATCTACATTTCAGATCTCTACGCACCAAAGATAAACGGGCCGAGATGGAAAGCGTTACGCATTACAAATTCTCGGCGAATATGGGTTTTAGACGAAATGCTTAGCAGACCACAAATAGTTCTGACTGAGTTCGCTTGATGGATTTCTTGCAAGTAATTTTAGTATTCTATATATTTCATTATCTATAAAATTAATATTTATTCATGTATTTAGGCATTTATTCATTGTCACTCGTGGTTGTTGTTGTTATTGTTGTTGTTGTTGCGGCGTCTACGGCAACGACGACGGCGGCGGTGGCAGCGGCGTTGGTGGTGGTGGTGGAGGAGGTGGTGGTGATGGTGGTGATGGTGGCGGTATTGTCGGCTATGTGTACATCGACTGTACTGCGAAAAGAAGTAATTTGTATTCTTGTCACCTGTGCTGTGTTCATCATTGCTTGCGTTTCGAATAGTCAGTGAAAGATTATCATTAGCGTGTTTGCGACGTTCATTGTGATTGATGGACGTGATTCAAGCCATCCGCGACCGGATCTGTATCCAATTTAATGGGCTATTCTCAGCCTCTCTAATCTCAATTCGTCTTTCTCATTTTCCATAAGGTATAATTATATGTATATATATAGTTGATGATAACAGTCAAGCAACGATGTTGGGATAGCCCTTCATTGAAATTACACGGCCTTTCATCGATATAAGAACAACCTAAAATAAGTATTGCTATCATTTTATAGCAAGCATACGATGGATGTATTTCCTCCCAACAGTATTCTGACGCCACTTGCTTGATGAATCAGCTTTCCCTGTTTTGTCGATGCGCGCATGTCATTCCGATATTCAGAATACTGATTTTGTTAAATATCCTCGATCTATAATCGTTGAAGAAATGTCTACGCATAACTACACATCACGATACACCCATCCAGAGTTACCAAAAAAACTTGTTATAGCAATGTTGTTCGAAGCCAGTACATTGTCAGATATGCACTGTCAGCTGAAAGACGAATGGGTTATATTACTCCGCGACCACCCCTGCCCCCACCCCACCCACAACCACCCAGCCGTGTCACTCACACACATCCTTCACTCCCACACTCACTCGCTCAAGCACGCACGCACGCAGGGAGGC